>CM074720.1:322155952-322395952 GCA_037306005.1 Rhinophrynus dorsalis | reverse complement strand
CACACACACACACACACACACACACACACACACACACACACACACACACACACACACACACACACCTCTTGACTCTTTATTCTCCCCTTTTGCCTCTTTCTCCCCCTCTTGATTCCCACCTTTTGCTTCATTCTCCCCCTCTTGAGCCCCCTCCTTTTGCCTTGGCTTTTTCTCTCCCTTTTGATCCTCCTTTCTTCCCTTCCTTGACTCTTGATCCCGCCCTTTTGCCTCTCTCTCTCCCTCCTGATCCCCCCTCCTTTTGCCTCTTCTTGGCCCCCCTCCTTTTGTCTCCTGATCCTTCCTCCTTTTGCCTCTTTTTTTTCTCCCTTCGTCCCTTTTGCCTCTTTTTCTCCCTCTTGACCCCCCTTTCACCACCCACTCTTGATGCCCCATCTTGCCTCTATTGATCCCCCTTTTGCCTGCCATACCCTCCTCTGCCGGGCGCTCGCTGTTCTCTCGCGAGCCCCGGCAGAGGTCAGCTTCGGAGCATTGCCATGGTAACCCGTGGCAACGCTCCGACGCTGCAGAAGGGAGAGAGGCGACCAGGGAGCATTGTGAGCAGCTCCCCGGGCTCCCTCTCTGCAGCACCGACCCTGACACAGGGTATCGGTGCTGGCATCGGCAGCATTTGCGCGAGTACTTGTGCAAATGCCGGTATCGGCACAGATACCAGTATCGGTGCAACCCTAGTAGGGGCCACAGTATAAGAGGGGTAGACAGATCCAGAATACTCTCTAGAGCACAGTTTGACTGGAGGAAAAGTAAGCAAGGAGGTTAAAGTGATGCCCATGAGTCCTTATAGTCTTAGGTCGAGCCCCATGTCCCTTAGAATCTGCCATCCTTACAGGAGAAGTGTCTAATACTAGCAAAAGTAACATTTCCCAGACTAACAATTCACCCTTGAAAGCCCAGAAAAAGTACTTATCTGGCAGGTGAAGGGTTAATCTGGAGAAGGAGAACAAGGAGAGTGCCTCTGCATGGGATAGGTAAAATGGCGACTGCAAAACTGGCAGGAAGAAATCCCGCTAAATGAGCATTCTGGGAATTGTAGTCTCAGTTGCTGTTGCCTAGCAACTCCTACAACTTCATCTGTGGAATTACCATGCCCTCCAAGCCACTCCAAACATGAACCAGATAAAAGGTATTGAGGAGACCAGAAGAGCGAGCCCACTCTGACTTCCTATGGTGAAGGATCATTCCTCCTCCCCCCACCCAATGGGCACAATATAAAAAAAAAAACCTTAATAATTCAAAAGAAATAAAAAAATTAATTAAATCGGAAATTATACATAAGAATAACTGGATCAACATTTGAGGACTTAAGTAGTTGTCCTTCATTCAGCAGTCTGACATATCTATATACCTTTTACTTTGATTTTATTGGGGGAAGGAGTATTGGTTCACTGATGTAGTTTATAGCTGCATAGCAAAATTACACAATATAAATAGGTTTCTTGTCATAACCAACTATGGTTGATGCTTTCTTCAATTTCTCATCCATAATATTGAAGTCTTTTGAGCTTAATTCTAATTATGTAAAATAAAGCTAATTAAAAGCCACTTCTCACTGAACATACAACTCCCCTGTAACAAGGTAAATATATGAGTATCCCTAGCTACCTTCCTTTTAATCTTTTAAAGAAGGATTAATATTATGAGACCTGTTGGTTTAATTAAACAGTGCTGCTGTATAATAGTAAAAGAAAAAATTTAAAAAATAAATAAATAAAAATATGCTAGATCACGTGGATTTTCTATGCTTTAAAGAAAAAGTGTAGTCTATAGAAATTCACTGGCATGGTCTTATATTTCATAACACTCATTCACGTAAAATATAGGTAACAGGTAAGCAAACCAGACAATTATCATTGACCTTTTGGATATTAAAACACAAGACTTCTACCTGAGGATGTTACCCCCATTTGAGGAATAAGCTGCTCGTCTCTGCAGTTCTCGCGTCCGGGAACAAGCCTCTGGTACCGGGTTGGATGCGGGTTACCATCAACGTCTACCAAAAAAGGAGGGGGCATGAGGTGCGGAGCCTGCTGTGTTTGTTCATCCAAGACATAATTGTTGGAGTCTCTTATAAGAGGCCGATAATCGCTGTGAAAGAACATCTGATCCGCTATCTGAAACAGGAAAAAAAAAAAAAAAAAAAAAAAAAAAAAAAAAAAAAAAAACAGGGAGGGAAAAATTACACAAAGGTCTAAATAGGGTTAGATAGAAACACCACCACCTGAATCTGTTAGACATGTCACCGCTCTGGTTTTGTAGATATTACAATGTAGGTTGTGATACTTTCGGGCATCAGCTTGTCAAGCTCTAAATATATTCTTTCAGGGCATCACTTTAACCCGTTGGATGCCCGAACCCTCTCCAATGCACTTCAAAACAATGCACTGGAGCTGTGTCTAGCATCCAGTGGGGTTAACCATTTATATACCAGAAGGGCAGCCAATGCACACCCCTTTTGCACACAAAGGTTTAAAATGCAAGATTCTATCAGAGATCATAACACTGGTCCATGTGTATTAAATAAAGGGGAGCCATTCTGGGGAAAAACAGTGGCACCATCGGGGGCAAATCAAAATTCCTCAAATCCAGAGATAAATATAGACTTTTAACCCCTGAAAACTCTAAATGGAAACCTCACTAGCAATCAGTGGTTTTTAACCCATTAATGCCACATGATGTGCCAGACCCATCAACAATTCTGTCCTTTGAGGAAGTATGATTGTCTCGGCAAATTCTGGGTTAATGATCACAGCGTGCTTCAGAGCATGCTGTGATCATTACAGAGAGGCCACCATTCCCGGGTGCCTCAGCACATAAGTAAACAAACACTGCCTTTGTCACTGTTCTCTGCCTCCCTCTCCCTCTCAATGCGATTGTGACGATGAAAGACAGTACAGAGCTCCCAAATCTACAGATGGCCAAAGATGGGGCACTTATGTTGTGCTGGGGGCAGGACTACTAGGGAGAGCATATTTATATATAAAAAAAAAAAAAAAGGGTATTCCATGACCTACTGACACCTCTGTGTAAATGAATACATTTACAGACTAATTTATAAACACAATTACAAAGTTTAAACAAACACTAATGTGAGTTTTATTGCGATGTAATACATTACTTAGGGATTTTGGCCTCAGAAGTACAATACCCTCCTAGAAAGACACTTGGGAGGAGTGAATGAACATTCATACTTTATATCCAGTCCCTGAGAACAGTAATAGCCAAAAGTAAAGAATCAGATGAAAGAGGCTCAAAAGGAGCCCTCTGCAGTACTCCTAATACCAGGTCCAAACCCCATGGAGTGGGATCCCAGAAGATAGGGTAGGCGAGCCTCCCCCTGAATAAATGTCTTTTTGTCAGGTAGAAAGGGATTCCACTAATAGAGAGGGCAGAGATCTGCACCTTAACAGAAGTCAGACTGAGAGTCTTGTTGAAAACATTTAAGAAAAGACTGGAGGGACACGTATTGGTCAGCACACCACTGGTAGAACAGAGACCAACTCCTATAATAGGCCTTAAATGATGCAGGCTTCCTGGCCTGAACAATTGTGGAGATCACAGGGTCAGGAAAAGCTCTTATTCAAGGTGTTTGCTTCAAACCAATGTTTCCACCTGATAAAAGTGGACCCTAGGTAAGGAGATCAGGCCTCAGAGTAAGGTGAAACAGTTCCAAGTGGATAGATTGAGAAGATAGGTGAGCCAAGCTTGACAGGGCCAAAATGGGACAATCAGAATAACTTGAGTACTCTCCATCTTGATCTTCCACAGCACCATGGGAATATGGGGAAATGGGGGAAACATATTGTAGATGGAAGTTCCATGGAACAGATATAGTGTGTCCATCACAAAAAGAGAAACCTTCTTCTTGGTAAATAATAGAGGAACCTTCCAGTTCTTGTGAGACTATGATCCAATGATTGAATAACGTAATGGTGAATAATCTAGTCTAACACACTGATGGTAGTATGGTAGTTCCCAATTTCCACGATCCAGATTCTTGTTAGAGTGTCTGTGACCATATTTTCCACGACTGGGATGTGAGCCAAGATGGTTTATCTGCCCACTGCATGAGCTCCCCAATCACTGCTCCTTGAAAATTTATGTAGGAGACTGCCTCGCTGGAGTGCAAATGATAAATGGGCCCAAAAATAAAGTACTAGGAGAATAGCCCACATCTCCAGAATGTTGACTGGAAGAAGACTCCTCCCAGATCCAGCGACCAGGCACCATTAGGTGACCCAGGGTGACTCTTCAGCCTGTCAGGCTGGCGTGCATGGTGACCACCACTCAGTAGGAGTAATGGATATCCAACATTAGATGAGGATTGTGAAGGCAACAACGGCCCTCCTTCATTCATGGAGACAGGGACATGGCAAGAAACAGGCGAGTCCAATCCTGAGAATGTCCAACTGCAGCTCCTTCAAGTGGAATTGAGCATAGGAACAGCTTCCAGAGCAGAGACCAGGTGAACTAAATCTTAATTTCAAATTGTCACTGATGGCTAGGATATCGGTCAAGTAACATGAAGAAACAGGGCCTGGACCTTGTCTTCCAGTAGAAACAGTCACATGGAGGGTATCGAATCTCATGCCCAATTAGTACAGGACCTGAAAAGTACCAGAGAGTATTTCATGAGATTGAGTACCCCAACAATGTTGCTACAGGATGAGAAGGCAGTCTTGAATCTGTGAACAACGAACAGCTTCCAAAGGAGCCTCGTAAAAGGCCATCTAAGAAAGAATCAAGGATGTGATCTGCCAAACCAGCCATAAGCTTCATAAAGATCTCTGGAGTAGATGGTAGTCTGAAGGGAAGAGCGTTGAACTGGTAATGACTGCTATCGATGACAAAGTGTAGGAAGCGCTGATGACCTGTATTAAACAGATGAAAAGACAGGAGCCCAGAGATCCAGGGAGTCAAGCCAGGTACATGGCAGCAATTGAAAGACTGCACAGATTCTTGAAGCTCGGAGCTAGCACGTACTGGTTGACACACTTAGAAGTCCAGAATGGGCAGCAGCTGCCTTTTTTTTTTTTTGGAACCACAATAAAACTGGAATAAAATAAGGTGAAGCAATTGTGGGCTGGAACTGGAGGATACAGTGTGTATGAACAGAGGCACCTGAACAAGATGTCAAGGAACTCTGAGCAAAAAGAAGGGATTCGAGATCTATAAGGTACCCTTCCGAAACCACCAGCAAAGCGCACTGGTTCATCACAGAAGACTCCCACACATCTTTAAAGTTACAGAGTTGATTCCCCTGTGGGCAGAGATGTGCCAGGACTCAGAGCTTGTCACTCTGTTTTCTGAGCAGACTGTTTATTCTGCAAAGCTTGTTTGGGCTTTGGGGCAGAGCGGGCCTGAAAGGTCTGAGTGGGTTGAACCATATATGATGCAAACTGGCGGGTGTAATGAAAATCACACCTTCTTAGGAAAAAAGTCTGAGGTAAAAACTTGCTTTTGCCTCAAGTAGCATTACTAATGACCTTGCCCAGGTCAGACGCAAGAAGTGGCCTTCCTACAAAGTGAAGAGGCCCCAAATACTTTTTGGAAGATTTCTAAGCTGACCAAATCTTGAGCCACAGCTACTGAAAGGACTGAGGCTGTTCCAGAAAACCTAGTGGCATCAAAGGCTGCCTCAGTGAAGTATGCATTGGACTCCCTAATATTGGCCAGCATAACCAACAGTTCCTCATTGGAAACATCCCCACAAATGACACCTGACAGTTGTCTTCCCCAGATATTCATGGTTCTAGTGACCAAAGATGTAGCAAAAATGGCTCAGAGGACAGGCCCAATGGCTTCAAAATTTTACTTCAACAAGGAATCTGGGTAGTTATAAACCTAATCCTTAAAGGCCACAGTATCCGTCAAAGGGGGATCAAAAGCAGGTGGAGAAGCCCACTGCGACACAGCCTCAACAGATAAAAGAGAGAAGTAATACTTTTGTTAAAGAAGATTCTCTTAACAGGCACCTTCCATTCTTCTATGATAACATGGTCTAGAGAACGATGAGAAGGAAACAGGAAAATGTACTCGCCAATATTTTGTTTTCCTCTGCATCCATCCAAGGTATTTTAAGGACAGTCATTTTTCTGCCCTCCAGCAAGTAACACAGCAATTTAGGTAGAAAAGACTTGCTTCCATCTAGTTAAACCCTTTTCCTATTCCTGTTTACCATCATTGATCCAAAAGAAGGCAAACAAAACAAAACAAAAAAAAAAAACAAAAACACAACTCTCAATACAGCAAATTCAAATTGTTTTATAGGCTTCTCCCAATCATCTGTACTAACCCAGCCCCCAGATCCACCCACCTGGTTATTAACTACATCACCTTCCCTTTCTTTACTATCTATCCCAGTATTTATTGCCCCCCCCCCCCTTCGTAGTTTAAAATCTCCTCCAACCGTCTAGCCATCCTCTCCCCAAGCACTTGCGACCCGCTTGCATTCAGGTGCAATCCATCCCTACTATGGAGATTATACCCCAAAGCAAAATCAGCCCAGTGCTCTAAAAACCCAAAGCCCTCCTTCTTACACCAGGACTTACACCAGGACTTCAGCCGTGCATTGAGCTCCCTAATCTCCCTCTGTCTCTCTGGCGTAGCGCATGGCACATGTATCTCTGAGAATACTACCTTGGAGGTCCAGTTCCTAATCCTACTCTCTAAATCCCTAAAATTACCTTTTAGAACTCTCCACCTTTCTCTTACATTGTCATTGGTACCAATATGCACCAAGACAGCTGGATCCTCTCCAGCCGCTACCAATAATCTGTCCACTTGTCTGCAACATGCTGAACACAGGCACCCGGGAGACAGCAAACTATCCGGCTGCTGCGATCAGAGCCACAGATTACCCTACCTGTTCTCCTAATAATAGAGTCCCCTACCACCACGACCTGCCTAGGCTTTACTTTCCTCTGGATCCCCTCTGTGCTAGAGGAGCTGTTATCCCGGCTGTTAGGGAGAACAGTCTTCTCCAGCCATTCCACTTCTGGGTTTGCCTCACCAACATCTTCACTTAAATGAGCAAATCTGTTAGGATGGAAAAACTCAGAACTGCATGCCCTCGCCCTCTTCCCTCCCCAAACTGCAATCACTTCTGTCACCCAACTATGTGCCTGGTTCTTTTCTAGCTGATATCCCCCTCTTTGCTAGGTGACCCAGCTAGAGTCTGCTCGGTTAGCAAGAGACTCCTCTCAAGGTTGTCAATATCTCTCGGTGTTGCTATATGACTCTCCAGAGCTCCAATCCGAGCTTCCAGAAAGGCCACTTGCTCACACCGCTGTTCCAAGCATGCATACATATGGCAAGATGTGCACTGAGTGATATCTCCAAGCTTGCTCATTGTGTATGGTCAGAATGAGTGTTCTTAAAAAAGTTAACAATTAATTTACCTTTGTTTCTTTAACTCCTGTGTTGCACTGATGTGTTTCACAAACTGTACACTTATTCCAGAGCACGCTCTGTGAGTCCTGTACCTAGATTTATACAGGCCTACACAGGTGATTGTTCACAAACCCCCACCCTTAATTAATTACATACACTCCCAGAACATACAACCATTTAAACTTTAACCCTTTAACCTTCTTACTGCAGGTTAGGATATATACCCAAAATTAGTATATTATAACACTTTTCCAATACTGTTTCACCAACTGTCCACTTATTCCAGAGCACTTAATAAAGAAGAACATGGATTCTTTCTGGTTATTTGGGGTTGCCTATGAGGACCTGTGCGTCTCAGCTGAGGGGCTTATCAGAGCTGTTTTGGAGATGATGCATGCATCTGAGGCTTTTAAAGTAGGGTCTTCCTCACCAGACATCTTCCAACGGCAGAGAACGGAGTTACCATTTTTCTTCTGTGTCCCTCCAAGGCATGCAAAAATGGGGATGTCTCCTCCCTCCAGCTAGGTAGGACCAATCAAATTTTTTAAAAGGAGCTCTGGAGTTTCCACACAGTTTTCTTTTGCCACAGCTGTCCAAACTGCTAATATATGTTTATATAATAGGATTTTAGTCTTGCCTGTTAAATCATTTTCTCTTAGTCCATATAGCTTACAGGTATCCATGGGGGAAGCGAGAGCAGCTCCTAGTAGGCTGGAACAATTCTTCAATGAAATTGCAGGGGCGGAGCTTCTCTCTCCACCTAGCAGACTAGCCAGCTACTCCCCCTCCAGTTAGCTTTGTGACACTAAACCTAATGAGCTAGATAGCAAGAAGGAGGAAAAACTCTTGTGAGCATCGACCTAAGAGGACTCCCACGTCCAGCCACAGGAGACCTAGCATGGTTCCTTTCACTGGGTGGGAAATAATGACTAAGAGAAAAGGATTTAACAGGGAAGACCAAAACCCTATTTTCTCTGTCGTCCAATATAGCTTACAGGTAACCATGGGGATGTACCAACATTGAGTTCCCAGGGTGGTTAAATGAAAGAAGGGACCAAGCGTCAGTCCCCATGTTACCAGAGCTCCCATGGACTATCCAGACATGGAACAGCCCAAACTAACAAAGTGTAATGGACACTGAATAATAGTAGAACAGCACACACAGAACAAGAGCCAACGGGGCTCAAAAAGATAAAGAACTATAAGGCACAAGAAGGTAAAGTCCTAGACAGGCAAAACTGCCTCCAGGACTTTTCTGCCAAAGCTGGCTTCAGCCGAAAGCCAGAACACCACAATAGTGTTTGGAAAATGTGTGCACAGAGTATCAAGTGGCCACCTTGCACAACTGATCAGCAGAGGCCTGATTCTTGTAGGCCCAGGAGGCCCCAACAGACCTAGTGGAATGCGCTGTGATGCGAATGGGAACAGGTTTCTTCCAGAGTTCAAAAGCATTGCGAATGGTAGACTGATCCAAGAAGCAACAGTCACCTTGGATGCCACAATCACAAAAAGTGCATCAGTCTGATGGACAGAAAACTTAAGGCAGCGCAGCACATCCAACAAGTGTAGATCCCTCTCCTAGTCAGATGTAGGGTCAGGACAAAAGGTAAGCACAACAATCCCCTCATTGATGTGGAACTCAGTGACCACCTTAGGAAGAAATTTCTGAGAAGTACGGAGAACAGCCTTGTCCTTCTGGACAGGAGGTTTTCAGGACAGAGCCTAAGACCACGACTAAAAGGAAAGCTATCATCCACATCAAAAGACACAAGGCAATAGTAGCCAAAAAAAATCAAAAGGAGGCCGCTGAAATACACCCAAAACAAGGTTAAGGTCCCACTGAGGAGTAGGGGCCTTAAAAGAAGTGAAAGTGTGAGCAACAGCCTGAAAAGACCTTGACATCCGGTAAGGTGGCAATGGTTGTATGAAAAAAGGCAGAGGGCTGAGGTCTGAACCTTCAAGGAACTAAGGCTAAGGCCCTTGCTCACACCATCCCGTAAAAATGACAGGACAGTTGGAACAAAGTCCTGGAAGGACAGACCCCTGTCCACAAACTAAGCATGGAAGATGGACCAAACCCTATGGTAGGATTTTGAGGAAACCGGTTTCCTAGACTTAATCATAGGGGAAACCACATCTGGACAGTAGCCTTTCTTCGTCAAGATGGAGGTCTCGACAGCCATGCTGTCAAAGCCAGATGGTTCACATCCTCCTTCCACAGGTACCCTTGGCAAAGGAGATCCAGTCTGAGTGGCAGTGGAAACGGTGCCTGGACAGAAAGAGCTAGTAGTTCCAGAAACTAAGGCTGTCTGATCCAAACACTCAAAATGTGATGCTGGTGACCCCCCACTGGTCGCAGACCAGGGTTCGGCGAATCTTCAAAATCAATGACCAAAGAGCTTTTCTCTTCTTGGGATACAAGTGTAATGTGGATGATATGTGATATGACCTTCTGGAATCTTGAGACTGTCTGAAACTCTAGATACCTAGTACCCCAGCTCAAATATCTGGAAGACCCAGGCATCTGGGATGACCTCAGTCTTCCAGATAGGAAGAACAAAAAAAACAAAAACAAAAAAAAACGAAGTCTGCCCCCTGCTTTAGAAGCAGTTGACTTGCTGAGACCAAACTGAGCACTCACAAACACAAAGTCAAACAAGAGCTCTTACCTTAAAGGATCTTCAAATATGCTTCCATTTCTTGACAGCATTCTGAGCCTCAACAATTCCTGCAGTGTGCGATCCAGCAGTGGGACTCAAGCCAAGTAGTAAAAGTTATATGCCTCTATGTGTCCCAAACATGGAACGCATTTGGAGCCATCCACTGAATGCTGAAAGGACCCAGGCCCACTTCTTTCTGGGCTCTTAGGTAGATCAGAAGTCAGCTATCAGGATATGGAAGCCAGAGAATCATTCCCTGTCAGCTATATCAGCGGAGAAGGAAGCAGACATGGTATGCTGTAACCTCCATTACCCAAAAACAGCTGAACTTTTACTTTAGGGATTCTTGCCCCTGAAATTGGCAGCTAGAAAGCAGACAAATATTACTTGCAGTAAACTTAGTCCTGCTATCTGGTTAGGACCAAAAAAAAAAAAAAAAAAAAAAAAAAAAAAAAAAAAAAAAAAATCCAGAGCTCCTTTTAAAGAATTTGATTGGTCCTACCCAACTGGAGAGAGAAGACATCCCCATTTTTGCATGCCGTTGGAAGATGTCTGGTGAGGAAGACCAGCCATCAAAAGACTCAGACCTGCAAAACAGTTCTGATAAGCCCCACAGCTGAGGGACACGGGTCCTCCTTATAGGCATCCACAATAGACAAGAAAGAATCCATATTCTGCCAACCGGCATCAACAAGGAAAGGTTGAAAAAAACCCTTTGCAGCAAAACTTGAAGTCTAAGTTTTTAAAGTAATTCAAGAGTGGGCCTAAAATTGGAAAGCTGCATAATAGTATTTTAGTGCCTTTACCTGCTAAATCCATAGTCCATATGGAACATAGGAACCATGGAGTGGAGTTCCACCTCCAGAAGGTTAGTGCCCATTACAAAACACAGGGCCAGAGACTCTTCTTTCTCCAGCTCAACCCCACCTAACTCCTGACTCATACACAAAATAGAAAGGTGGAGCAATTCTGGAACAAACCAAATGCAGGACAGGAAAATAGGATTTTAGTCTTACCTGTTAAATCCTTTTCACTTAGTCCATACAGGTTACTGGTTACTCTGGGAGGCGATCCGCACCTTTAAGTAGACAGGAACATTTCTCAAAATGTATGCAGGGGGCGGAGCCTCCCCTCCCTCCTCAGCTGCTTCCCAGTCAGCTAACACCAGAATGATTTGAGACCCTACTAACTGACCAGAAATAGGAGAGAAGACGACTCCTGTGAGCATGCCCCGAAGGACTCCCACAAAGTGCCACAGGAGAGCCCAGCATGGTCTCTTGACAGGGTGGGAGACCAGTAACCTGTATGGACTAAGTGAAAAGGATTTAACAGGTAAGACTAAAATCCTATTTTCACTGTCGTCCAATACAGGTTACTGGTAACTCTGGGATGTCCCACCATTGAGTTACCCTGAGGTGGGAAGGAGGCAAGAACCAGGCGCAAGGCCCCCAAAGTCACCAGGACCTCTATGAACCTACCGGACAGAGATCCCAACAAAGCGGAAGTGTCAACGGACATCAACTAGGGGTAAAAACAGACCCCAGGAACTGTTACACAGCACACTAAACTAGAGCCAACAGGGCTCAACAGTAAGGAAGCACTAAGAACTTCAGAAGAAGATCCTAGACAGGCAAAACTGCCTCCAGGACCTTCCTCCCAAAGCTGGCATCAGTCGAGGCCAACACATCCACACGGTAATGCTTCGAGAAGGTGTGCACAGAGGACCAAGTGGGCGCCCGGCACAGCTGATCAGCAGATGCTTGATTTTTGTAGGCCCAAGAGGTCCCAATGGACCTAGTGGAATGGGCCGTGACCCGAAAGGGAACATGCTTATTCCTCAATTCGTACGCCTTACGAATAGTAGACTTAATCCAAGATGCAATAGTCACTTTGGATGCTGGTCTCCCAGCCCTAGGACCCTCCGGAATGATGAACAGAGCGTCAGACTTCCTGACGGATTCCGTGCGATGCACACAGAACTTGAGACAACGCACAACGTCCAACAAATGGAGATCCCTCTCTTAATCGGAAGAGGGGTTAGGGCAGAAAGAGGGCACCACAATCTCCTGATTAATGTGGAACTCAGAAACCACTTTAGGTAAGAACTCCTTAGAAGTGCGAAGCACCGCCTTGTCCTTATGAAACACCAAATAGGGTGGTTTACAGGAGAGAGCTTGTAACTCCGCCACCCGGCGGACAGATACGATAGCCAAAAGAAAGGCCATCTTCCATGACAAAAGGCGCAAAGGAATAGTACCCAAGGATTCAAAGGGAGGGCGCTGGAGAACTCCCAAAACCAGATTAAGATCCCACTGAGGAGCCAGACTCCGAAAAGCAGGACGCACATGGGCCACGCCCTGGAAGAAGATCTTGACATCAGGAAGAATAGCAATGCGCTCCTGGAAAAAGACAGAAAGCGCCGAAGTCTGAACCTTAAGAGACCTCAAACCGAGCCCCTTATCCACAACGTCCTGCAAAAAGGCCAGGACAGTGGGAAGATGAAAATCATGAGACAGGTCTCTGTCCTCACACCAAGACAGAAAGGTCGACCAGACCCGGTGATAGAGCTTGGACAAAACAGGCTTACGAGCCCGAAGCATGGTAGACACCACAGCAGAAGAAAACCCCTTCTTCCTCAAAATTGAGGATTCAACCTCCAGGCCGTCAAATGGAGACGATGAACATCCTCCTTCCACAGATAACCTTGCATCAGAAGATCTGGACGAGAGGGAAGCGGAAAGGGCTCTGCCACCAACAGAGCCAGAAGGTCCGGATACCAGGACTGATGAGGCAAATTCGGAGCAATGAGGATGACCGGACAACGCTCCACCTTCAGCTTCTGGATCACCCTGATCAACATTGGAAGGGGGGGGGGGGGGGGAGATGTAGGCCAGGGAAAACACCCAAGGAATCGACATGGCATCGACCGCCAGAGCCAGCGAGTCTCTCCACCTGGAGCAGAACGTCGGAACCTTCCTGTTGTGCCTGGTTGCCATCAGATCCACTAGAGGTACGCCCCACATCTGGGTCAGTAGCTGAAACACCTCCGGATGGAGTTCCCACTCTCCGCTGTCGACTGTGTGACGACTGAGAAAATCTGCCATGACGTTGTCTACTCCTGGAATGTGCACCGCAGAAATGGCGGGAACGTGAACCTCCGCCCAGGACAGAATGGCCTTGACCTGTAGCCACATGGCGAGACTTCTTGTCCCGCCCTGTTTGTTGATGTAAGCCCCGGCGGTGGCATTGTCGGATTCCACTCTGACCGGACAGTCCTCCATCTGAGATTCCCAATGGCGCAGCGCATGGAAAATCGCCCGAAGTTCCAGAATGTTGATGGTGAGAAGGGACTCCTCCAAGGACCACTTCCCCTGAGCGCTGATGCGACCCAAGACAGCACCCCAGCCCGAGAGACTGGCGTCCGTCGTGACCTTGGTCCAGTAAGGGATCCGGAAGAGTCTCCCCTTCAGGAGATGGGAAAGGTCCAACCACCATTCCAAGCTCAACTCCACATGAGGAGGTAGAGACACTGACAGCTTCAGATGATCCGGTCGATCCCTGCACGTCTGGATCACAAACCTCTGAAGTTCCCTGGTGTGGGCCATCGCAAATAGCACCGCCTCTATCGTGGAGATGAACTTCCCCACCAGTGAAGACAACTTCGGCACTGGGATCCACTCGAGTGCCAGAACCCTTAAAACTCGTTGGGCAATTTGATGAGCCACCTCTTCTGGCAGAAACACCATACCCTACTGAGAGTCGAACAGTAGACCAAGGAAGATGAGACGCTGGGATGGAGTCAAGTCAGACTTGTCCAAATTCACTATCCAACCATGACGAGTGAGGGCATGAATGCAAGTCTGAACCTGCTGATGAAGGAGTTCCGCAGACTCCACCTTTAATAGCAAGTCGTCCATGTACAGAATCACTCTTATGCCATCCCGATGGAGGGCAGATATCAATGCCCCCAGAACTCGTTGGAAAACTTGGGGTGCAGTAGTCAGTCCAAACGGAAGAGTTGAAAACTGAAAATGACCCCTGGCGCAGGCAAACCTCAGATACCGCCTGCTCGCTGGATGAATAGGGATGTGCAGATACGCAACCTGAAGATCCAGAGAAGCAGGAAACTCCCCTGGAGACATGGCAGCAATCACAATGCGCAGAGATTCCTGATGATAGTGGGTCTTCACCACAAAGGAATTGAGATCCTTGAGATCCAAAATAGGATGACCCCCGCCGTCCTTCTAGGTCACCACAAAAAGGTTGGAATAGAACCCCGAACCCATGTGCACAGGAGGCACTGGCTCCAGAACCTCCTTGTCCAAGAGATCCTGAATAGCGCCGAACATACGCAGTTTCTCTGTATCTTGCGGAGAACGAGTGAGATGAAAACGAAAGGGAGGAAGGGAAAAGAAAGGGATCCTGTATCCTTCTGAGACCACCTGTAAAACCCATGGGTCTGTCACAGTTTCCTCCCAGACCCTGCGAAAGAGGTGGAGTCGTCCCCCCACGGCAGGGTGCGGACCCGGGTTCGGCAAGTCATGCTGAAGCAGCCTTGGAAGTCTTGGGCTTGGAAGCAACCTTGGGCTTCCAGGACTGCTTGGGCTTGGAGGAGGGACGCGGATCGGACGTAACTGACTTGGTCATCAAACGCATCTCTGTCTGAAATGAATGAAAGGACTGGTAACGCTTAGCCAGCAACTTTTTCTTGAAGACCAAAGGCAAAAGGGTACTCATACCCCCAGTAGCCTCGCTAACTAGTTCCTTGAGCTCAGAACCAAACAAGGAAGTACCCTGGAAAGGCAAGGAAAGCAAAACCTTCTTAGATGCAGTGTCAGCAGACCAAATCTTAAGCCAAAGCGCATGCCTGGCTACCACAGAAGTGGTAGAAGCCCTAGCCATCATGCAGACAGCATCAGTAACATAATTCTGGGCCTCAGAAATATTGGCAAGCAAGCGCAATTGCTCTGAAACTGGCGCGTCCTGACGGACCGCCGTGGTGAGTTCCTCAGTCCAGGCCGCAATGGCCGGGTTAACCCACGCCACAGCAAAGGCCGGTCGCATAGCAGTGCCAATAGAGGCAAAAATAGATTTGAGGCAAACCTCCAACTTTTTGTCCGTCCAATCCTGTAAAGCAGAGGCATCAGATACAGGTAAAGTAGTCGATTTAGACAGTCTAGAAACAGGAGCATCCACCTTAGGAGGATGAACCCATTTAGCCAGTTCAGCCTCAGAAAAGGGATAAAGTTTAGCAAATTTTTTTTGAGACTGAAGAGGACTTGTCAGGATTTTTCCAAGCATCAGAAACCAAACGTTCAAGAGTAGGGTTAGGAGGAAAACAAGTAACAGCTTTTGCCGGTTTCTGAAAGACATCAGTTGGGTCAGAGGGAACCTCTTGACTCAAGGGAAGGTTGAGGGTGGTCAGAACGGCTCTAATTAAGCCCTCAGCAGAGAGTTCAGGGTCACATTCAAAGGGGTCTCCAACAGATCTGGAAGACTCAATAACTGTACCATCCTCATCAGAATCTTGCAACAATTCTTCTTCAGAAGAATCAGACACATCAGGTGCCCCCTGTGGTTTAGGCAGGGAGGTCCTGATAGTAGAGGGAGCCTGCCACAACTGCAGTGCACCCTGTACCTGAGAGGGAAAGAGTTGAAGAGTGGACCTGAGGTCCCTAGTTGCAGCCTTAAACTCTTTAACCCAAGCTGGCTCTATAGCATGGCTGGAAGGCCCTGGGTTGCTGTCAGGGCCTTCTGAGCATGTTGGGCATAAATGACCAGAGAATTCCCTAGGCAGCCCTGAATGACAGGAGGAGCAATACGCAATGGGGGATACTGAAACCCCAGCCTCCTTAGTCTTAGGTCTAGTCCCTAGCTCCAGAAGTGTAGACATACTCACAGTGTCAAATATACCCCACTTTCAGAAATCACCCAATTTAAGTGTGAAAGATTAAAGATTCACCCCAGAAACGTTAAAAACTAAACTTATCTGGCAAGCGAAGGGTTAATCAAAGGAGGAGAGGGAGAAAGTCCAGTCCCTGCGTAGTATACTCGATGAGAAGAACTCACAAAATGGCTGCCACGACGGGAGCCAATCAGAAAAGAGGCGCGAAACGAGCGCTCATGGGAAACGTCGTTTTTCTCAAGAAGTACCCCAAAGCAGTGCCCGAAGCCCCCCAAGTCCCCCAACACACTTGGACTAAAACTGAAGAGAGATGTTCTCCACCTGCTGTGTAGACACCCAGGAACAAACCATTCTGGTGTAAGCTGACTGGGAAGCAGCTGAGGAGGGAGGGGAGGCTCCGCCCCCTGCATACATTTGGAGAAATGTTTCTGCCTACTTAAAGGGGCGGATCGCCTCCCAGAGTTACCAGTAACCTGTATTGGACGACAGTGAAACAAATATTTACAAAATATCCATTGAGTTAAATGGGGCTTTTAATCCCTTAAATCAATTGTTCTCAACCTAGTTTTACTCCAGGCACCCTTAACACACAGTGTGCAATATATACATATGTTCTTTAGCGCTCACAATCAGAACAAATAAAAAAGGTCTATGAACACACATTTTAAACTACTCATTCACTGAAAGAAAGGAGGAAAGAAAGAAGGAAGGAAGGAAAGAAAAGAAAAGAAAAAAGGAAAGAAAAGAAAGAAAGTGCCTTAAGAGGATGTCCACAGGATACCAAAGT
Organism: Rhinophrynus dorsalis; assembly: GCA_037306005.1. Classification (NCBI taxonomy): domain Eukaryota; kingdom Metazoa; phylum Chordata; class Amphibia; order Anura; family Rhinophrynidae; genus Rhinophrynus; species Rhinophrynus dorsalis. Next base: position 322,379,193 of record CM074720.1, on the reverse strand, counting down.
ACAGTGGCACCCTGGTTGAGAACCACTGACTTAAATATTAGAGAGATTTCCAAAGTATTTCAAAATAATGCAGCAGAGACCTTTCTAGTATTCAAGGGATTTAACAACCAAATTAAATCAAGAGGGGGAATTTTTATTCCCCAACTTCTATCAAGCAGTTGCTGTACTCCAGAACTGCTCCATTTCTTTGAGCATTTGGCACTTTGTTTTCTCTTCAATAAATGCAGGATTAAATACAAATGTGCCAAAATGGAAATAGTTCTGACCAAACCATGGAGGATGCACAATAGTACAACTTACCTTATCATATTTGCTGCTGGATCCAAAACCAAATATCAGAAGATGCCCGTGCGAGTCTGTGCATGCAAAGTGTTGGCCATCAGGAGAACACTTGCAGTCAAAAACTGCTCCGTGGCCTTGTCCTTCAATCTGTAAAACAGTTCCTTATATTAAAAACAGTGCCTGTAATACTCTAGGAAAAGGATTATGGAAGGATTATGAAAGTATTATGAAAGATTGCTTGCTTAACCTAAATGGTCAATCTTTGGAAATCCAGCAGGTGGGGACTATTAATTCCATAGTTTCCAGCCACACTTTCCCTGATTGGGGATGATGGGCATTCTAGTGCCAAGAAGGTGGATGTCCAAAAATTGACCCCACCTGTCCAAATCAAAAAGGTCATAACTGTATATTAGCGATAGAAGACCTAGAACAGAGATTCTCAATCCTCTGTTTAGGGAAGCCTTGCTGGCCGTGTCTTTAGAATTTCCCACCTTGTGAACAGATAAATTACTTAAATAAACCCGTCTATGATTAATTGATCTGCATTCGGCAGATACATGAGAATATGCATGGAATCCACAGAGTTAAAACATTACTGAGGTCACAACGCTGAAATAGAGTAGAAATCATTAGAACCTAAAGATCCAAGGAATACACAATTTACCATGTTAAAGTAAGATCGGATCTTGACGCCTCGTGCCAAATCCCAGACTATAACATTTCCATCATGGCCAGCAGAAAATAAAACTCGAGGATCGAATGGGTGAGACTCAAGCACAAAAACTTCATCCTCATGACCCTGAAATAAAAAGTTATTAAAATACGTAATCAGTATAATATATAAAAAAAAAAAAAAAAAAAAAAAAGAAAAAAAAGGTAGAAATTTTGCTTCCAACTATTAAAAACACAAATATTAGTGTATGATTATTTTTCCCCAATAAGTAACAAATCACAGATCTGGTGGGTTTTTTTGTTTTTTAAACATAACATAGTAGTGAAAACCCCCTACTAGATGACAGAACGTCACAACATAGAATTCACAGGGGGATGTACCAAGGTAAAAAAAATTAACCAAAACCCTACGCCAGGGCTCAAAATTTCCACTTGCCACTAGCCAATGGCAAGTGAAAATTTAGCCCTGGCGAGTAGAAATTCAGCACTGGTGGGTATGTTTTGGCTTGCAGTGGCGAGTAACTTTTCAGGTCTGGCCATTAGCAAAGGACTTAATTATAAGCCCTGCCCTGTGCTATTCTATGGAATCTCTTTTTCAAGCTGGACAGATCTTGAGGTCATATTCAGAAAGAAACAGTGAGTCAATTCTGTAGCAAACAAAATGCAGAATGTGACAAAATTTCCTATGGATGTACAAAAGCTTTTATCCCTCTGAATGCTACTAGAGAGGTCTCCAACACATTCGAGAGAAATGTGTTGTAGATCTCTCCAGAATTCAAGACTGATACACTCTATTTAAATAAATGAAAATACATTGTGAAGGTTTTCTTGTCCCTATGGTGCAGCTGGATTGCTGTAAAATTGTACTTAATTTTCCTTCTGAACAGAGCCTTCCATAAAATACCACAGGGTCTGGAGAGTTTCTCACTGAATACTTCATTTAGCCATCATCTCACTTTAATGCATCTCCCCCATAGCCTAGTATACATCTGCATGCAAATCATGCCCGTACATTAATTATTTCATGCAATTTGCGTAAAAGCTGGCACACCACTAGCCTGCCATAATACTAAAGTACTAGGTTGCAAAAAAAGTCATAGAATGTCCCTGTTAAAATCAGCTATGCTTTAAAATATTTCCATTACCATCAGAATATGGACAAGTTGTCCAGTATAGGAATTCCACACTTTTAAGGTCATGTTATTGACAGCTGTGATCACAAAGTTATCGTGACGGTCCCAGGCCACCATGGTTACTTTCAATTTTGTTGTCTTGTCTTCAACCCCCTGAGTTCTGTAACAGGACAAAAACAAGGATTTTGTTAAATCCTTAACAAGCCTGGTGTGCAAATAAAATTTCTGGTGTTTAAAGTGGATTTGTCACATTAAATTCAAGTTTGCAAGTCTGAAAACTTAACTGTCATGTTAGCCATTAGACCAGAAGATGTATAATTTAGGAGGTACTGAAAGACTCACTCTTCATAAATAAAATTACTGATTTCTCATAAACTATGCACCCCCTGGCCTTTTTGCCAACATGATACATAGGCAGTTTTTAATTAAGTTTTCAAATATGCAAATTCAAGGTAAAAGATCAATTTTAAAGGAGCAGTATTGGAATAAAAGTATATTCTTAACCCTCTAAATGCCAGCGTAGTACACTTTCTCTGAGATCCGCTTAATCCCCCACCACCACCAGAATAGCAGTCTTTAGGTTTAAGAGTAGCCAAAATACATGAAAAAGGGCAGTCAATATGCCTGAAAACACCAAGGACACCACTGCCCAGGATGCAAGCCACATGTCTTTCTCTGAGAGGAATGCCCTACATTCCAAGAGAAATGAGAGAAAAGGTATAAATCAGCAAGTCCACATAAATCCCTTTTTCTTTTGTTCAGGAAGCAAAGGAACATACCAAAGATGCCACAACCAGAATTCTACTGTAGGGAGAATAACTCCCAACAACAAATCCAGTCTCAAAGTAAATACCAAATTAAATCATGAGCCTCACATGAATAAGGACACCACAACACTAAACTATGCAACAAAACAAAGGCTACCAGAAAGGAAAGACCCCTACACAGGCATTACTGCCTAGAGTACTTTGCTTCCAAAACTGGCCTCAGACAAGACCAATATGTTGCCTCTAATGTTTTGCAAACATGTGATGCGACAACCACATTGCCGCCTTGTACCACCACTTTTTAAGAGACCTGATTCTTACAAGCCCAAGACAAACCCCACCACTCTGATGGAATGCACCATCACCCGAACAGAAGGTGGTCATTTACAGATTACAAAGGCCTCGTTAATGGTCGTCTTGATCTAAGATGCCACTGTAACCTTAATAGCTGCATGGTCCACTAGAGGGCCATCAGGAATAATGAGCATATCAGAGCTGCAATTAACGTAGCATTTGAGACACCTAAACATGTCCTGACAGTGCAGACCCTGTTCTCACCTATTAGACGGGTGAGGAGAAAGAGAAGAAAGCACAATTTCCTGATTAATATAGAAATCTGACACTGCCTTAGGAAGAAACACAAAGCAAGTAAACAGAACTGCCTAATTTGCATGAAGAGAAAAAAAAAAAAAAAAAATCATGTAGCATCAATGAGTGGGATTCCTAAACATGGGATATGCACATGTCACCGTCTGAACAAAACAATTAACATTTTAAGAGAGCTATACTCTTCTGAAAAAGACCCAAAAAGGCAAATATTTGAACCCTGATGGAACCAAGCCAAGGACCTTTGTAGCAGTCACCTGGAAAAAGGTCAAAACAAGCTGCAGGAGTCTGCCTATTCTTAGCTGTCAAGATCAATCTGGACTTCAGGAAAAATGGGGATGGACATGACAGGAGACAAGGGGGAGCCTTGGCTGGTTGGGAGTATTTAGGAAAAGGGGGGAGGCGCACAAATAAAGAAAGCAAGATTTTCACAGGAAAAACCTTATAGATTGAAGTACCCATAAATGACAAAGGGATATGTGCATTTTTTAAGACTGACCAGAAGATATTCAACTACAGAGTGAGCTGCTCAGTCACAAAAAGAGCATACATGCTAGAGACAAGCAATCACATCCAAAGCTGCTTCACAAATATAGCATTAGCATTGTGAATACAAGAGAGCAAATATTATGCCTTCCATAACCAAATTCTTCCTAACCACCCGAAACAAGTATTCACACTAAACATCCAAGGCCTTCCCCACCAAGGGGAAGAAATACATTAAATTACATTACTCTTTGAATGCCAGTGTGGTGTACAATGCATTGCAACATACTTCAGCTGGACATCCCCCTGAATAAAAACCTAAACCTTGCTCCTGGTGACATCACTGAGATGACAGAACACAAGGATTCCATCTTGAAGTGTGTAATCACCACACAGAGGGAGGGAGGAGTTTTGTATTGAATGCCCTTCCTCCTTAAAGGAGAGACTACCCTATGGCCCGTGCATCCCTCTACAGACTGAGAAAGCAGGATTTTAATCTTACCGGTTAAATCCTTTTCTCTTAGTCCATATAATTCACAGGTACCAATGGAAGGCGACAGCTCCTCCCAGTGAGCTGGAACAATTCTACAGAAGTATAGGGGTGGAGCCTCCCCCCCCATATCAGGCTCCCTTAGCCCCTCCCCACCAGATAGACTTATGAAAAGCTTACTAAATAGCAAGAAGGAAGAGAGGAGAACTCCTGTGAGCAATGAAACCAAAAGGACTCCCACGTACAACCACAGGAGACCTAGCATGGTCTCTTTCACTGGGTGGGAGACCTGTGAGTTATATGGACTAAGAGAAAAGGATTTAACAGGTAAGACTAAAATCCTCTTTTCTCCATCGTCCAATATAACTCACAGGTACTGTGGGGATGTACCAACATTTAGCTCACAGGGTGGGAAGAAGGAAAGGATCATGTGCCAGTCCCCCATGATACCAGAGTTCCCATGGACTTTCCAGGACGTGGAACAGCCAAATGAACAAAGTGTCAAAGGACACCTAATAACATAACAGCACACAAGAACAAGAGCCAAAAGGGCTCAACAGTTAACGAGATATATGGGACAAGAAAGATAAAAGTCCTAAACAGGCAAAACTGCCTCCAGAACTTTCCTGCCGAAAGCCAGAACATTCACACAGTAGTGTTTGGTAAAAGTGCGCACAGAAGACCAAGTGGCTGCCTTGCACAGCTGTTCAGCAGAGGCCTGATTCTTGTAGACCCAGGAGGCCCCAACAGACCTGGTAGAGTGTGCTTAATGCTGAAGGGAACAGGTTTCCCTCTGAGCTCATAAGCCTTGCAGATGGTAGACAATCCAGGAAGAGATAGTCACTTTGGATGTAGGCAAACCAGCCCTTGGGACCCTCAGGGATGACAAATAACGCATCAGTCATACAGAAAGACTCCGTATGGGGCACACAGAATTTAAGGCAGCATACCACAACAAGTAAAGATCCATCTCATTGTCAGATTTGGGGTCAGGATAAAAGGAAAGCACAAGGTCCTGATTGATGAGGAACTCAAGAGACCACCTTAGGAAGAAATTCCTGGTAGGTACGGAGAACAGTCTTATCCTTGTGAAACACCAGGAAATGTGGTTTGCAGGACAGAGCCTACAGCTCAGCAACCTTGCGGACAGAGACCCACAGCCAAAAGAAAGGCCATCTTCCAAGTCAGAAGACATAGTGGAATGGCAGCCAAAGACTCAAAGGGAGGCCGCTGAAAGACTCCCAGAACCAGCTTAAGGTCCCACTGAGGAATGGAAGCCTTAAAGCCAGGGAAAACCGCAGAGACCCCTTGAAAGAAGACTGACATCTGGCAAGATGGCAATACATCTCTGGAAGACAGAGAACCAAGGTCTGCACCTTCGAGGAACTAAAGCTAAGACCCTTGTTCACTCCATCCTGCAAAAAAAAGACAGGATCAGTAGGAGATCAAACTCCTGTGAGGACAGATCCCTGTCCACATGCCATGCATGGAAAATGGACCAAACCCTATGGTAGGCCTTGGAAGAGACCACTTTCCTAGCCTGGACCATGGTGGAAACTACCTCAGGAGAATAGCCCTTCTTCCTTAGGATGGAGGCTTCAACAGCCATGCCATCAAAGTCAGACGCTACACATCATCCTTTCCAGAGGTACAGAAAAACGAAGAACACAAAAAAGGGGAGCTTTTTACATTAAAAAAAAAAAAAAAAATCCTTGATATTCTCAAATGATCGAGTTACTCACAATTATGACTGTTCCAGTTGTGTTTAAAACAACCAGTTCAAAGCAGCAGGGGATTCATCAACCTGCCCCTGTTGATGAATCCCCTTGCTGCAGTGAACTGGCTGTTTTAAACACAACTGGAACACTCATAATTGTGACTAACTTGATCATTTGAGAAAATCAAGGATTTGTGTTATGTAAAAAGTGCCACTCTTTTTTGCGTTCTTCGTTTTTCTGTGCCTTTTTCCTTCTTCTTTTGAAGGTGGATCATAAGGGAGCTGCTGTTCTGGACTCCATCTGCATGGGGGCAGTATAATATCCTCCACTTGCTTTAAAGCCACAAATATTCATAATGTGGTCATGAATACATGCAAGTACATTTCTTACATATAAATTTAAACAACTGTCCAAGAGCTTATTAACCCTATGAGCACCTCCTTTCATTTCTGTTTCCTTCCAGAGGTAACCTTGCAGGAGGAGATCAGGTCGGCGTGGCAGAGGAAAAGGATCCTGAATAGATAATTAGTTCTGGAAACCAGAGCTGCCTTGTCCAATAGGGGGCGATCAGAATGACCGCCGCACCATCCGTCCGAATCTTCCCTCAGTACCTTGAGGATGAGAGGAAATGGCAGAAAAATATAGGCCATGTGAAAGTGCCATGGAATCAACAAAGCATCCACTGCAAATGCCAGAGGATACCCTCCAGCAAGAGCAAAATATCTGACCTTCCTATTGTCCCTGGTGGCCATCAGGTCTATCCAAGGGAGACACCACTTCTGCACCAACAGGTCGTAAACTTCTGGATGGAGCTCCCAGTCCCTGAGGTCCACCAAGTGGTGACTGAGAAAGTCTGCCAGGATGTTTTTTTATGCCTGGAATGTAGAAAGTGGAGATGGCAGGAATGTGTTGTTCCACCCAGGCCAAAATAGCCTTAACCTCGGACCAAGCAGAAGCACTTCTTGTAAGCCCAAAGGGCAGAGCGGTGAACTGGAAGTGCTCCAAGGCGCAAATGAATGTGAGGTACTTCTGACTGTCCTGATGAATGGGAACATGCAAGTAAGCATCTTTCAGATACAGAGAAGTTAGAAATTCCCCTGGACACATCTATGTGATGACAGAGTGCAAAGATTCCATCTTGTAGTGAGTATGGACCACAAAAAAGTTGAGATCTTTAAGAGCCAAGAAAGGGCAACAGCTGCCGTCCCCTTCTTGGGAACCACAAAGAAGTTTGAATAAAGACCTAAACCTCTCACTTGAGATGAAACCTGAGCCAGGACTCCCTGGTCCAAGAGAGCCTGCACTGCCCTGTTGAAAAGACGCAGCTTTTCTTGCCCTAGAGGGGCCCTTGAAAGAAGAATCTGAACGGAGGCAGGAATACAAAGGGAATCCTGCAGCCTCTGAAACCACTTTTGATACCCACCGATCCACAACGGAGCCTGCCCAAATGCTTGAAAAATGCTGAAGGCGACCACCCACAGGTAGGTGCGGACCAGGATTCAGTGCCGAAAGTGGTTTGGTGGAGGAGTGCTTGGACCTCCATTGCTGTCTGGGCTTGGGAGTGGAGTGCCAGGGTGCTGGCCTGAAACCCACTCACATTCGGCCTTTGCGCTTCACTTTGGTGGGGACAAAAAAATAAAAAAATTAAAAAAAAAAGACGGGATTAGGGTGCTTGGGGACCTGAGGCGACAAAGTGCTTTTCAGTTCAGGCCCAAAGAGAGATGTGCCCTGGAAGGGAAGAGAAATCAGTGACTTCTTGGAGGAAATGTCAGCAGACATCTTAAGCCAAAAGGTGCATCTAGCAGCAACAGAAAAGGCAGAAGCCTTAGCCTCATGCCTGACAGCATCAAACAGAGCATCAGTAACATAGTGCTAAGTCTCTGACATTTTCACTAAAAGGGTCAAAAGGTCCTCCTCAGGAGCACCTTTGCAGACAGCATCAGTAAGCTGTTCGGTCCAAACAGCAATGGCTCTATTAACCCAAACAGTCCAAAGCAGCACCTATGACAGCAAAGAGACTTCAGAATAGCTTTAAGCTTCCTATCCGTCAAGTCCTTAAAGGGATAGTAACACTTCGTTATAACTTTATTTTATTTTGTAGGCATTAAAAAAACATGAAGAATGATATAAGTCTTATCTCTCAAACCTTTATGGTTTATGAGATATTCACAAGCAAAGTTCCCCTCCCCGCCCCTTTTACCTAGTGTAAGCCATCTCTTCTCAGATGTGAGTCTGGTTGTATGACAGGACAGATAACAGAAGGGGACAATTTTCTTTGTATGAAAACAATGAAAGCCCTTCCCCCCTTGACAAGTTTTTCAGCTTTTTCCCTTATCTTAATTGAAGATTGTCCCTCTCTGCAGTCTACCTGGGCATCTCCCTTCTAATCTGGTTGAACAGGTGGGGGGATACTTTGCTTGTGAATATCTCTTAAACCATAAAGGTTTGAGACATAAGACTTATATCATTCTTCATGTTTTTTAATGCCTACAAAATAAAATAAAGTTAAAATGAAGTGTTACTATCCCTTTAAGTGCCCTCAGCCATAGGTAAAGCAGTGGAATTAGATGGTCTAAAAATAGGGGGATCAACCTCAGGAGGTGTAGCCCACTGAGCCAAGGCTGCATTAGAGAAAGGATACAGCTTAGAAAACCATGTAGAAAGAGAAAGAAGCTTGTCTGGAGTTTTCCACTCAACCAGAACGACCTGGTCCAGAGTGGGATTAGGCAGAAACAGTGAGGGATTTCTTGCGCCTTTGAAAGACATCAGAAGAAGACTGGCTTTCTACAGGATTAGTAGGAATCTGTAGTCAAAACGGCCTTAATGAGACCCTCTGCAGAGGGGTCAGGGTAAGCCTCAAAGGGGTCACCATATGCATGGAAAGAAGCCCCTTCTTCACACTCCCCTTCCTCAGAATCAGCCTCAAAAGACTCCTCATCAGAAGAATCAGAAAGATCAGGAATGCCAGGGGCAACAAACCTGAACAAGCTGGGGGGGGTTTCCAATACTGGAGAACCCCCTGGAGAGTAAGAGAAAACTGTGTCATAGAGTACTTTAAGTCCTTGACCCAAAGTGGCTCTTGTTCAAGGCTGGAGGGCCCGGGTGCAGTGGTAGGGGCCACAGAGCATGATGGGCACAAGTGTCCTGAGTACTCTCTAGGAAGCCCCGCGTGGCATGATGAACAGTAAGCAGGGGGGGGTGTCAAAGACACCCCTGACTCCTTAGCCTTAGGTCTAGCCCCAAGTCCCTTTGGATCAGACAACAGGAGAAGTGTCTAACAGTAATAGTGAACCCAAATACGGCCACCCAGATTAATAAATCCCCTCAGATACCCCAAAAGAGTACTTCTCTAGCAGGCAAATAGTTAACCTGTGGCAGAGAGAAATGCCCCTTGAAACGGGCATTCTGGGTATTGTATTTCCCTACTTTTGTAGTTTCCCAGCAGTGCCCGAACCCCCCCCGGGGACCCCCAAGATACTGAGAATGTGAACTGGCTTGTAGAGCAAGGACAGATAAGAAGAATGAGCCCGCTCTCAACTCTAAGTGTAACAGACGCAGAGATATGTCCCAAAGCAATCTGTCCCACAGAAGTCAATGACGCAAGTGCGGCCGTGCTGTAAAGAGCACTCTTAAAGGCATAATTAAAAGAAAACAAAACATTTTGGAAAGTGAATAAAAGTACCCAAAACACATACAGAACACGTAAGGACTAATACAAACTCGCGACATAACCAAAACCCAGTGAAAACAGCAGGGAAGGGGTTAAATACCACAAAACAGCTAAATATGATCCAAAGATCCAGTGAGCAGATAGATAAATACCCAATATGAGTGCAGGGGTTATAAGGAATGCCAAAGAAGCCCCTGTGAGGAGGGGAACGGTGGGACAAGTGGACCATGGCAGTCAAATGGTTGCTCACCTTTTTTAGCAGGACTTTTCTTCAGATTACCACTGAGGAGAAAGAAGCCTCAGAAATACCCCTTTAGGAGAGAGAGAAACATGGGTTGCATGATTCTCTCCCAGGACTGAAAGAGTCCACAGACAGCATCTGATAACTGGGCAATCCGCCTAACGGGGGAATTTGGACACCCCATATTTAACAATAAATAATAAAAATACTGAAACTAAACAGAACTGTTCTCAGCCTTCTAACCAGCAGCATGGAACCAGTCTATCTGGGCGGGGGCTAGCTAGGTAGCTTGATATGGAGGAGGGGGAGGCTCCACCCCTGCACTTCTATAGAATTGTTCCAGCTCACTGGGAGGAGCTGTTGCCTCCCCATAGTGCCTGTGACTTATATTGGAAGTTAGAGAAAAGGCTTTAATTGGCAAAGTAAGAAAAATCCTATTTTTTTTGCATCTTTTCATTCATTTTATTATACACTAGTATGGAAGCCCATATACACGGGCTAAAGTGCACCCAACTGCTGCCCCGGAGCCGGGAGCAGAGACCTGACGTGAGCCGTCCGGAGCGTCTCTACTGCGCATGACTGCAGTCATGCGCAGTAGAAACTCACCGAACGTGCTGCTCCTTAGTGGGGAAGCTCCAGACAGCTCACAGCGAAGCTCAATGTGTGCGAAACCACACATGCACAGTAGAGACTCTACTGTGCATGTGCGTTTACGGCTCACAGTGAACAATGCATTCTACCACTTTATGTTATAGGATAATTATAAAATTAGCAATAGCAAAACTGCTTTGCCCGTATAGTAACACCCCAGGCACACGCATGCACAAGCAGACACAGTTATGCACATTATACATATGCTAAAGAATACATACACGGAGACAGGTCGAAGTATAGTACCATTCACAATGGGTTGTGCTCTTTGTGGCCTAAGTTGGAGAGAAATTTTTCCCTCTTCTGCATAGCACACTGTGCGTGTCACCATGAGAGTAGTAGGTGCAGGGGAGAGGTCATACGAGGTAGAACTATTGCTAAGGGAGACTTTTTTTTGCACAGTATAATGCAGTGAAGCATTTATCAGCTTACATGGACCTATGCAACAGTCAGTATGAAGAAGTTTTATATAAATCCTACTTACTGGCACCCCTGGGTGTGTGCGTGCCATATGACCCCTGTGAAAATCTCTGTAAATAATTGTAGGTCCTTCTATATACACACACACACACACACACACACACACACACACACACACACACACACACACACACACACACACACACACACAATACAGAATAGGCAATATGCAAATACTATACTCAAAATGCAAAGCTTGCGCTCATATTCGCATACACACACACTGATGGAGACTTGTGTAATGCAGTGTTTTGCAATGAGTTGCACGCCATTTTGTAGTTAAAAGGGTTAAACACTGAATATTAAACAAGCCTCCTTTCTGTATTTGCCTACATGTCAGGGGAAAATAGTCCTAAATTCATTTTATTTATATTTTTACCTCTATTAATGCCAGACATGTACCAAGTGCATTGGGTTGCAATGCGGTGGATAACACACACACATAATGGCTACTCCTGTTTAGGATGTCTTTTGTACGGTTTGTCTTCATAAGACAGTTCAATTATAAAACATTCTATGTTTATGGAGTTCATACATACAGTTGAATGTATGACTACACTAGAGTTCTACATACAGTTGTATGTATGACTATATAAACATAGAATGTTACTTTCCCCCCCCCCCCCTAAATCTGCACTCGCAGTACTTGTTCATTCCATTTCCCCTCTGGGATCATATTATATACATACTAGCAGTGTGGGATGGAGTTGCCAGTTTTTTTGTTTTGTTTTATTATGCTTGTATAGAGTTATGTTAGGTTGAATTTGTGGATACAATTGTGTTGTGAAGGGTGTGTTACTTAGTAACATAGTTGACACCTATATACACGCATAGAGACACACACACACACACACACACACACACACACAGACATACATATAATCATACATAGTGACACACACACACACACACACACACACACACACACACACACACACACACATAGAGATGCACCCAGACACACACGTATACAGTGCATATTATACACAGAGACACACACATATACACAAACCACACATACCATGTGTCCTGGTACTCCAATGGGAGCAGGTGGTCATAGGGTTGATGTACTCTGGATAGAGGGAGGATGAGGACAGCAGTGCCCCCCCTACCTCCTGGCTAGTAGTGGAAGGGACAAACCACCAGACACAGCCCCATGTGAACATAGGCTTAAGCCTTTCATGCCAGAGGGGTATGCACACATCTGGCACTGAAAGGGTTAATGAGAGCGATTAGTATTGGCAGTTCGCTTTCTGCGATGTCTGTGTATGGAGCCTTAAAGTGATTTATTGGTTAGGCTTCTTAGTGGGAGCTTGCAACAGTGTGTGTGTGTTGGTTTATACTGAAATGAAACAAAAGAAGTCCATTCCAGCGCTACTGCATTAGATATTATTTTATTTAGGTTTTATATACCATATCAGAAACCTTGTACATAAAGCATATAATAAATGATGCTAGAATAATGATTAATGGGACATGAAAGTGATCACATGAACAGAAAGAAATCCCCCAAAACAGAACAAAACAAAAAAATATGGAAAAATAGGATTTTAGTCTTACCTGTTAAATCCTTTTCACTTAGTCCATACAGGTCACTGGTACAATGGGAGGCAGGCGATCCGCCCCTTTAAGTAGGCAGGAACATTCATTCAAATGTATGCAAGGGGTGGAGCCTCCCCTCCCTCTTAAACTGCCCTCAGCCAGAGACAAGCTAGATTGATTTGAGACACTAAACTGACCAGAGTAAGAAGGAAAAGGAAGACTCCTGTGAGCATGCCCCGAAGGTCTCCCACTGAATGCCACAGGAGAGCCAAGCATGGTCCCTTGACAGGGTGGGAGACCAGTGACCTGTATGGACTAAGTGAAAAGGATTTAACAGGTAAGACTAAAATCCTATTTTCACTGTCATCCAATACAGGTCACTGGTACAATGGGATGTACAAACATTGAGCTTTCCCAGAGGCGGGAAGTAAGGCAAGGACCAAGCGCAAGGCCCAAAGTCACCAGAACTGCTATGAATCAATCATAGAGCCCAAAACCAGAAGTGTCAACGGACACCAACCGGGGGAAAAACAAACCCCCGAACTAACACAGCACACTAAACCAGAGCCAATGGGGCTCAACAGCAAAGAAGCACTAAGAACCACAGAGTAGAAGGTCCTAAACAGGCAAGACTGCCTCCAGTAACTTCCTTCCAAAGCTGGCCTCAGCTGAGGCCAGTACATCAACACGATAGTGCTTCGAGAATGTGTGCACAGAGGACCAAGTGGCCGCCCGGCACAGTTGATCAGCAGACGCTTGATTTTTATAGGCCCAAGAGGCCCCAATTGATCTGGTGGAATGAGCAGTAACTCTGAAGGGAACGTGCTTATTCCGCAACGTGTAGGCTTCACGAATGGTAGATTTTATCCAAGATGCAATAGTCACCTTGGATGCTGGTCTCCCTGCCCTAGGCCCCTCAGGCATGACGAACAGAGCGTCAGACTTCCTGATAGACTCAGTGCGATGAACATAAAATTTAAGACAACGCACAACATCCAACAAATGGAGATCTCTTTCCTTGTCAGAAGAAGGGTTAGGACAGAAAGAGGGCACCACAATCTCCTGATTGATGTAAAATTCGGAGACAACCTTGGGTAAAAACTCCTTGGAAGTGCGGAGCACTGCCTTATCCTTGTGGAACACAAAGTAAGGAGGTTTACAAGACAGAGCTTGCAACTCTGCTACCGGGCAAACCGAGACAATAGCCAAAAGAAAGGCCATTTTCCAAGTCAAGAGACGTAAAGGAATAGGAGTAGGACTCTTGAAGACAGGGCGAACATGAGCCACGCCTTGGAAGAAAACCTTAACATCAGGAAGAATAGCAATCTGTTCCTGGAAAAATACAGACAAAGCTGAAGTCTGAACCTTGAGAGAACTTGGGCTGAGTCCCTTCTCAACCCCATCCTGCAAAAAGGCCAGGGCCGTGGGAAGATGGAATTCAAGTGACAGATCCTTATCAGTGCACCATGCCACAAAGGTGGACCATATGCGATGATAGATCTTGGAAGACACAGGCTTGCGAGATCTGAGCATCGTGGACACCACTGAAGAGGAAAACCCTTTCTTCTTTAAAAAAAGAGGATTCAACCTCCAAGCCGTCAAATGGAGATGCTGAACATCCTCCTTCCACAGATATCCTTGAAGAAGTAGATCTGGACGGGCAGGAAGTGGAAAGGGATCCGCAACTGACATGGCTAGCAGTTCCGGATACCAGGACAGACGAGGCCAATTCGGAGTGATTAGGATGACAGGACAATGCTCCATCTTCAGCTTCTGGATGACTCTGATCAACAGAGGGAGAGGAGGGAAGATGTACGCCAGAGGGAGCTCCCAAGGGATTGAGAAAGCATCCACTGCTAGAGCAAGAGGGTCCCTCCACCGAGAGCAAAACACTGGCACCTTCCTGTTGTGTCTGGTAGCCATCAGATCCACTGCAGGTACCCCCCACATCTGGGTTAGAAGGTGAAACACCTCTGGATGAAGCGCCCATTCTCCACTGTCGACTGTGTGACGACTGAAAAAGTCTGCCATGACGTTGTCTACGCCTGGAATGTGTACTGCTGAGATGACGGGCACATGAGCTTCTGCCCAAGATAAGATGGCCTTGACCTCTAACCAAGCGGTGAGACTTTTTGTGCCGCCTTGTCTGTTGATGTAGGCCACCGCGGTGGCGTTGTCGGACTCCACTCTGACTGGACAACCTTCCAGCTGAGATTCCCAGTGCCTCAGGGCAAGAAAGATGGCACAAAGTTCCAGAACATTGATGGAGAGAAGAGATTCCTCCGGTCCCCATTTCCCTTGAGCACTGAAACGACCCAACACTGCCCCCCATCCCTGGAGGCTGGCATCCGTCGTGACTGTGGTCCAATAGGGAACCCGAAAGGATCTCCCTTTCAGAAGATGAGACAGGTCCAACCACCATTCCAGGCTCAACTCGACATGAGGAGGCAGAGAGACTGACAGATGCTGATGATCTGGATGATTCTTGCACGTCTGGATCACAAACCTCTGAAGTTCCCTGGTGTGTGCCATAGCAAATGGCACTGCCTCTATTGTGGAAATGAACTTCCCCCACCAGAGAAGTCAACTTCGGCACTGGAACCCTGTCGAGCTCCAGGATCTTGGATACTCGGATAGCAATCTGATGAGCTACTTCCTCCGGTAAAAACACCATGCACTGCTGAGTGTCGAACAGGAGACCCAAGAAGAGGAGCTGTTGAGATGGGACCAAGTCTGACTCGTCCAGATTCACAATCCAGCCGTGGCGATTGAGTGACTGGATGCACAACTGAACCTGCTGGTGAAGGATCTCCGCAGATGAAGCAGATCGTCCATGTAGGGAATCACCCTGACACCATCTCGATGAAGCACAGCTATCAAAGATCCCGATACTCTCTGAAAGACCTGAGGGGCTGAAGTCAGTCCAAAGGGAAGAGCTGAAAACTGAAAGTGGCCTTTGTGACAGGCAAACCTGAGATACTGTCTGCTCTCTGGATGAATAGGGATGTGAAGATATGCATCCTGAAGGTCCAGGGAGGCAAGGAACTCCCCTGGAGACATTGCAGCTATCACAGAACACAGGGATTCCTGGCGAAAGTGGGAACTCACAACAAAGGAATTGAGATCCTTGAGATCCAAAATAGGACGAGCACCTCCGTCCTTTTTGGCCACAACGAACAGGTTGGAATAGAATCCTGAACCTGTGTCCTCTGATGGAACCAGTTCCAGGACCTCTTTGTCCAAATTATCCTGAATAGCGTTGTCAAACAGACGTCTTTTTGTAGGCTCCTGAGAAGGACGAGTAAAATGGAACCGAAAAGGAGGAAGGGAAGAGAAAGGGATCCGGTATCCCTCTGATATCACCTGAATAACCCATGGGTCCGTCACTGACTCCTCCCAAACCCGGCGAAAGATGTGGAGACGTCCACCTACAGCCGGATGCGGACCCGGTTTCGGTGAGTCATGCCGAAGCAGTCTTGGAGGTCTTGACCTTAGGGGCAACTTAGGGCTTCCAGGACTGTTTGGGCTTGGAGGAGGAGCGCGTGGAGGACGGACCTGCCTGCGACGTGGAGCGTGTCTCAGTTTGGAAGGAACGAAAGGACCGATTGCGTTTGGCTGGAAACTTCTTCTTGAAGACTGATGGTAGAAGAGTACTTTTACCACCAGTAGCCTCAATAATCATCTCCTTAAGTTCAGATCCAAACAGTGAGGTCCCTTGAAAGGGTAAAGAAAGCAAGGCTTTCTTAGAAGCAGTGTCAGCAGACCAGATTTTCAGCCAAAGAGCACGTCTAGCCACCACAGAGGAAGTAGAGGCCCTCACCAACATGCGCACAGCATCAAAAGCAGCGTCAGAAACATAATTTTGAGCTTCTGATATATTAGCAAGAAGCTGTAACTGCTCAGACACTGGTGCATCCTGGCGAACCGCCTCAGTCAGCTGTTCAGTCGCAATAGCCCGGTTAACCCACGCCACTGCAAAGGTTGGATGCATGGCAGTGCCAATAGAGGCAAAAATAGATTTAAGACAAGTTTCTAACTTTTTGTCCGTCCAATCCTGCAGGGCAGAGGCATCAGATACAGCTAAGGCAGTAGATTTGGATTACCTAGAAATAGGAGCATCCACTTTAGGAGGATGAACCCATTTTGCCAGTTCAGCCTCAGGAAAAGGGTAAAGTTTAGCAAACTTTTTGGACACAGAAGAGGATTTTTCAGGATTCCTCCACGCATCAGAGACTAAACGAGCAAGAGTACGGTTATTAGGAAAACAAACAACAGCCTTAGACGGTTTTTGAAAAACGTCAGTTGGATCATGAGTAGATTCCTGAGTCAGAGGAAGGTTACGCGTGGTTAGCACAGACCTGATCAAACCCTCAGCAGAGACTTCGGGGTCACATTCATAAGGGTCACCAATGGACCTAGTAGATTCAATAACAGTGCCTTCCTCAGCATCAGAATCTTGTAAAAGTTCTTCCTCAGAAGAATCAGACATGTCAGGAGCCCCCTGTGGCTTAGGCAGGGAGGTCCTGACTGTGGAGGGGGTCTGCCAAACCTGAAGAGCCCCCTGATCCTGAGAGGGAAAGAGTTGGAGAGTGGATCTGAGATCCCTAGTGGCAGCTTTGAACTCTTTCACCCAAGTTGGCTCAATAGCGTGACTGGAAAGCCCAGGGTTGCTGCCATGACTTTCTGCACATTTTGGGCATAAATGACCAGAAAATTCTCTAGGCAGCCCAGAGTGACAAGAGGAGCAAAACGCAATGGGGGAAATTGACACCCCAGCCTCTTTAGTCTTGGGTCTAGCCCCTGACTCCAGAGGAGTAGACATGCTCACAGCGTCAGATATACTCCACTAAGAAGAATCACCCAATAGAAGTGTGAAAGATTAAAGTTTCACCCCAGAAATGTCTAAAATCGAACTTATCTGGCAAGCGAAGGGTTAATCTGCCGAGGAGAGAGAAGGCTCGGTCCCTGCGTAGTATACTCGCTGAGAATAACACCACAAAATGGCTGCCGCGACGGTAGCCAATCAGAAAAAGAGCGTGAAACAGGCGCTCATGGGAAACGTAGTTTTTCTCAGAAGTACCCCAAAACAGTGACCGAAGCCCCCCCCAGACTCCCAACACACCGAATCTGGCAACCGGATGATAGAGCAGGGGAAGACCAACAAAATGAGCCCTCTCTGAAGTCGCTGTGACAAGCGGTTCCAGAGATACGTCCCACACTTTGCAAACCCATAGAGAGTAAAGGAGCAATGGCGTCTATGCGGGTAAAAGCGCACTTAAAGGCACGGAACATTAATTATTAATAAATTATTCCTGAGAGAAAAAGTTTACCAAACATACCCCAAACACATGTAAAACATGAGAAAACAATAACCCAAAGCTCCAAAACCCAGGGAATACCACAGACATTGCATAAATACAGGCAATATGAAGAAAAACACCCTATGAGTGCTGGAGTGCATAATGAGAGCTCCCAAATACAAGCCCAAAGAAGGGACACTGTGGGACAAGTGGACCTTCAGCACTCAAAGGGTGGCTCACCTTTCTGCAGGACTTCTGTCTTCAGGTAACCATGTTAAAAAGGGAATTGACCAGAGGAAAATTCCCCAGCAGGGAAGCTACTTGACTCAAGTTGTTCCCTCTTCAGGGCATAAGGTCCACCAGAAAATCCCTGGAAGCTGCACTACCCACTTTGGTGAGGGTAATTGTCAGCCATGGTCACCCGCCTAATGGTGGTATTCCATATTTGAAGAAAAACAATAAAAAAACTAAAGTTGAATGAGAGATGTTCTCCACCTGGTGTGCACAGTACACAGGAACAAATCAATCTAGCTTGTCTCTGGCTGAGGGCAGCTTAAGAGGGAGGGGAGGCTCCACCCCCTGCATACATTTGAATGAATGTCCCCGCCTACTTAAATGGGCGGATCGCCTCCCTCCCATTGTACCATTGACCTGTATTGGACGACAGTGAAAAGATGTTCTGATAGTAGTCACAGTAAAGCAATAGTCAAACACCACCCGTCTGATGAGCTCAATGAAAAAGATGGATGTAATGAATAAAACAAGTCAGTTATGGAGATGTAAGAAATGAAGATGAGATGACAATTGTTAATAGAAAGGAATACATATGAAAAAAAATTCATCCTCATAATATAAAAAATCTTTAACCTAAAATAATAGTCACATATATCAGAATCACAATACACCAAAAATACATACAGTAACATAGTAATACCCTCACTGGAAATGTATAAAAAAGTACCCAGTCTCTACTATATTGTACCTGTAGAGGTGAAGTAAAATCTTGATACCAGTTTAGAAGTTACCAAGATCTCTGAATGAGTGATGAGTATATCTGTATGATCACTATGCCTGATCCCCTTATTGAGAAACTCTGTAATAAAGACTGGGCACTGACAACGGAACAAAATCCACCCAATCACATCTAAAAACAAAATCATACACGTATCTCAGATATACAGGATCAACTCCAAAGGACAACATAGGTGGAGTACAAAACACTGGTTTAATAATGGTCAGGCCTTATGTAAAATAATCACACCACCTACAAAGGTATAAATCACAATTACGTGTGTTGACTATCCACAGCACCCCTGGAAATGGTCCCCGCTACGTGTTCTATCCACTACAAAGTAAATCCAGTCAATTGGAGGCCAACACAGGAATAGATGTCCTGTGTGGGACTACAGATCATACAGGATATCTATCCTTATCTATATTATAATTCGCTAAGGATGTTTGTCACAAGTCATCATGACCAGTAGAGACGGCTGCACTCGCTGCAGTCATGCGCAGTACAGACTTTCCGCACGGCTGATAAGGAGCGGGGCACCTCGAATTCAGACTAGAGTCCTCTCTGCGCACCTTCCTGGGTCCAAACAGTCTGAATTCGGAGCGCCCCACTCCATATCAGTCGCGGCTCATTCGGGCAGTCAGTACTGCACAAGACTGAAGAGCTGCATTTGTTGGCCTGTGTACACGGGCTTTAAAACTAGTTCCCAATAATTTAACATATTGGATCCTGTAGAGCTCTCGAGTACACCGATTAAGTGTAACCAAGTCCACTAGCATTCAAGTGATTAGAAGCTCCATTTACATAAACAGGACATAGCAGGTATTTTGTTTTATATATATTTTTAATTCTCTATAACCCAGCTGTTTGGTCCCTCGATTGCTCATTTATTGTGCATACCACCTCTGTTTTCTTGACACTACCCACCCACTCCTCCTGAACAGACCCTCCACAGCAGGGCTTCCAACCTCTCGCACACCATTACGGATTTTGTTATAGAATGTGAAGGCTATTCCACAGAGAAATCTAATAAACATCTCTTACCCTGTTGGACGAGTGGCCATGTCTAATAAAATGCTCCTCCACTCTCTTCTCTTGAATTGCCAGATACGTGCTGTCCCATCACGGCTTCCACTGACAAACCTTTAGAAATCAAAAAGATAATGTTATTCCAGTGTGATATGGTTTCGCTGTACTGCACTGTAATGTATCAAACCCATTAATGAGTGTGCAGAATGGAACCAGTTCCAGAATTAACTGAAAATATACTTTAGGAGTTAAGTATACATTTTTAAACCTTTGAAAACAAGTGTGGTGCATCATGAATTGCGTGTAGACATCAAAGGGTTATAAAGACAGGTAGAAACAAAGTGGAGCAACACGGAGGCAAATCAAATGTTCCATAGGAAACAATTTACTATATTTTTAACCCCTTGAATGCTACAGAGGTCTCAATCACATTGTAGAGCAATGTGTTGGAGACCCATCTACCAATGAAGGGGTTACAGCTTTGTTTAAAACAATGGGGAACTTTGTATGTTCCCGTTCCGATTGGCTTCCCCAAAAGGACTCCACTTAACATTTGAAACTGAAGGAAGATGTTAGCCCTATTCAAAATACTCTAATTTTAAGAACTTTGCCTAAAGAGTAAAGGGATGTGACCACTTGATAGATATAGTGGGTATGCTTTCAGTTTATCTTTGTGATCAATCTTATGACTTGGCAGCTCAAGAGAGTCCAGGTGTAAACACGCATGCAAAAAGGGGAAGATGCACTAAAGATAGATATTGTGGAGATGTGTTCAAAACTCTTTGACTATTCGATATAACCAGCATATGTCGAATTGGAACTCTGAGGGGGGCAGCATGTGTAGTATTGGGATTGTGTGTGGGGGGGGGGTATGTAAGAGAATCCCTTCTACATTGCCAGCAATTCGACAACCCTTCCTGCCTCTGATTGATGGCAGCTAATGTATAGAAAACTACAGGAAGACTCCAACTTCGCCAGCCTCAGGTAGGCGAGTTGAGACTGAACTCCAACAGCAGAGGCTGCTATCAGAGTTTAGTGCATATGGTGAAGTGCCACATTACATATAAATAACAAAATAATAAAACACACCCCTGAATATGGTAATGGCTCATTATCCTGCATTTCCATATGGAAAGGAATCATTGTGCTGCATTTCCATATGGAAATAAGCCATTGTCATGGGATGAGTGAAAATTCATAAATTGTTCAAAGGCATGTCAGATTGATGTTGATGTGGGCAGATTTTTGTCAGATTAATGGGGACGTGCATACTGTTGAGATGCCTTTGACACTGCTCCGACAGGATTTTGAGTTGTCTTAGACCTTTAGTACATCTTGGCCACGGTGTTATCAGTCCAGAGCAGTGAGGGCTGCCACACAAAGTGCCAGCTGGGACAAGACTAGACAATGACCAAAAACTGCAAAACTAGAGTCCCACCCACAAAAGTAAAAGTTTTACAATTTAGATAAATGTAATCAAATACAAAGATGGCAAAGATCAGTATCTGCATTAGTCACCCTCTTCTTATGTCAGATCTCTAAAATGTACTAGTCTGCAACATGAAGGGAAACATCACTAGCTTCCAGTGGATTAGACGTTATATGTCCCAAACACAAATAACAAATGCACATTTTACCTATAAATACTCTGAGAAAGGGTGATCAATGCGGTTTTTCCACCAACGCATTGCACTCCCCTCTGACACTCAAAGTCAAAACAACTTACATGTAGATAACGGTTTTATTTTATATTTTTACACTTACCTATTACTTGTGTTAGAAAACTGTATGCTGTCAACTTTATCCTAGATGTATAAAAAAAAAATATATATATATATGTATAAATTATACAAGATCTTTTGTCTATATTATATATTTATATTATACATAAAATACAGATATATACATAATGAAAGGTTAGTACTACTGCACTACAAAAGTAAAAATGGTTAAGGATTTAAATGGACATTTAAACACTGAACAACAGAATGGTCTCCATTGCATATTGCTTTGCAATATATTGGACATCTCTTGCATTCTAAGTGTTAAAAGCCCAACTTGAATCATTGCCAATTTTTAGGAATTGTGTTTGTGTCATAATGCAGTTGGTTTACCCACTTTCTTTGTGCATAAGAACATTTTGTATAATTTATGTAATTGTATTGGAGTCAAAATCAGTCCACAGTCATGACTTTTTCCCCCTAAATCACAAATTTCTCCATTTGAGACATGAATTGTAACTTCAGTTGATTACGTGCAATGCCTGCCTAATACCAAATCAAAATAAACCAAAATGAACCCTTTAAATACCAAACATCACCAGCGTATTGCATCTGTAGAAGTGAATAGGTTTAAAGGGGGGGGGGGGGGAGTAAATAACCCTCACTAGAAAGAGGAGTTACCTACTCTCTGGAATGTTTTAGGCTTATTTAACCCTTTAAAACCAGAGGGAGTGTTCAATGCATTGCAAGCTTCTGGTTCTTTAAGGGTTAATAAATACTTTCTAAACCTATAAGAGTCTATAACTGAGGTCCAAATGTCATACTCACTGCATGAAACTCAAGCTCAGAAATCTTCTCTGGTTGACCTGATCCAAAGTAGTAAACCCTAATGATGTGATCAGTGCTGCCTGTAGCCAGAAACATTCCACCTGAAACAGTAGCAAGCAGAAAACTGTATAATCTGGTAAATGTATTGCATACACCTTAAATAAAATCACAAGTGCTCCAAAGCATTTCCCTGTCACCTTTCTCTAATGTGAATGTTTTCATGAAAACCAGTATTTATTGCAAGCCATTAGGGGCAGGGACAAGTCAAAACCACCTGAGTGAAGGCTAGACAATGGGAGTTGTATTCTCCAACAGCTGATGGTCCAGAGATTGACTACCCCAGACTTATGACGGTATACACTAAGAAAAATTTGGGAATATTCTGGGGCCAACCATATGCACCAGAGGGAAGAAATAAATGTTCCCACTGGCTTATATGTGGCTTTTAACCCTGTAACGGTTAGATCGTCAAACTAAAGCCAAGGAATTCTATAGCCTTCAAGGTGATGAAAAGTTCCATTTAAAAGTAGTGTTTAAATTTCTCCCTTCTGATGCGCTTAATTTACCCCTTAATTGCTTTCATTTTCATGCACTTTGCCTTTCGTTCCCTCCCCTTCTCCCTACAGCTTAACCCTGTGATTGCCAATACATATATACACACACATAGTATATGTGTGTGTATTATACACACAACACACACACACAACTGCAACACACACAACTGCAACACACACAACTGCAACACACACAACTGCGCACAACACACACAACTGCGCACAACACACACAACTGCGCACAACACACACAACTGCGCACAACACACACAACTGCGCACAACACACACAACTGCGCACAACACACACAACTGCGCACAACACACAGCAAAGCACAGACTGGCACAGACAGGAACTTTGAGACAGAAAATCCCTGAACAAGAGGATTCCTCAGCCCATGGAGTTAAACACAAGGTTTTTTTTGTCTCCTGGTGGCAAAAAGTATTTAACAGGAATTGCCAATACAATTATATTTTCTCTTATGCCCTATATGGAATCATGGGGATATAACAAAGCACTCAATAAGATTCCTGGGAGGGAAGGTAGAAAAACTCTCCTCTACAGAAGGCCAGTAATCCACAGGACTAAACTGGCATAATGTAGACCTCAAGTGTCAATGGACACCAAACAAGTAACAGGATTCAAAACTCTGGCAGCTCATGTCGTTCATCATATTTAATAGTACTGCTGACCAATGCTCTTACTCTTCAAAACTTGCTAGTTAGGCTATAATACTATGATGAAGTTTACCCCTCCTGCCCCTTTTCCTGACGTAAGCATTTCTGTCCCAGATCAGACATCAGATCACGTCGAGCGACAATCTTTAGCCAGTATTAGGCTTATACTGTCAGAGGGAAGAGAGTCCCTCATTGTGATCTGTCCAGTCAAGCGACCAGACTTCAGATCTATTGGGAGCTGGCTTGCGATGATGAAAAGGGGAGGGAGAGATCAACTTCATCATATTATTACAACCTAACTAGCAAGTTTTGCAGAGTAAGAGCATCAGACAGCAGAACTATTAAATATGATGAATGACCTGAGCTGCCTGTGAAAAGAAACAGCAAGAAGGAACTTCCGGCCAAAACTAGCCTCAGCTGAGGCCAGGATACTGACACAGTAATGTTTGCTGACTTTGCAATTATGAACACATTGCTGCCTTGTAAAGCTGTTCGGCACAGGCCTGGTTCTTGAAGAACCAGGAGTTACAGACATATCTGGTGGAGTTTACAGTGCCATGGAAAGGAACGGTTTTTTTTTTCGGATCATATACACTATCATATATTAGCCAAGAAGTAACAGTGACTTTGGATGCAGTCTGATTCACTCTTGTGCCTTAAGGAATAACAAAGAGGCCTTTCTTAATGGATATGTAAGGTGTACAGAGTACTTAACACACTGTTCCATGGCCAACAGGGGAAGATCCTGCTCCTGCCTGGTAGAAGGATCAGTGCAAGAAGGAGGAACAACAAGTTCCTGGTGAATGTGAAGATCCAATACACCCTTGGACAAGAAACCACAGGGAGTATGAAGGGCTGCCTTGTACTAGTGAATGACCAGGAAAGAGGGTTTACAAGACAATGTTTGTAACTCCGCAAACTTTGTCTTGTATATGCCCAACACCAGATTAAGGTCACTGGAAGGAGAGGGATCCCCCTAAAGAGGGGAAGATGTAAGCCACTCCCTGAACAAAAGTCTCTTCAGAAAGAAATCTGAGTGCCAAGATCTAGACCATAATATAGGTCAGGCTGAAACCTTTGTTAAGGCCAAGATGAAGGAAAGCCAAAATCATAGGAAGCCTGAAAGCCAAAATCATAGGAAGACTGAAAGATCATAAGGAGAACGTCCTTATCAGCGCATCACTGGTATTGAGTATTTTTTAGTCACAAAATATTTTATAAAAGACAGGCATACCTATAATATCTCAAATTTAAAAACACTGGCAAATAAATGATTATAGCATAAAGTGTGACAAATAATAGAATACTGTTCAATAGTCCCATAAATCCATGTATAATGATGTATACTTGAAATAAATAACTGAACAGACTGTCCAATCTACCTTAGTATGTGCAAAACATATGCATAAGTCTTTTACTGCAGTAAGATGAACTGCTGAAATGCCAGTTCAACTGAAGTTAAAAGTAAGGAGGAATACTTGTCCTCCTGTTAAAAGGAGCTGAATGTCTTAAAGTGATATAGTGAACACCGGTTCACCTGGTGTCTTTAGCAGGCAGGGTTCTTGTCCTCATGTCTCCTTGCTGATGTAAAGTAGATGTATGTCCTTATACTGGTGTGCCTGCTGTTTATTAGCGGGCAGGCCTCCTCTCCTCCAGTGCTCTCTGAATATGTGTGTATATAAACCAGTAGATTTAATACTTGTTGTGGGCAGGGTTCTCCTCCACCCCCCACCCTCCGTCTACTTATACAAGGGCTCTCCAGGTGGTTAATGCATCCAACCAGCTATATAGTTCAGGTCAACAATAAAGGTAATAGGATCGTGAAGCAGGATATATGCTAAATAATACACCTAGCAAGCAGGTACTACGGACCCCAGTGTCTCAATATCCTATATAATAATTCGCTAAGTTGTGTGTAACGAAGGAGCGTCCAGCTCTGTATCAGCAGTGGCGCGGGCAGTCTCTGCTGCGCGTGACTGCCCCGCGACCGGCTGCCAGAGGCACTGTGGCCCGTGTAACGGGCTGTTCAACTAGTATACCTATAATGAAAGCTGCTCGTGCTTAAAAAAAAAAAAATAATAATAATAATAATAATAATAATAATAATAAATCTATAAACATAAATCAAAAGGTAGTCTAAAGTAAGGTGTAAGTAAATCCCTTGAGAATGAACATAGGTGCCAGGTAGACCATGACCTTTGTGAAGATGCTTGGAGAGGATGGTAGGCCTAAATGAAGAGCAGTGAATTGGTAGTAACTGCATTTGAAGGCAATCCGAAGGAAAAGCTGATTGCCTGCATGAACAGGGACATCCAGGTAAGCATCCTGAAGATCTAAACAGGCTAGGAGCTCTCCTGGGCACACTGCTACAATGACAATGAATCACGAGTAAAGCCCTGAAAAAACATTCCTGGGCTGGAAAAGGAACCAACGCCTGTTTTTCCAAAAGGGATGACACTGCATTTATGAACAGAAATGTCCAATCAAATTCTCAAGGAACTCTGGATAAAAAAAAAAAAAAAAGAAACGGAGGTGAAAGGGACTTGAAATCTATGTGGTTCCCTTCTGAAATTTCCCTCAAAACCTACTGGTCCATCAAAGACGAGTTCCATGCGTCTTGAAAGAAACGTTGATGGCCTCCTATTGGCAGGGACAGACCAGAACACAGGGAGTCATGCAAGCCAACCAAATCTTGAGCCACAGAATGCAACACGTTGCAATAGATGGCTATAGTTCTGGTGACCCAAACAGCGGCAAAGATGGGTCTTAAGAGTGGCTAGGAAAAATATAGGGGGATCAACCGCAGATGGGGAAGTCCACTGCGCTAAGGCCTCAGCAGAAAAAGGATGTAAGTTGGAAATGTTTATTATTAGGGATCACTCTTATCTGGTGTCTTTCCATTCCTCCAGGAAACCCGATCGAAGGTGTGATTGGAAAGAAAACTTTGAGTCTTTCTTGCTCCCTTTCAAGATGTTCAGAAAAGGAGATCTGCATCAGAGGCCTCAGAAACCTGAGGTGTCTCCAACAGCCACTCTGTTTGTTCCTCCACTGAAGGACAAGTGTCAGCCTTATATGAATCCCCCAAAGGACAAGGAAGAATCCACGTCTTCTCCATCTGTATCTACTTTCCTCTTCAGAAGTATCACCACCCAACTGAGTGTGGCCCCTAAAGACAGGATTAATATGTCTAATGGTGTGCATGGGGAGCGATAAATGGAGAACAACTTGGATAGATGAAGGGATGAAGGAAACAGTATACATCAGGCCCAAACTAGCTCTTATTTTGTAATTGGGTGGGCAGGGTTGAAGAACGGACCACTGTGCAAGAGTGATATAGAGTGCCAGTAAATCCTCCTGGAAGACCAGTTTGACATAAGGAACAATTAACTAAAAATGTTAAGGGAATTTCGGAATTCTTAGATTTGGATTTCCCCATTTGCCCCTTGGGATCAGACATGTTCAGTGAAAAACCCTGCAAAGCTAGGATGACTGACTGCAAGGGGTTAAACTGGTAAGGAAGTGAACCAGTCTCTGTGCAGCTTATGCAATGAATAGAGTAAGATGACTGCCAAGGCACCATCCCATCCAAATAGCTGGCTGGTGGGGAGAAAGGAATTCTTGGAAATGTCATTTTTGCATTGCCTATGCTCAGTAAACAGTGGCTCTTCAGCCAAAAAAAAAACAAAAAAAAACTAAAGTGGCTGATCATGCGATAGAGCACGGCCAGCGGTTCAGTTTGAGCCCACTCTTCCCCTTGTATGAGAAGCTTGTACAGAGATATGCAAGAGAGAAGATTTCCCCATTCAGTAATAAAGATGGCCACCCGCAGGCTCCCATTCATAAAGGAACTGTATACCTTAAAATAAAACATACAGAAACCAAAGAAAGTCTAAAAATAGCAAATATAGCAAAATGTAAACAAAAAAAAAATAAGGCTGTCAATCTAGAAGGATAAAGTCCAGAGAGCAGAAAGGGCACGTTAGTGCTGAAAGGGTTAATAAAACCTCAAGCAGATTAGCAGCCATCTTCATACTGTAGTATCCAATGAGAGAAAGAAGCACTGAGTAAAAATTAGACAGTGGGTGCCAAGATGCATGGGTCATAGGACCATAGCAATCAAATTAACTTACCTGTCTCCTTTCTCCAGGCTCCCATTATAAAATACAGAGTTCGTCAAGGAGGGACAGACATATAATAAAGTCAACATCAGCATGGGAATGGTCCAGAAATGCCCCTGTGAACTGGGCAATCCAATTCCAGGGAAGCCAGTTGATGGGAGACTGCCTAATGATGCAATATACAGCTCCACATCTAAATAAAAAAGAAGTCTAAAATCTAAGATTAAGTCTAAGTCTAAGATCTAAGCCAGCTAGGTCCTCATCTTGAGGAAAGTCACTTGAAGTTGGAGATGGGGGTAAAAACTGTAGGAAGATGGTAGTTTCTACCTCAAAGGCCCTGTCTTTTTTGAAGCATCCTGCCCTCTGGTGGAAAGGAGCATGGTTCCTGTGTTTCATAAAGGAAGTGAGAGAAATTTGCTTTGCTCTTTACCAGACTAACAAGGTCCTTATAAACACTTGAACAAAAAGAGTTGTACAATGCATTGCTCTGCAGTGCGTTGCACACCCATCTTGCCTAAAGCAATTTCAATACCACAGAACTGAACAGTGCATGTTTGTGCAATGTGCTGCTTACCACTCAAAGCTTTAAAGTGACAGTTATACATGAAATTAAATACATTTAATTTTGTAGATAGGTTAAAAAAAAAAAAAAAAAAAAGATTTTAGTCTTACCTGTTAAATACTTTTCTCTTAGTCCATACATGTTACTGGTAACTTTGGGTAGGCAATCCGCCCCTTTAATTGTAGGCAGGAACAATTCTAGAAATCAATGCAAGGGGTGAGCCTACCTTCCCACCTTGGCTGCAACTAGCCAACCAGCTACAGAAAGATTTGAGACACTGACTATTGACTAAACAGTGGAAGGGAAAGAGGACTCCCGTGAGCATGACCCCGAAGGAGAGCCAAGCATGGTCCCTTGACAGGGTGGGAGTCCAGTAACCTGTATGGACTAAGAAAAAAGGATTTAACAGGTAAGACTAAAATCCTCTTTTCTCTGTCTTCCAATACAGGTTACTGGTAACTTTGGGATGTCCAACCACTGAGTTTCCCAGAGGCGGGAAGGCAAGGACCAGGCGCAAGGCCCCCAAAGTCACCAGAGCAGATATGAACCATCAGATCAGAGATAGCCCAACAAAGAAAGAAATGTCAACAGACACTGAACAGGGGTAACAACACCCCAACTGTTACACGGCACACTGAACTAGAGCCAATGGGGCTCAAAAGTGAAGGAAGCACCAAAAACCAAAGGAAATACTAGACAGGCAAAACTGCCTCCAGGATTTTCCTTCCACAGCTGGCATCAGTCAACAAGGTAGTGCTTCGAAAAGGCCCGATTCTTGTAAGCCCAAGAGGCCCCAAGAGATCGTGTAAAATGAGCCGTGACCCTGAAAGGGACAGTCTTCTGCCTCAGCTCATAAGACTTACGAATAATGGACTTGATCCAAGATGCAATAGACACTTTGGAAGCAGGTTTTCCTGACCTAGGACCCTCAGGAATGACAAAACGCATGAGAATGCCCGAGACTCAGTGCGATGTACATAAAACTTGAGACAACGCACCACGTCTAACAAGTGGAGATCCCTCTCCTTGTCAGAGATGGGGTCAGGGCATCCTGATTGATGTGGAACTCCGAAACCACCATGAAAGGTGCAAAGCACCACCTTGTCCTTGTGAAACACCACATAGGGTGGTTTACGGGCCAGAGCATGAAAAACTCCGCGACACGGCGGACACACACAATCGCCAGGAGAAAGGCCATTTTCCACATCAACAGGCGTAGAGGAATAGTAGCCAAAGACTCAAATGAAGGGAGCTGAAGAACACCCAAAACCAAGTTAAGATCCCACAGAGCAGCAGGATTCTTGAAGGCAGAACGAGAATGAGCAATGGAAACATGAACCGGATGATAGAGCAAGTGCAGACAAGAAGAATGAGCCATCTCTGAAGTCACTAGATTAAACGGTTGCAGAGATAGTCCCAAAGGAATGAATGGAGCAATGGTGCCTATGCGGTAAAGAATGCCGGGACTCAAAATTTACAAAATTGAAGGTGTAATATTAAAAGACATGAAACATCACTAGCACATGTTAGGATACCCAAAAAACACTGAACCAGTAGGAAAAGTGTCAGAAAACCCTCCAAACGAATGTCAAACCAGCAGCTAAAGAGTTAAGTGCCACATAAACCTGCTCCAAAACACCCGACAGACATACAAATAGAACCAATGAGTGCAAGAGTGTGCAACAGGACTCCAAGGAAAAAACCCTGTGCAGAGGGGCACTGTGGGACACGTGGACCAGCAGCACTCAAAGGGTTGCTCACCTTTCCTGCAGATCTTCTGTCTTCAGATTACCATGTTTTAAGAAGAAGCCTCGGTGGGCAACTCCTGAGGAAAGAACTTGTAGCAAAGATTTTCCCCCAGGGCTTAAGGTCCACAAAAAGCACCTGGTCACTGAGCTAGCCACATCTAAGGGCATTGTCAGTTATGGTAATCTGCCTAAAGGTGGTATTCCAAATCTAACAGAAAAATAAAAAAAAAAAACTTCTAAAGCTATAGCAGAACTGTTCTCTTGCCTGTGTTATCTTCAACAAGGAACAAACCTCTCTGGAACTAGGTGGCTAGCTGAAGCAAAGGAGGAAAGGTAGGCTACACCCCCTGCATACAATTCTAGAATTGTTCCTGCCTACAATTAAAGGGGCAGATCTTCTACCCAAAGTTACCAGTAACCTGTATTGGACGACAATAGACTGTCCTGCGGCTCTTCAGCAGAGCCGAAATCACGCTAGTTACAAAGAAATACTTCATTTGAACGGTCTACAAAGGGTGCCTGGTTTGCAAGCACAAGTTGTAGACAGTTAAAATTATGTATTTCTTTGTAACTACCGCGATTTCGGCTCGGCTTAAGAGCCTCAGGACGGTCTATGGACTGGTATCTCCGTCTGTAAGTTAGAAAGCTGACATCAACACAAGGGAAGGGAAGGGGGAAACTTTGCAGACTGATACCTCCTAAACCATAAAGGTTTGGGAGATCGGAAACGGCGCAATTAATTTTTTTTTTTTTTTAATCATTTACCAAAATTAAATGTATTTAATTTCATGTATAACTATCACTTTAAAAGGAAAGTCCAAAACACCTTTTCCTTTTACAACCGCATACTCCTATATTATGTGTGGTGATATTAGCAGTAGTTACCAGTGCTGAAAGAGGAACAAATCATCTGAACTCCAGGCCGGGGTCGCTCTGTGTACTTTGTGGGACGTGGGCTGTAGAAACAAGACAACAATTCAATCCAGTATTTATGAAAAAATAAAACACTTCTAACCCATGTTTTTATGTGAACAGAAGTGGTCTATCAAGTGCAGCTGATGTACTAAAAGTGGAGCACATTAACTTAACTGCACCACAGGTAACAAAAAACATCCATAAAGCCCCACAGATTTAAAGAGGGCCAAGAGAATGCCAAAGATATCTCCAACACATTGCACTGGAGACCCCTGTAGCGTTCAAGGGTTAAAGGTTATTAAAATCCATAATAATTTTTCATGTCTATGGTGCAGTAAGACTGCCCCGGAACTGCTCCACATTTCTTACATCAGCATCACTGGATAGAAGATAGATCATTTATGCAAATGCAATAGAAATCACTTTCACACTTTAATTTCCCCAGTTTGGAAGAATTGTTCTCCCAAAGGTATAGAAAAAGATTAACCTTTGGGCCTATTCTATTTCACATTGGAAAGCTTTTTTTGGGGGGGGATTTTTACCTTGATTTCAGATCTCAGATACCACTACACACATTCCAGAAATGGCTTAAAATTTTATCCAGAAAAAAATGTAAAAAATACTAGCAAATAAACTACAAAGCCTTCAACTTACCTATCATGATCACGACATTAACTAATCTGCAACCTTCTTGAAAAGTGCTGCAATGCTTTAAACTACATTCTCCCACTCCCTTTGCTTTAAAACAAGAATGTTTTTAACATTTTGAATACACAAGATGTACTACCCCTCATAACAGTATAAAACATTTTATGCCTCCATTTGTAAATAACATCAGTCACCTACAACCTCCATTTGAAGTTCTGCTCAAAGTCTTAAGGAATTCAAATACTATATATAGATACCTCCACTCCTCATCTATAAGCAGCCCAACATCATGAACGGTTTATATACAGCTCCCTAAAGAAAGGAACAAAAAGATGGCTGCCTAATAGTATCTCCTTGACTACAAAACATGTGGACTCTGTGCGTACATATGTACCACAGATAAGGTGTCCAATGCCCATATACCACACTCCCACCATCTTGGGCAAAATCTCCTGTAGATTATGTAACTTTGTTTACCTCATTATGTGTGTGTAATGCCCCTGCATAGGTGAGACAGGACAAACTAAAAAAAAAAACAAACAAACAGATGAATCTGCGTAGATTTAATGTGCACATAAAAAAAAACCCACACACAGAAGGATACATCTGAGGGGGAACATTCTTGCACAATGGACACAGTATCAAAGATCTCAGGCTTGTAGTACTGATGAAAGCTTTTCGACAGAGACAAAGTTCTGGGGGTATAAGCTGATGGCAAAGTTAAACACACTTAACTGAGGCCTGAATGATAAGGAATGTGCCACTTATTCCAAAATTCAATATACTTGACCATTTTTGCTGGCAAATTACAAACCCTCAAACACTGACAATACTGCAGTAATTAAACACTTCAAAAGGAGAGAATTCTTATACCACTTCCCCACACTTTATGCTGTGAGGATTTTATTGCAGACTACAAAATGATGATTCTACTGAAGTCTAAAGAGTAAATGAGAGACTCTCACATTCACTGAAATCCAAAGTAATCGATAATTTTTATTTCCCTCAGTCATGAATGAGTGTAATTATCTGCTGTACAATCTGCTATGTTTTGTGTGTAATATATATATGCGAGAGAATTGGCGATTGAGCTTAATTTAGTAAAGAAATTGGCAAACATTTTCTCACATTTGGTTAACTTTGCTGTTAATTTAGGAGCATGTGCTATTCAGTATCAAGGCGTTCGTATGTTTCTTGCATCAGAACGTGAGCAATAGCAAATCGCACACACACTACTGGTCAAAAGTTTTAGAACACCCCCATTTTTCCAGTTTTAATTGAGATGTACGCAGTTCAAGTCCAGTGAATAACCTGAAACGGTACAGAGGTGGAGGGAAAAAAATAAAAAAAGTTGAGGCTAACAAAAACTGAAAAATAATGCACATTTCAGAGTTTCCTACAGCATAAAAAGGCAATTGGAAACTGGAGGAAACTCTGACAGGAAGAGATCTGGCACACCCAAAGCCACAACAGAATAAGATGACAGCTTGCGGGACAGGCGGCTCACAGCACAACAGTTTCAAGCATAGCTAAACACAGACTGAAGTAAGCAAGTGTCAGTTTCAACTGTGAAGAAAAGACTTCGAGCTGCAGGTTTGAATGGCCAAGTGGCAGTAAGAAAGCCATTGCCATGAAGGCATAATAAGCAAAAGAGGCTTGCCTGGGCCATGAAGCACCACCAATGGACTACTGAAGACTGGAAAGAAGGTCTTATGGACCGATTAATCAAAATTTGAGATCTTCGGTTCATCACACAGGGTTTTTGTACACTGCCGAGTAGGCGAAAGGATGGTTCATCAGCGTGTGACAGCAACTATCAAACATGGAGGAGGAAGCATGATGGTCTGGGGCTCGTTTCGCTGGATCCAGAGTCGGAGACTTGCACAGTGTGAGTGGAACCCTGAACCAATACTCCTACCACAGCATTTTGCAGCACCATCCAATGCCCTCCTCTGGTACACGCCTAGTTGGTCAGGGGTTCAACCTACACAGCAAAATAATGACCCAAAA
The DNA here is from genome assembly GCA_037306005.1 of Rhinophrynus dorsalis. NCBI lineage: Eukaryota > Metazoa > Chordata > Amphibia > Anura > Rhinophrynidae > Rhinophrynus > Rhinophrynus dorsalis. The sequence goes on along the minus strand of CM074720.1, from coordinate 322,345,333 downwards.
CACACCTACAGGCTGTGTAAGAACTACCTTAGAAGAAAAGAACAAGTCGGTAGGCTTCAAATCAGACTGGCCAGCACAGTCTCCAGACTTAAACCCTATTGAGCTGGTTTGGTATGAACTGGACAGAAGGGTGAAAGCAAAGCAAAATACAAGTGCAACACATTTTTGGGAACTTCTGCAACAGTGTTTGCAAGAACTTTCAGAACAATATTTGATTTCCGTTGTGGAAAGAATGTTATGAGTGTGTTGGCTGTTATATCTGCAAAAGGTGGCTGCTTTGAGGAGTCAAACACTTAGATTACATTTTATCAAGGAAAACAATTCCATGATTTCTTTTTAATGTCCAATTGTTTATTTGTTCTATGCTTTATTTTAAGAGTACATTGAGACATTAAACTGCGTAAATTTCACTAAAAACTGGAAAAGTGGGGGTGTTCTAAGACTTTTGACCAGTAGTGTACATGTATGCCTTTCAAAAATTAGCAAATGCTCCACTTTCTTGCATTCCACTCCATATGACAGATCTGCACAAAGCACATGTCACAGGTTGTATTAATGTGCTTTTATTTAAATGGGGCTTTTTAACTTCATGCATGCGAGGGAGGTCACCAACACAACATTTCACAAGTATTAGGAGATTTCTCGCATATTCACAGGTTTTTAAATCAAACTGTATTTTATTTTATAGTGGCTATTTTCCCTCTATGGCGCAGTTAGAATATTACAGAAATTGGTCATCGCTTGCTTTATGTACAAGGCACTTTAACTCTAGGGTCGTCCAAGCAAGAACCTTCAAAAAGGCTTCTAAACATTAATATAACGTGCTGCATTGAACTTGTCATACTGAATAGTAAATGCATGGGAAAAGTATTACAACATACTTTATTTTAAGAGTGCCGGCATCCCAAAGCCAGAAACAAATGGTGCCATCTGCCCCAGTGGAAGAAAGGTATCTCTTTGATCCATTGCACAATGGAGAAAACTGTAAAAAATAAGAGAAAATAGCTGTGAGAATAAGTGAACAGGACCTGTTCCACTGACTAGACAAAGGTTTCCCTTATTTACAATCATCATGGAATAATAACATTGTCATGACCTGAGGAGGCTAAAGTCCCAGGTGTCATGCTTAAAGGACCTCCATACACAAAAATAACTCTCACAGACTGATTTACCTAGTCAATGTTCCTTTGTACAACAGCTGGTATCACAGTATTTTTTGCATTGTAGCTGCAGTTTCCTGGATGGAATGGCCTCTGTTCAATTCTGCCTCTAGATCATACCCCCTCACAAAAAAAGCAAAAGGCTTCAATAGACCTAAATGTATTATATGGGTCACTAGGCATCAGACTGCAAACAAACAACTGGCAATGGATTAAGGAGGACAAATGCATATAAATAAAATCTGTACTGTAGATGTACATGACTGCTGCGAAGGCCACATGCCTAGGTAAATCACTCTTAAAATAAGAACAACTTATTCCTAAAGAACATATATTCTGTAATGCTTGGATCCTGTTGGGAGATAAGGGTGTTTAATAAGTGCTACTGTAGCTACTAGCAATGGTGCAGTTGCGTTGAACAGTGTACAGTACATGAAAAAAATGCATTTCATTTGCCCAAGCAGCAGATATTTTAGAAATCTAGCAAATTCCCTGTTCATGTTTCCTCTAAACGTCCTTCTGGTGATTAAGAACCCTGAATTCTTGAAAAGTTTCCATTACCCAATATTTTAAAGGCCAAAACATCTATATGTTTTTTCTGTATTTCCATTTAAAAGGACAATTAATACCTCTACATAAGCACTTTGCACTTCCCTTACTGTGGCCAGAACATCCCAATGGTCACTAAGAATTTTGTCATCGAGCCTTTATTCTATAGAAAACAGTCAGTCAGACCTAGATGTCATGTCCATTGAGGCACACATGGAAGTTGCTGGCAGCAAGCAGAATGCATGAGCCTACTTTTCAAGTACCAGAGGGTGGCAAAACAATATGTTGCACACACACACACACCCCTGTTCTTTGAGTCAGGATTATTGTGTACAGTGAAAAGATTTTTGTTGAATTAGGTTGTACGACATGGTTGCAAGGAGACAAAATGGTTACATTGTAAGTGCTTGCTAGAATGACCAGGTTGTTTTCCATAAAGTCAGAATGTATGTGCAAAATTGCTTGTCATATTACTAAGAAAGGAGTAGTTCTTGAACACGGACACTATGTTGTCACTGAGCTAGCCACATCACATATAAGGGCATTGTCAGTTATGGTAATCCGCCTAATGGTGGTATTCCATATCTAGCAGAAAAATAAAAAAACTTCTAAAGCTATAGCAGAACTGTTCTCTTGCCTGTGTTATGTTCAACAAGGAAGAAACCATTCTGGAGCTGGTTGGCAAGCTGAAGCCAAGGAGAAAGTTAGGCTCCACCCCCTGCCTACAATTCTAGAATTGTTCCTGCCTACAATTAAAGGGGTGGATCGCCTACCCAAAGTTACCAGTAACCTGAATTGGACAAATATAGGGAAAAAAAACCTCACAAACACAACAGTTCCAGGAGAAACTTAACTGGTACAACTTCAACCTCAGGTGTCAATGGATACCCAACACTGTAAACCAAAAAACAGGAACAAATTAGATAAAAGATGACACCTACAGCCTGTAGAATCTTGCGGCCCAAACTGGCTTTAGCCAAAGCCAGCACATTACCACGGTACTGTTTCACAATGGTATGAAGCGGTAACTACATTACCGCATTACCACATATACTCAGCAATGGCCCACTTTTGAAAAAGCAGAGTGTGATAAATATAGTACTTCAATCACCTAACCACATCCAAACATGAAGCGACTGCTAGGTGGGCAAAGAGAAGGAAGAACACTTTGCCAGTTAATAAAACTCAGAAATAACCTTAAGGAGAACTTCTCTAGGAGTCTGTAAAATCAATATCAATAGAAAATCAGAAAGGGAAACTTACAACATAAAGTCTGAAGTTCGGGTACCTGCCTAACATAACTCAAAGCCAGTATGAAGGATTCAGCACAAAGAAGAGCAGAAAAACCGAAGACAGAGGCTTAAAATGAGACTTCTGAAGCACTACCAGAACAAAGTACAAATTCCACAGGGGATTAGGATCCCGAGAGACTGGGTAGACATGAGTCACCCCTTGGACAAAAGTTTGCATGTCAGTTAACCAGGCAGTGCGCCTCTGGAAAAGGACAAACACATGAAATCTGATCTTAAAGGGATAGTAATGTTTCATAATAAAAGCAGCTCTAATTAATCATCATAGTATTTGGACTTAGGAGAGTGGTATTTCAATTCTGTCAGTTGTAGTTCAAGAGTAATTCAATGGCAAAGTCTCCCCCTCCCGCCCATTTTGCTGATGTAACACTGTTCAGCCAGTTCAGAAGGGAGGTGCCCAGGTAGACTGCAGAGAGGGCAATCTTCAATTAAGATAAGGGAAAAACCTGAAAAACTTGTCAAGGGGGGCAGGGTTTTCATTGTTTTCATAGAAAGAAGACTGTCCTCTGCTGTTCTCTGTCTGGTCTTACAACTAGATTCCACATCTGAGAAGAGATGGCTTACACTAGGTAAAAGAGGCGGGCATGGAAATTTTGCTTGTGAATATCTCTCAAACCATAAACAAAATAAAATGAAGATAAAACGAAGTATTACTATCCCTTTAAATAGAGTAAGACAAAGCTCTTTTTGAAGGCCAACAGATCAGGCCAGAACAAACAATTTAAAAAGGCCATGGCATACATTACCGCATTACACAGATGCTCAGCAGTGCCCCGATTCTACTCCTCCCAAGAGGCATCACTCTTGAAAAGCGGTGGCTCCTTCGGCCACACGTGGCGAGAAGAGGAGGCCCTTTGTCATTCCAGAGTGGATCTTTGTGAGAATAGACAGCAGCCTGAAGGGCCAGGGTGCAGTGCCTACTATATCAACATCCTTGAGGTCAGAGAAATTCTTCTTGCTCTCTTTCATTGGTCTCAGGTTCTCACGGGGATCCAGGAGAGCCTACAGTCAGATAATGCCACGGTGGTGGCGTACATCAATTAACAAAGGGGAACTTGTAGCGAAATAGCATGGAAGGAAGTATATTGGCTCCTCAATAGGGCAGAAGATTACATTCCAGCCACCTCATCCGTTCACATTCTGAGAGTGGAAAACTTACTGGTAGTCCTTCTCTGAGATCAAGACATAGATCCAGAGCACCATGTGGGGGCTTAACACACGATTGTTGAACAATGTGGTTTCCAACATTGAAGAACACTTCGATACAGAGGTCACATTTAGCAAGGGGCTTCAAAGACTGAAGAATCCCCTGAAGGGAAAAAGGAATTTGGCCACTGAGGACAGAATAGTTTTAACCCAAGCTGGCTCCTGGTCGGTGCTGGAGGGCCCCAATGGAGCAGTAGGGGTCTCAGCGCAAGAGGGACAGAGATCCTGAATACTCCCTAGGGAGCCCTGTTTGGCATGAGAAACAGTTAGTGAGGGGGCAAGGGACACCCCTAAGTTCTTAATCTAAGATTTACCCTCATGCCAGACATCCTGACATTAAAAGTGTCTCACACTAATATAAACTACTAGAATCTAATCCCAGACTGACAAAGCAGGCTTGAAATCCCAGAAAGTACAATTATCTGGCAAGTGATGGGTGATTCTGGAAAAGGTGAGCAAGGAGAGCCTGCCTCATAGGATAAGCAAGGGAGAAGTAAAATGGCAGCTGCAAAACTGCCAGCCAATAGTAAGAAAGACCACGAAAATGTCCTTCTGGGAAACAGTCTCCTCTTTTACTGTTGCCTATCAATGAATTCACGACGTTCATGGAATTGCCACAAGCCCCCTGGACACTCAAGATGTGAACAGAATGAAAGAGCATGAGGAGTCAAGAAGGCAGAGCCCTCTCTGACATTTGTATGACAAAAGGTTGCAGAGATATGGCCCAATAAAGAATTCCCATAGAAGTCAATGGAGCAAAGAGGGCAGCAGGCAGGATCCTGTTCTTAAAGGGGCCAGAAAAACAAATTCAATCAAAATTACTAAGGTGATTCAGACACCCAAATACCATCCTTACTACAAAAACCTATGACAATGAATACTTATACATAAGAAAATATCCAACTTGAATGCAAGAGCCTGGACAGGCTTAGAAATGCCTCTGTATGTAGAGGCACAGAACTGGGACAAATGGGGACCAAGGTACTCAAAGGGTTACTCACTTGTCTTCTGATTACCATTGTAAGTGAAAGTAAACAGAGGCCCATTACTCTGCTGGGACGGAAAACTGGACAGCAAGATTCCCTCCACAGGGCTGCAAGGATCCACGCAGCACCTGCACAATGGTCATTCTACTCCTGCGGAAGACCTGTAATGGTAACCCTCTTAATGGGGAAATTGTGACAGCCCCATATCTAATAAGAGAAGCAATAAAAGTCTAAAAAATGAATTGTTTCCTGCCATTCTCTCTCTTCGAAGGACACGTTAATTCTGGGGCACTTACAAAATGGTGGTGAATTGGCCTGGAGGAGGAAGAGGGAGTCTCCACCCACAAGACTATGTCTTTGAGATGTGTCCTGTCTTGCAAAAGGAGGGACTCAACACATAGTATTTTAAGAGAAAACAGATTTCAGCAAGCAGGGAAAAGTGGAAGGGAGGAGGGAGTCACCACCTTAGAGAGGTTTTTGAAGTGTCCTGCCCTCATGGAGAAGCATTTACTTCATGATTCCTGTGTTCCTCATTAGACAGCAGAGAAAATAAATCTGAGGAATTAAGATGTTGTGCTAATATAACTAACAAAAGCAGTACCTGTTTCCAATTACAAATTCCTTGAACATGGCAGCAATTTTAGTTTATAGAAATGGAGTTTCCAAGAAAAACAACTTTTAATGTAATGCACCAACTACAGCACAAGATCTGGTTATCACACGCAAAAACAAATACTATATTAATAATAATATAGAACAAGAAGAATACCACCCCCTAATTCAGTGAAATGTCATTACCTGTAATGATGTTATGGATGCACTGTGACCCTGCAGTATCGCCAATGGTGCGCAAGTTCTTAAACACCAGATCCTGATCATTTTGTCACAGCTTCCAGCAGCAATCATGGTGTTTTCATAATTTACAGCCATGTCAGAGATTTCAGCAGCATGTCCTCTTAATGTTGCAAGGAGGCGACCATCATCCGTTGACCATATTTTTACAAGACAATCATCTGATCCCTAGAGATTCAAATCATATGTATTTAAATAAGTTAGCGAAAAGGAGTTGAATGTAAATGATAAACGTTTAAATTTGAAACTGCGTAAGGGATATGTTACATTCTATATTATTTCCAGTAGTTGTATGTCTAAGAGACAAACAACTTAAACATCCTTACAAAAAATAGTTTCTCATTTGTTGTCTTGCTTTGTTTTAATTTGTACATCAAGGCGTCAAATTATACAGTAACTGGCTTTAAAAATTGTGCCTCATGTTTGTATAGTCTACTAACTGAAATGTATGAAAATAAAATTTCAACACTCCCTTCACATTGTTAGAGAAAGGTTAATTTGCTCTATAGCAGCTCTTGGCATTTGTAAAATATATGAATGAATGAATGTTTATAAAGCGCCACAAGTGTACACAACACTTTACAATTTAAGAGTTTAGACAATACAGTGTTACAAAGTGCTTTGCAAAGCAAAATGCTGGAAGAGAGGTCCCTGCCTGAAAGCTTACAAATTAAAGTGGTAATGGGAGACAGAGTACCATAAGGGTCAAGTGCAGAATACAGTGCTAGAGTTCTGGTTGGGACAGGGTACACAAATATAATTTACTTACTTTAAGAGTCTTAGCAAAGTCAATGCCATCTATCTTGTTGAGTTTTGTTGAGGTGGCGCAATTTTAAACTTGACTTGAAGACCGTAAGAGGTGCAGTGGCGCAGTTTGGGAGGTAGAGCATTCCACAAATAAGGAGCAATATGAGAAAGATTTGATATGCGAGAGGGAGGTAGACACAAAAGGAGCTGAAAGAATTCTGATGGCAGGATGAGGTATACCGGGAGATCAGAGTGGAAATGTAGGAAGGAGTAGTGGAGAGAAGGGTCTTGAATGAGAGAAGCAATATTTTATAAGATATCTGGAGTTTGACAGGCGGTCATTTGAGAGATTTGAGGAGAAGGGAGGCAGCAATAACCCGAGGCAACCATAAGGTAATTAATCCTGCAGAATTCTGTAAAGACTGAAGTGGATAGAGTTGGAAGGCAGGAGGCAAGTAGGTTACAGTAGTCCATACGTGATAAGAGTGCTTATGTAAAAAAATTTTGCTGTGGAGGAAGAGAAGGGACCGATTTTTGCTATGTTATGCCAGAGAAAGCAGCAGGATTTAGCAATGGCAATAATATGAGAAGAGAATGACCCCCTACGCACCACGCTTTTTATACTGGATTTATGGTAGTGCCATTTACAGTCACTTGAAAGGACACTACTGGGCCAGGCCTAGGTGAGATGAAATTAGCTCAGTTTTAGACACACTGAGCCTGAGGTACCTATGAGCCATCTACTCTGAGAATAGCCGAGAAGCAATCTGTGATTTTAGACTGAATATCAGAAGTCTGTCGAGGTGCAGATAAATAAAGTTGGGTGTCATCGTACAGAGGTGATCAGACTCACTGCTCACAAACCAAACTGAATGTAATTAAAGTAGTGGCTATAGTTACAATAATATAAAATAAAGTTACATTAAAATATTTCTATTCATCACCTTTGTAGGAAAACATGTTTGAATTTGTAAAGTGTATATAACTCAATTTTGCCTTGAATTTGTGTTATTTATTTTTGCCTGTGTTTATTGGAGAATAATAGAAAAATATATTAAATATATATTATAAATATATATTTACCATCATGGCCAGACAATGGCCAACTGGCTGAAACAAACCAGAATGATGTGTGATTCATGGAGTACAGATAGTATGCAACTTTAGATGTGGACACGCCCAATTGTTACCCATTATATGAGGAATAAACCAAAGCCATTCACTTCCAAACACACAAGATACTTTCAGCATCAACAATATATTAACTGTACATCAACACTCTTTATCTACAAGAATGCAAAATGTGCAGTACAATATGTAGGCTCACACAAATGCCCAAGATATTTTTGGAACACAAATAATAATATATACTGACAATACTGATAATAAACAGAACACACACACAGTATGTATCAAGACATACAAACAACTGTCTAATGTATGAAAGCAATAACAGACATCAACATAATGGGTACAGAATATGTATTAAGGCATAGAAACAACCGTCCAAGGTATGAAAGTAATAACAGACATCACCTTAATGGATATAGAATATGCCCAGCCAACCACAAGAGGCAGTAACTAAACACGCAAACATCTGGATATTTGAACTGAACACTTTGCCCCTGGCTGACTCAGTCTTATTACCTACTTCATTTCACTCCCTTCCTCCCCCTAACTATTCTTAGGCTTAGCTAGGGCCCGTGTACTACTCGACTGGTTCTACAAAGGATCTAATTTAAGAGATCAGGTTAAAGGAGTGTGATCTTCTGATTGTTTACATATTGTATTTAATTTGCTGCGATTCTGACTCTGTAATTTTTATCTCCTTACGCCTATGCAGTTGATTGTACACTTTTTGTAAGGGCTGTCTGCAGCCGGTTCATGATTTCTGTACCTACCCTTTTTCTTCAATAAAATTCATTTCAAAAGGATAAAAAAATTAGGATGAGGACAAGTGTTGGAGAGTACTTGAAGGTAAGAAGGTGTATTTTGAAAGTTATACTCAGCTTTATGGGGAGCCATGACAATGATTTTAGTAGAGTAGGGGTAATTACTGTACTGGAGGACAAGAAGAGTATTCTGGTGGTTGAGTTAAGAATCAAAAAAGAGGAAAGATATGGGTAGCAGACAGACCAATAAGGAGCTGCAATAGTCCAGGTGGGAAATAAGAGCATGCATAATAGCTTTAGTTGCAGAGCAGGAAATAAGTGGGTGGATTTTTGCTATATTTCAAAGAAAACAGCAACTGGATTTTGTTCCTTCATTAATGGGTGATGAAGGAAAATGTCCAAAGTTACCCCTAGAAAACATGCCTTGCCCATAGGGTAAATTGTGGAGCCAGCTACAACTCTAGAAACAGGAATTGTGCAGGATTTAGAAGGAAATACGCAGCTAAGTCTTAGCCACATGTTTTAAGCCAGGAGGAGCTATGCAAGAGACAGCAATAAGGCATTCTGAGACCTACTGCTGTATTTCAGGTTACAATATGGGACTTTTTATTGCGACTACACATGCATCAATGTGCTTGATTTTACCATATTAATTTCAATGTGTACAGGAGGTCTTATAATTGTCTAATTTACCATTAAATGTTCTTCTTACTCTGGATCTATATATCTGTTGCCAGCTAATCACTACTAAGGACAGCCATCATACACACACATTTATACGGTATACCTAGTGATTCTGTGGGGGGGGGGGGGAAATCATCTTTCTTTTACTTAATAATTAACTCTGTTTTCAGGTTCATAAACCTTTTATCCTATATACGCCGGTTAAGATATTTACACAATATTTGGGGATAGTACATTACATGTAATTAGGATTGGCTTTCCACCAATACCCCTTCTACTACTTCACACAAGTTATACATACTGTTATAAGTAACCTGTATGTTTTGTTTTCGCTATACTGTATCTTTAGTTGCCATTCCCGGTGAGTAATATTGATATTGTTCTGTATACTATTTTTTTTTTTTCTAGATTTCCTTGCTTGTGATCTAGTCAGAGGCTCAGTCATTTAACTCTCCTGCACGCAAGGTTTATTTTATTATTAATTAAAAACAGTTCTTCATAGGTCGGATGTGCTGTGGAAAAATGGTGTATTTCTGGGGAAAGTCAGCTGCACCACAGAGAACAAGTACTTTATTGATTTAAATGGAGTTGAATGCTAGAAAGGGCTTGACGCGTATTTCTCAGTTAGATGAAGACTTCCCTAATCAAAGGGTTAGCAGCACTATTAAAATCAGTTTGCACTTTTATTTGATCCTTGTAGTGCAGTTGGCTTTCTCAAGAATTGCACCAGGTTTCTTAGGGCATCAGTCTGCAGCAAATGAGCTTTTCAAACTACATAGTGCAAACAAAAAAATGTATACTACTTAGAACTTAAACAAGATATATGGTTTTTCATCTGCATTAAAGCAAATAGTGTTTAAAGAGAGCAGAGTTTTTGTAAGGAAACATAACATTTTGTAGGGCCTTCCAGACAAATGAAAATAGCCATCTCTCGTTAGTGGAACTTCCATCAACCAGGATTCCGTTGCACTGTGGTGTGTCATGGACACCAGATTATGGTGGCTCAGATTTTCTATGATAATTTCAAAAATTACATAATTTACATAAAAACATATCACATACCATGACAAGACATAAGACATATAAACATGTCTTGAGGTAATAGGGCCACTTTAATGCACTTTCAATATAGACCTCAATTGACCTATCCACTATTTCAAATACAGCACGAAGACTTCAGACGTATGTTGGAGACCCTGGTGTGCAGTTAATTCTAACAAAAGTGCCTGAGTGACCAAAATGTTTGTCTTTTTATTGTTTGTAAATTAAAAAAAAAAAAATTACATACAAATATACAACTATGTAAGAGACAGCAATTACATACACTATTGTGACAAGCTGCTTATACATTAATTGCAATCATGCATGATGTATTTCTAAACAAGAAAAAGGAAGTATGGAAATTAGTACAGTTATAGCAGGAAGCAATAAGCAGCATTACAAGCTTTAGAAAACAGATTTGTCAGCAGAAATCCATCTGGCCCATGTAGACCTTTTCTTTGCCTCAGCTACTCATGGAGAAATCCAAATTTTACATAAATTAAGCCTAACCAATGACACATTCTAAATCAGAACGCAGTGCTTCATATTAACCCCTCTAGAAATGAATTAGTTAATAAAATGCTATTCGCGTCAGGCTATAAATGGTCTGTAAAAATGAGACACTTATAAAAGAGAATTTCCTGAACATTTTTCATCTGGGCACACAACACTACCTTTTATTAAATTATTACTGTTTGAGCCAATACTTAAGGTAATTAAACATCAATGCAATATAGACATAATCAGGCATTCCGCTTCATAACTGCAATTAAAAGGATGTCCATTCAGAATGAAAAGAGGCTCCCAGTATGATTAATTTCAATATTCCATAAGTCCTTAAAGGGATAGTAATACTTCGTTTTAGCTTTACTTTATTTTTTAGGCATTAAAAAAACATGAAGAATGATATAAGTCTTATCTCTCAAACCTTTATGGTTTGAGAGCTATTCACAAGCAAAGTTTCCCCTCCCGCCCCTTTTACCTAGTGTAAGCCATCTCTTCTCAGATGTGGAATCTGGTTGTAAGACCAGACAGATAACAGAAGGGGACAATCTTCTTCCTATGAGAACAATGAAGGCCCTGTCCCCCTTGACAAGTTTTTCAGGTTTGTCCCTTATCTTAACTGAAGATTGTCCCTCTCTGCAGTCTACCTGGGCACCTCCCTTCTGATCTGGCTGAACAGTGTTACATCAGTAAAAGGGGCGGGAGGGGGATACTTTGTCATTGAATTACTTTTGAACTACAACTCTGACAGAATTGAAATAACACTCTCCTAAGTCGAAATATTATGAAGATTAATTAGAGCGGCTTTTATTATGAAACATTACTATCCCTTTAAGGACCGGAGGGGTGTGCATAGTATTGCATCGCAGTGTGTTGAGCACGACCATGGCCCGTAAGGGGTTAAAATGTATTAAATAAAATGCTGACCTGATCACGCTGTGTGCATGGGGGCTCGCTTACTTAGTGCAAGGCGTTCTAAATGTTAAACAGTATAAAAGACTCATGTTGCCAAACAGTGGGATTGATGCATAAAGGAAAAGTAGAACTATTGTAAGGCAAATTAACTCAAAAGGGGAGGAAGAAACTTCCTCACGGATTAAAAAAAAAAAAAAAAAAAAAAAAAGGGGTTTTTAACCCTTTGAATGCTAGAGTTCCTCCATTCCTGGAGACTTGTTCCATAACTGATTACATCACTTACGCAAAACAAACCTCTAATGAACCACCAGGTGAATTCCCATGGCCTAGATCTCTATTTCACAACTGCTCCAGATCATACTAGATTGCCCTGATTTGAAACCCCCTTTATAAAATGGTTGTACCTTTGTATATCAATTTCTGGCAGTCACAATCACCCGACACAAAAGTTCATTATAAAATAGGTAGGAGTTCTTCCAAAGCTCCAATCTTGACCCCCTTTTAATTAAAATGGGGGTATCATTGTTTAAAAGAGGGGAAGTTTAATAATGTGCATATTGCGTGATCTAGTGATGAGCTCTCTCCATTCTGATCTTTCGAAGTAACCTGGCAATCCAGGAGGATGGAGGAAACCCATACACTACATCAAAATTCCATGGTATGAACATTGCATGCAGAGCAAATGCCAGAGAATCCATCCGACCTGGCACAGAGCAGCGGTTCAGACGTGAGGCCATGATATCAACTCATGGAATCTCCAGGGGTGAACAATCAGGTCAAACATACACTGGAGGAGCTCACAGTTTCTGGGATCCAGATGTTAACTTAGAAAATCTGCAACTGCGTTTTCTACACCAGGAATGTGAACCGTAGAGAGGGCTGGCATGTGAGCCTTAGCCCTCTGGAGGATCACCATCTATTCCTCAGATTCTGTCTCATCATCAGATGTTTCCCAGAGTAATACAGAGGATCAGTTTGTCTGATGTAGGCATAGGCCACTATGAGTGAAGGACCCCCTGGATGAATAAGAGAAATTATGCCCCAGAAGACAAGAGTTTTAACCCAAGCTGACTCTTGATCAGTGCTGGAGGAAAAGAGGTGTAGTAGCAGCCACAGTGCTAAAGTGAAGAAGGGACCCAGAAAAAAAACTCATGGAAGCTCATAATGGCAAGAGGGACAAAGAGCTAGTGAGGTTAGGGAAGCCTTTACCTTTACATTTGGTTTCTCTTGAGATCAGACATGTCCATGGAAATAGTTTTGAATTTGGATAAAACTACAAACAAATTATTAGCCAGTTTAATTAAAACACAAGTACTACTACTCTGGCAAGCAACAGTTTAAAGTAGGGAAGAGAAGAGGAGAGTTAGCATCTGCATAGTATAAGGCAATGGAGGATTAAAATTGCAGTCAAAATACCACCCATTCAATCAGTAAAAAGCTCAGGAAGCAGACGATTCCGAACAATGTGTTTTTCCACCTTTACAGTATACTAAGCAAATGGTGGCTCCCCAGCTATGAAACGCAAGAAAAATCATATCTATGGATGTCAACAATACTGGCCATACAATATAGAATGTTTAACAGTGATGAAACAGTCCACTTGGAGAGATCTGCCTTAGGTGCAGATATAGGTCTCACACAAACCTCCCCATTGAAGTCACCAAAGCAAAGACAGCTGCATTGCAGGCTCCCGTTCTTAAAGGGGACAAATACCAAAAAGTAAAATGATTAAAAATAAAGTAAAAAGTTATGAAAACTCATATATACATGTGAGAAAAGGCTAAAATTAACATAGCGATGAGTAGTTTAAGAAAGAAGGGGCCCAACTGTGTCAAATGCAGAAACTGGCTCTAAATGGGTTAAATAAGAATGTAAAGCAGCCACCCTTACAACATAGACATGAGAAGGAAAGGCAAGATAAGGAATAAAATGAGTGCATGTCAGGATGTGCATGTCAGATAATAGTGGGGCATAACAAAGGACCATGGCACTCAAAGGATTAACTTACCGGTCTTCTTTCTTCAGTATCCCATATAAAATAGCAGGACTAAGTTGTTCAGCAATGAGGAACAGACTTTTCATAAAGTCGACATCCACAGAGAAATAAAGGGACCAAACAAACTTCTGTGAACTGTGCAATCTAAAATCCAGGGAAGCTAGTCATGGAAGCCCACATAATGTGGGATTATAGAGCCCTATATCTAAGAGAAAAAATAAAACGTAGACCTGAAAACAAAGAGGAGTGTCAAATTGCTCCTTTTTGCTTGAGAGGTCACTTGAATATGGGTAATAGACATGAGGTTGAGCTGGAGGAGGAAGTCTCCATCTCAAAGACAATATCTTTTTAAAGTGCCCTGCCCTCTGTGTTCCAGATTGGATACAACAGAAAAAAACACATTGAAATTGTTGAAGTTAAACATTTTGCTTTTGTAATGTTACAAAGTACATACGTTCTAACCCAATGGATAAGCAAGATCTATATAAGAAACACCAACAATATACAAGATAAATAAAAACTTACTGTAAATATTCTTCTGCCAGTCCGATCAAATGTTACACAGTAGACAGAGGAGAGGTGCCCTAATATTCGTTTGTGCATTTTCATGTGCTGGTAGACGGCAGTCGGGACAAGGTTCTCACACTTGTACTTTCCATTCAGCTTTCTAGCAAAAACTGTATTTGCTGTGAAAGAAAAGAGAAAAAAAAATAATGGGGAGCCGATTTCACTGTAAAATTCACAAAGAAAAAAAAGTCTGTATTAAAATATTCAAAGCATTTTACAAAGTAATTATTTGAATCTGTAAATGAAGGTGCGTGTATAATGTATTGCTCTTCATTGAGTTGACTGTGCAACACACTGGCACATATAGGATTAATTGTCACGTCTATCTTAACTGAAATGAAGCATAACACAATGGGTCATATTCAGGAAGCTAAAAGGTTAGATCCATAAATTTGAATGTAGATTTTTACCCACTGAATGGCAGATGGCTTTTCTATGCATTGTAAAGCATTCAAGGCGTTAAATGTTCCATTCAAATCAAAGGGTAACTGGGCATTTTTATTTGTTCTGTAGGTGCAGTTGGGTTTTGCTTTGAATTGCTCCTCTCCAGCTTCCTGAATCATTCATTTAAAGCAGTGGTGCCAGACCCGTGGTCTTCAAGACTACCAAAAAGTGCATGTTTGCTGTATATCATCCATTGAGTACAGGTGCTTCTTTCACTGGTGTATAAGTATGTCAAAATGATAGCCACTGATAGACCGCACTTGTACCCTAAAGGATAGCCTGAGAAACTGCAACATAAAGATAGACTGGGGACAGGCATGTGAAACAATGGTTTAAAGCGGAACTACCATCCATGTTAAAGTTTGTGGCAAATAATTACCCATCTGGCAACTAGCTGCTCAGTAGTGTTAATCGCCAGAATAATTACCTGGTTAATGAGAATTATATCCTGCGCCGGGGCTGACAGGCAGTAAAGAGTGCAGACATCTTTCCATAATGATGTCTGTGCTGTCAGTTCCAGTCGGCTCTAGGAGGCATTGCTGGGAGCTGTTCGGCTCCAAAAGGGACTGACATCGCAGGCGTCACTATGGAAAGATGTCTGCACTCTTTACTGCCTGTCAGCCCTGGAGCAGGGTAAAATTCTCATTAACCAGGTAATTATTCTGCCGACTAGCACTACTGAGCAGCTAGTTGCCAGATGGGTAATTATTTGCCACAAAGTTTAACATGGGTGATAGTTCCGCTTTAAAAGAGATAAACACATTCATTGTCTTAATGCATTTTAAAATATTAAGAACTGTGACTGATGGTATTCACTTTAACACTTGAAGGAATAAAGGGGGTGCAAGAGAGATAATTAATATGTAAAAATATATAATGCAGGGCTTATCCTCCTGTGTAAAACCAGGATAAAGTCACTGCTGAAAATAGGATTTCAATGTTCTAACATATCAAATCATTCTCTCTTTAGTACACAAGGAACACAGGTACCATGGTGTTGAGGGCAGGGCACATCTCAAAAGACAGCTCAACCCCCCACTACCACCACCTACTAATTCCCAGATTCATGTAACCAAAGCCACACCAGAAGAAAGAAGCAGGGAAGAAGAGAAATCTCCCAAGAATAAGACTCTAAGAGGACTCCTTAGTTTGGGAAAACAATACCATGAAGGTATCTTTCTCTAAATGGCAGACCTCTGTTTCCAATGGACTAAAGAGAAAAGGATTTAACAGGTAAGAACATTAAAATCATATTTTCTTTTACTTGCAATACAGAATACAGGTACCATGCAGATACACCAAAGTTACGATTCACAGGGAAGAAAAAGTAGGAAAGACCTCTTGCACACCCACCATGGTATTGGAGTTCTCCAGGACGAATCAAGACCTGAATAACACAGAAAAAAACAAGTGCCTGAACTAAACACTGAACTAGAACAGCACACCAAAGAGCCAATGGGGTTTGGAAAATACTGAACTGGCAGAAAGAAACAAAGCAGAGCCTTAGACAAGCAGAACTTATTGCAAAACGCTCTGGCCCAAACTGAATTCAGCCAAGACAAAGACATTCACACAGTAGTATTTGGGGAAAATATGCAAGGAGGACCAAGTCGCAGCCTTGCGCAGCTGTTCAGACAAGGTCTGGCTCTTGTAGGCACAGGAAGCAAGCACAGATCTAATGGAATGAGCCATGATCTTAAAGGGAACATGTTTCTTCCTGATCTCATACACTAGGCATATGGTAGCCTTGATCCAAGAAGCAATGGTGATCTTGGAAGTGACCTGAACAGCTCTGTGACCCTACAGGATGACACAATCTAAGAAAAGGCTAAGTTTGGTGCACATAAAACTTAAGACAGAGCACCACATATAATAGATGGGAGATCTCACCCCTCATCAGACATAGGGTCAGGACAAATAGACGGTACAACTCAGAGGTCACCTTGGGAAGAAACTCCAGAAACGTACAAAGTACCACCTTATCCTGATGAAACATCAGGAAGAGAGGTTTACAAGACAGCTTGTAACTCAGAAACTTGTTGCACGAACAACTGCCAAGAGGAAAGCCATCTTCAGTGTCAGTTGGCGCATAGATGGAGTCAAAAGGATCAAAAGGAGCCAGGAGAAGGCATGAGCCACCCCTTGGAGAGAAATCTTGACATCCGGGATGATGGCAATCATTCTCTGGAAAAGACTAGAGTGCCAAAATCTGAACTTTAAACTCCAGCAGAGTCCCTTGTTAGTAGTCTTGAAGAAGACACAGACGCACAGGAAGGAAGGAAGGAGAAAAAAAAAAAAAAAAAAAAAAAAAAAACACTCAGTGCTGGAGTATCAGGTAAAACACCTCCAGACTGAGTTCCCAGTTTCCTGGATCTAAGTCTTGGAGACTTAGAAAGTGTGGAACAGAGTACAGAACCACATCCAAACGGCCTAAAAAACCTCATAAGTTCTTGACCGCGGCCAAGGACCACATGCCAGTGCTGAGCCATGTCCTGGAACAGAACCTGAATCTTCTCTTCTGGGACAAAGACTTTCCCCTGAAGAGTGTAGAACCTCAAGCCCAGAACCCGGGATGGAACTGGAGAAGACATCAGCAGGTTTAAGATCAAGCCATGTTGCAGCAGAATACAGGCACAGTATTGGACACAGGCCACTGACTATAATGTCTTAACCCTTTGAGTGCCAGAGTGATACGGAATGCATTGCTTTGCAATGCATTCCGTACCACTCTGGCACTAAAAGGGTTAACCCATGCAGGCTCTTAGCCAATGCTAGAGGGGCCATGGCACAGAGACCCTGATTTACCCCCATGCCCCTTGAAGTCTGACATACTTCCTAGAAAGTGTCCAAAACACTAGTAAAATACTAGATCAAGGTTCCCAAAATAGGAATACAACACTAAATACAGAAATATACTTCTATGAAAACCTGAGGGATTAAATGGAGGAGAGTCAGCCTCTGCATTTAATAAGCAGGAGAGAAGTAGAAGGGCCACCAGAAAACTATCTGCGTGTCGGAAAACAGCTGGTATTCTGGGTACTGTAGTCCATTTGCTTATCGGCACAGACCACCTGGATACTCAAAATGGACTGAATGATGGGGCGAGTGTGTTACAACGGTCAGGAAGGGCTCCTAACAGTTGCAGAGATATGTCCCACAGAAATTTTCCCCACAGAAGTTAATGGAACAAAGATGGTCATGGGCGAGCTCCCGTTCTTAAAGAGGCCGTCTCGCTAAAAGTGATCAAATAAAAAAATTAGTAAGAGCTCCAAAACCCCCAGGAACACCAGGGGGAGTCTAAAAACAAGAATCTTAAGAAGTGGGGGAGCTAAAATAAGCCCCCCAAGTCAGCCAAAAAACAGAAAATAGCCCTAAACAATAAAGAAAGAGTTAATCCAATAATAACGTAGAAACAGCAGCCATATCGCGCCAAAACCCTCTTAGAGAATAATAAAGATAGCCATGGTGAGTTCCAGAGCATAACGGAACTCCCAACAGCCTCTGTATGGAGAGGCAGAACAGGCTGGGAGAGAAAGTGGACCAAGGCACTCAAAGGGTTGCTCATCAGTCTTCTTTTTTCTTTAGGTTACCATCATAAGAGAGGACAGAGTCCTCAAGAGAACTTTTCATGAGGGAAAACTTGGAAGCAAGATCCCCCCCCCACACACACACACACACAGGGCAGAATAAGTCCAGAGAGCACATGTGAACTAGACAATCCAACTCCAGGGAAGCCCAGTGATGATAACCTGCCTAATGGGGAATATAGAGCTCCATATATAAAAGAATATAAAAACCCCACTGGATGGCCTTGCCCATTCATTTTGCTTGTAGCGAGTTGGTAAGTGAGGGGTTGAGCTGGAGGAGAAGGGAGTTTCCATCCCAAAGACCCTGTGTTCCATATTGGATGTAAGAGAAAGGTGTTTTATTCAAATAATGTTGCAGAACACCTCGAATTTTTAGGAGCAATAGCTCAATGGCCTGAAATTTTAAAGTTTTAAGGTCAACTGACCAGAGCTGTCCATAGAAAGGTGTAGAAAGTGCTCCAGGGTAAAATTTCAGGCAAATGGGACTACAATAACACCAAACAAGCCTCAGCAGCTTGGAGAAACTTTACTATTTGTATATTTATATTAGAGAGAGACAGATAGGACATATATTATATTAAATATATTTTATATATGAGAAAAATAAAAGCACTTCTACAAATGCTCACCACCTACGTAAACAGCAACCATGGCCCAGTCAGTTTTGTAGTATGACTTTACTACCATCACCCTGGCATACATGCACTTTTTTTTTTTTTTTTTTTTTTTTTTGTTCCCGCCACAAGAATGTTATATAGACGTGAAAAAAATATACAGAGATGTTAGCATGAGAACCTGTGTTCTATCCACCTGAAAATAACGTATGATGTATATCTCTACCTCCAGTATGTTACTTTAAGTCTCAGTAACAGCTCATGTTAAGTATCGCCTCCTGCCCAGCTGTCTCCTGTGAAATGGGTTTTCTGGTTGGTGAAAGAGGTCTCTGTCCCTGGGTGTCACAGTGTCCACAAAAATTCCACCAACAATCCCTGAAACTACAAGCAACTCCAGCCCCTAAACTTTGTCTGACTCCATAGCTAATGTCAGAATTTCAGCAGTAGCTTTCTCTTCGCCCAACCTAACTGCAGTCTTCATTTTTACAAAACAAAAGAGGAGGATAGACCTATTAGGTTCAGAATTAGCAGCCTACAATAAGATTAGCCATGCTGCACAGCAGCTGCCTCAATATATGCTTGCCCTATATTTTCTTGTTGATGTAG
Organism: Rhinophrynus dorsalis; assembly: GCA_037306005.1. Classification (NCBI taxonomy): domain Eukaryota; kingdom Metazoa; phylum Chordata; class Amphibia; order Anura; family Rhinophrynidae; genus Rhinophrynus; species Rhinophrynus dorsalis. The sequence continues at coordinate 322,325,673 of CM074720.1, read as the reverse complement.
GAGTATGCAAAGTTGTAACTATGTATTGAATGTATAATTATTTTTGTAAACCATCTGTCATTCACTGAATCGGTATAGTCTCTTTTCAGATCAGGAAGGCTCTTGAATCACATACACATCTCCCATCAAGCAATTTCTGCAACCCCTCCTTACTCGTTTGCCTACAATAGTAGCTAGCATCTCAATTCTGCTAAACTCCCTGCCACACAGACTGAATATATGCAGGAAACGAACCACTTCTGTACTAGCATAGTAGGACCACATGAGGGGAATGACATGTTCTTGGGAGAGGACAGAAATATATTACAGTCGTTGATTTAGGTGTAACAAAACACAATCAGAAAAAGCAGAACGTACATTTCTACAGAAATTCTCCTGCAAGACGAAAAATAGGATTTTAGTATTCTTGACTGTTAAATCCTTTTCTCCATGGAGTTGAGTCCAAACTTTTGGAGGGCAGGACACGTCTCAAGAAACACACAGGTCTTGTGGGTGGAGACTCCCTGCTCCTCCTCCAGCTCAACCCTCCCCCCCACCTTGTAACCACCAGTATGAATGTGACCTAAGCCACACCAACAAGTCAAGCAGGGAAGAAGAAAATCTCCTAGCAGAAGAACATGGGCTTCTGACCAACCTAGAATATACCTCACCTCAAACACTTGATGGTTTATGTAAGCCATGGTCATGATGTCGACTGGAAGATCGCTGGTCTTTCTTCAAGATCATGGTCCAGTACACAAGGTCCAGATGGATCGCCCCAATTTCCAGAACATCGATGGACTGAAGAGACTCCTCCGCAATCCCCAGATGACCCAGAACCGCACCCCGGCCACTCAGGCTGATCAGTCATGATCAGAGTCCATTTATTAGAAAGAAATTCCCCTGTTCCAGGTTGTGTTGACACAGCCACCATTGAAGGTCCCGGCTGGCCTTCATGAAGAGGGAGGTCTGGCAATCAAGGTGTGACGGATTCCCTGACCAACTCGGAAGGACATGCCTTTGAAGTTCACACGTATGCACCTGAGACAAAGGCACAGCCTCCACTGACACTAGTCTGTCCAACATACTCATACTCCCCAATTGTGGCAGAGGGCCACTGAAGAGACAGACACCTCATGCAGAACCAGAAGAATTTTCTCCTTCGGCAGGAAAACCTTCCCCTAGAGGTGTCAAACCTCATCACCAGGAACACCAATTCCTGGGAAGATACCAGAGAACTTCAGCATGTTCAGAATCCACCCATGATGGACTAACAGCTGAACATAGTCTTGCTGGGCTAAGAGCTCCTTTGAGGTAGCCTTTAGCAAAAGATCGTACAGATAGGGTGTCGGCACTCGGAGTGCAGAATCCAGGACAAATAGCAACTGTCAACTGGTAATGATCCGAGCCATACGCAAGTGGCAGATGGCAGTCTGGGTGGATAGTGAGGAGTCTGTAAACATCCTGTAGGTCTTGGGACATCAGGTACTCCCCTGGGCACATCGCTGTGATGACAGAACCCAAAGATTGCATCTTGAAGAGTGTAGTCACCATAAGGCAATTAAGGTCCAAAATGGGAGGACAGCTGACTTTCTTCAGGACAAGAAACAGGTTGCCAATGCTCAGGGAGAGGTATTGGAATCAAACTTCTTTGCCAGCAGTGAATCCATTGCCTCCTTAAAACAGCTGTGCCTTGTCTGGCTCTTTTGGCTCATTAACAAAAAAAACAATATGGTGGAAGGGTTCTGAAATCTGTACTGTACCCTTCTGAGATTACCTACAAAACCCGCTGGTTCACTACCGCGGAGTCCCAGGTGTCTTGAAAAAGATGAAGATGCCCTCTAAGGCACCAGAGGACAAGTATTCTGCTAGTCATGTGGACGAATGCTTGACAGACTTAGCCCTTGGAGCTGTTTGATTGAGCTGCCACTGCTGCCTGGGTTTGGCGAGGAGTAAGCATGAGACATGCGAACCCTGCGGCTTTTGAACCTCTGTAAGCGGGGGGGGGGGGGGGACCGTTTCCTTCACATAGTTGGACATTTGGTGGGCATTTGAGGCAACAAAGTGCTCTTGCCCCAGTAGCATCACTAATTATCTGCTTCAATTCAGGTCCAAACAGGGACTTGCCCTGTAAAGGCAATTAACCAATGACTTCTTGAAAGACTGATCCTCAGACCAAATCTTTAAGCCACAGTGAGCGTCGCACAGCAAGAGAAAGAGCTGAGGCTTTAGCAAACAACTTGACCACCTCAAAAAGAACCTCAGATATACATAAGTGTAAGCCTCCTTAACATTGGCCAACCAACAAATCCTCTTTGGAAACTTTGCACAGACAGCCTCAATCAGCTGTTAAACAAGGCAACAGCCCCGTTAACCCACGCAGTATATACTCTGTTAACCCTCAAGTATAGAATTTAGCTTCTTGCCAGATGAATCCTTCAGTCCTGCTTGGCAGTAGTCTTAGCCAACCTGAAAACAGGGAGGCCCACTGCTCTCCAAAGCCGCCTCTGAGAAGGGATATTGCTTAGGGAACACCTCTTGGTGATAGACAGACGTTTATCTGGGGTCTTCCACTCATCCAGAAGGCTCTGGTCAAGAATGGCATTAGAGGAAAAAGGGTGAAGACTTCTTATCCCTCTGGAAGACATCTGTAGAAGAAGACCATCAGAGGTGTCAGAGACCTGAAGTGTCTCTAAAACAGCTCCGAGTCCCTCAGCCAAGGAAAGGGGGATCACAGCCTCATAAGAGTCCCCACAGGAGTAGGGAGAATCCATTTCCTCAGATTTCCCCTCCTTATCTTCCCCTTCTGACAATTCCTCCTATGAGGAAGCCCCTCCTAGTAACCGAGGAACACTCAGATACAGGGGGCCACACATTTAAATTTAGTGGGGGGCTTCCAATACTGCAGCAACCCCTGAAGGGATTTGGGCCACTGAGGACAGAAGGGTTTTTGCCCAAGCTGGCTCTTGGTCAGGGCTGGAGGGCCCCATTGCAAGGGGGCAGAGAGATCCGGAATACTCCCTAGGGAACCCCATTTGGCATGAGGAACAGTAAGTGTGGGGGTGAGGGGGCTCCCCTGACTTCTTAGCCATTATTTACCCACATGTCCTTTAGAATCTGACAGTAAAAGTGTCCCTTAAAAGTATAAAATACCAGAAACTAATTTCCAGAGCACCACAGAAAGCACAGAATATACATTTATCTGGCAAGTGAAGGGATAATCTGGAGGCAGAGTCTGCCTCTACGTAGTATAAAAAAGAAAGCAAAATGGTGGCTGCAAAACTGGCAACCATTCAGAAGTCTAGGAAATGTAGTTTTCTCAGTTGCTGTTGCCTAGCAATGATTACACTCCAGCCATGGAATAGCCATAGACCCCCTGGACACACCAGACATGAACCAGAAAAAAATGGCATGAGGAGACAAGAAAAAGCCCTCTCGGACTTCTGTATGTCAAACAAGTGCAGAGATATGTCCCAATGAAGTTCGCCCATGGAAGTCAGTGGAGCAAAAGATGGCAGCAGTGCGGGCTAGCATAATTGTAGGGTTCGCAGTACAAATTCAGGCAAAAGTATAAAAAGCACCCATGGACCCAAAACCAGCAGGGAACACGTAAGGGGAAACTAAAAAGGAGACACAAAACAGAGGAAAGCGAACAACAGAATAAACCAAAAAGAAAATAAAGGAATAGACAAAGTCTATTCCTTACTTACTGCGCTTCACCTAAAGTGTGCAAGATTTAGCAAAAACATAAGGAGCTAATAGATATTAGATATAAGCATATCTAATCAAAAATACTACTGACTCAACAAATAAAAGTGGAGCAATAATATAGTTGAAATAAACACGTCACTCATGCACTAGTAATAAACAGTATACACAATAACAAACAAACAAAAGGTGATGACAGAGAGGATATACAATACCCAAAACAATATGTGTACTTGATGAAAAATAATGTCCACCAGGTAACCCAAATCAATATAGTAAGTAGTTCACCTCTGTAGGATCTCCGCTGCTCACTCACAATGGGTAGGGCACCCACAAAAAAAAAATCTAAAAATACAAAAGAAAAAAAAGAGGCGCAGAAGATTCTCTCTAAATATAGTAATTAAACTAGATCCTTCACCAACACCAGATAAGAAGCACTATGAAATGTACTCACATTCTATAGACACTCATATCAGCCTCCAGGAATAATAGCCTGTACTGGCTCACACCCCAGTCAAGTGTTCTTGAGGAGCTCCAGTTTAGCTCTGTAATAGAAATCTGCAAGTACCAGCAAGTGCTGGATAACATCAAACCCCAAATCTTCAGCACAGCTTTTTCTTTTGAAATCAAACAGACCCACAGTGTTCAAACTAGAGCAGGGAAAGTGTTAATCCAAACAGCAGCCATCCTTGCTCCAGAGTCCAGGGAATGAACGGATTGGGACAATGTGGATCAAAGGCACTCAAAGGGTTACTCAACAGTCTTCTTTCTTCAGCCTACCATTGTAATTGAGAGAAAGTAGAGACCTAAAAGACTAAGTTGTAGGGAAACCTTGGCAGCAAGATCCCCTCCACATACATGGCTTCAAGGGTCCAAACGGCACCTGTATACTGGTCAATCCACTCCAGGAGAAGCCCAGTAATGGTAACCCTCCAATGGGAGAATTGCGACAGCCCCACATCCATCATAAAACAATATTAAAATAAATAAATAAATTAAAAAAAAAAAAAAAAAAAAAAAAAAAACACATTTGAAGAAATTCAGGGTCAAACCAACAGAGGAGAAAAATACAAATTCTTATTTAAATCAATGTTATTTTTAACTCCCTAACATTTATGTAGTCAAAAACTAATTTTAAACCAATGCCATGTTTTGTGTTTATGTTTAGGCTTAAATGTGACAGATGTCTTCAATGCAATTGGAGAAGCTAAAAATAAATGGGGATTTTTATTTGTCCCTGAATTGCTCCTCTTGCTTTGTGCATGGCTTCAGGTTCCAGACCACCATGAGACAAAGCTAAACGTGAAGCATTTCCACTGAAAATATACCCCCTTCAACGGAAGAACTACTGAAAAGCAAAATAAGCCACATTAATAGATTAAAGCAGGAAGTTTTACTATATCAACATTATACCAAATAGTTTCCAATGGCACAAATTTTTATAAATATTTTGAGGTATGTCATATGAATTTGTAGAGCGTATAAATTATGGAACATTAGTAGAAACAGTCAATTAAAAAAATAAAATTGTGATCTACTGAATAGTAGTCATTCATTTTATATAAACCAAGGCACTCTCTTAGCAACACAACTTAGCTGAATAGTCAGAGTTGCAGAAAAAAAGAAAAACAAAATGTGCTCTGCTCTGAATATATGCCATGCTGGGAACAAAAAAAAAAAAAAAAAAAAAAAAAAAAATATTTCTATGTCAATTAAGCTGTACAATACACCATTGTTTGACAAACTATTTTGTTTTTGTTCCTACAACCTGGAATATATTATTTACAGGCGTTTTTAGCTGCATCGTTAATGATTTATTCTGCAGTTGCAGATTCTACGATCCATTGTATGTTAGTCATAGCAAGTTCCAAATGACCTTGAATCAATCAACAATGCATACTAAACAACAGATTAGGCAAAAAAAGTTGTCAAGGATATTGGAAAAGGTATTGGAGACATGTTCTAGAACTTAGCAGATGCACCTTCCAAAGTAGATGCAAAAAATATTGTCACTTTATGCAAATTATACAATACTAGGTGCCATGCCAAACAGATCGTATCATTCCAAATTGCTGTACCTGACTACCTACCACTTTCTCCCAGGGAGCACTAGTGTAGCTGCATAAACTGACATTCTGTCAGGATGGGCTCTCTCACTTAAGTGATCTTGTGGTCACACAACAGGCCCACTTTTAGTAAGAAGTGAGTTTGTGCCATGTTATTTTCTATTTAAAATCTTGCATCAGCTTATGTCTTTAGTGCTTGACATTCTGTTTATTGGACCCTGAAATCCTGCAGCTAGGGTGTACAGAATTGATTTTAGAAAACCAAATCATCCCAGTGATTCCCGGAAGGAAAGAGGATTTAAAAAGAAAAAAAGAAAAAACACCCAAATGCACTCCATAGGATACCAGCATTCCATAGGACCAAACTGAATCTTTTTAAATTCAGGGGTCAATGGACACCCAACCAACATCCAACCAAACAGCCAACTGAGCTCAATTTATTGAACAGAATGGAAGTAAGGAAAGGGGAGAAAAAAAAAAAAGTCACTAAACAGGAAGAACTGTTTGAAGGACCTTCAGACCAAAGCTGGTCTGGGCTGATGCCACAACATTTTCATGGTAATGTCTGGTTAATGTGTGCATGGAAGACCATGTAGCAACCTTGCACAACTGCTCAGTAAAGGCGTGGATTTTTTTAGGTCCAGGATGCACCCACACATCTGTTGGAATGTGCCGTAACTTGGAAAGGAACTGGTCTCTTCCGGATCATATACACCTGGTGTGTGGTAGCCTCACATACAACAGGTGAAGATCCTTTAGAGGCAGGGTCAAGATAAAAGGAAGGTAAACAAACCCCCTGACTAATGTAAAAGTCTGAAGTAACCTTGGGTAAGAACTCCTGAGATGTACGAAATACTGCCTTGTCCTGATGAAACTGGTTTGCAAGACAGGGTTTGCAATACAGCAATGGATACAATAGCTAAGAGCAAAATAGGATTAGGTGTTCTTGCCTGTTAAATCATTTTCTTATTAGCCCATATGCAACGCAGGTACCACAGGGTTGAGTCCCTCCTTTTGGAGGGCATGACATGTCTCAAAAGACAGTATTATGGGTGGAGACTTCCTCCTCCAGCTCAACCCTTCCACTGCTCTGTAAATGCCCCAGAATGAATATGAATGAAGAAGCACAGAAAAAAAAAAAAAAAAAAAAAAAAAGGCAAGCAGGAGAAGAAAAAGAAGAGACTCTAAAAGGACTCTGTAGCCCATGCAGAAACATTTCTCCTCAGGATGTTGGCTTCAACAGCCATGCCATTAAAGCCATTTTAGCCACACCCTTGTGCCACAGGTAACCTTGGGGTAGGAGGTCTGGAGTGGGTCATGAATGGAAAGACTGATCAGGTCCAGAAACCACTCCCTCCTGGTCCAGTAAGGAGAGACCAGAATGACAGTTACACAGTCCATCCTCATCTTCTGCAGTACCCTGGGTATGACAGAAATTGGAGGAAAAACGTAAATGAAGTTCCACAGATTCGACATTGCATCCACCTGAAAGGCCAGAGGCTGGGGCAACAGCTCCTCCCAGTAGGCTGGAACAATTCTTCAAGAAGTGTAGGTTGGAGCCTCCTCCTCCATAGCTGGCTACCTAGCCACGCCCCTCCAGTTAAGGATTTGTGACACCAAAACATCTGACCTAGAGAGCGAGAAGAAAAAGAGGAAAAAAAAAACTCCTGTGAACATGGACCCAATAGGACTGCCACATCCAGCCACAGGAACCAAGCATGGTCTCTCTCCCTGGGTGGGAGACCTGTAAGCTATATGGACTAAGAGAAAAGGATTTAAAAGGTAAGACTAAAATGCTCTTTTCTCCATCATCCAATATAACTCACAGGCACAGTGAGGATATACCAACATTGAGTTCCTAAGGTGAGAAAAGAAGGAAAGGACCAGGCACCAGTCCCCATGATACCAGAGTTCCCATGGACTATCCAGGACAAGGAACAGCCCAAACTAACAAAGTGTCAAAGAACATTGGATAACTAACACAGCACACTAGAACAAGAGCCAAAAGGGCTCAAAGGATAAAGAGATATAAAGCACAGAAAGTAAAGTCCAAGACAGGCAGAGCTGCCTGCAGGACCTTTCTGCCAAAACCGGCGCCAGCTGAAGCCAGAACACTGACATGGTAGCGTTTGGAAAATGTGTGCACAGAGGACCAAGTGGCCACCTTGCACAGCTGATCAGCAGAGGCCTGATTCTTGTAGGCCCAAGAAGCCCCAACAGACCTGGTGGAATGCGTGGTGATGCAAAAGGGAACAGGTTTCTTCCAGAGTTCATAAGCCTTGCGGATAGTGGACTTAATCCAAGACGCAACGGTCACCTTGGATGCAGTCTAACCTGCCCTAGGACCCTTAGGGAAGACAAACAGTGCATTAAGTAAAACTTGAGACAATGTACCACATCCAACAAGTGGAGATACCTCTCCTTGTCAGATTTAGGGTCAGGACAGAAAGAAGGCACAACAATCTACTAATTGATGTGGAACTCAGAGACCCCCTTAGGAAGAAATTCTTGAGAGGCAAGGAGAACAGCCTTATCCTTGTGAAGCACTAGGAAAGGTGGTTTGCAGGACAAGGCCTGCAACGCTGCTAACAGACCACAGCCAAAAGAAAAGCCATCTTCCACGTCAGAAGATGGAGAGGAATGGTTGAGAAGTACTCAGGTGGAGGCCGCTGCAATATACCCAACACCGAGGAGTTGCAGCCTTGAAGGCAGGGAAAGCATAAGCGACACCCTGAAAGAAGACTTTAGCATCCAGTAAGATGGCAACAAGTCTCTGAAAAGAGAGCACGCTGAGGTCTGAACCTTCAAGGCACTAAGGCTAAGGCCCTTGTTCATGACATCCTGAAAATGGAAAGGATAGCCAGAAGATCAAATACCTGTGAGGACAGATCCTGTCCACACATGTCACAATTTGCAAGCAAAGACAAGAGTCAGACAGTAAAGTAAAATTCACCTTTATTAAATTAAGAGTAGTAATAACGATACTCAGGATGGAAAGAGGGTAACCAAGAGACAGGGACTATCAGAAATAGTAGTATGTCTCCAGATCCCAGAACTGCAGAGACTAAGCCGAAGCCAATGGTAGTCTCTGTCAGAGAGGATGAATCAACCTAGATGGTGATCGGAAGATGACAGATTCACACCTGCAGTCAGCCAGGAGAAGACAGTCAACAGAAGGAGCAGCAGCCATAGAACCCACTGACTCACGCCTGCAGTCAGTAAGGTCCGAGTCTGCCAAACCCACAGGTCTGCACCAGACAGGATATTCGCTCAATAAGAGGCAACGTAGAAGTTAACTGGACAGAGCCCCAGGTCAGCACCAGGATGGATGGTCAGACAAGCCCAGGTCATACATGGAGCGGGTAGTCAACCAGAGCCACAGGTCTGTACCAGACTGGGTGTCCACTACAAAGGGCAACAATAGAGAGTCTGACAGAGCCACAGGTCAGCACCAGGATGGATGGTCAGACAAGCCTAAGTCAAAGATCAGGAGCAAGTAGAGAACTGTACTGCACAGCAAAGTAAGGGTAACTGGATGAGCATCCAGTTCCCTTTAAATACAAGGAGCCAGGAAGTGGATAGGAGGAGCCAGACCAGACCCAAAAAATAAGAAGGTAAGCTGCTTCAGATACGCCTAACGTGCCTGTAATTGATGCATCTTGCAGCGAGATGTGTCATACGCCTGAACCCCCGCTGCGTGAAATGGAGCGCCCTAAGTCACCTAGCACGAGGACACAGGCATCCGTTACAACCATCAAGCGCACCCAAGCACAGTCCAACCAGAGATGTGTGGGATGACGCAGAAGCATCATATAGAGCGATACAACTCCAGCGCCAGCTGAAACGGCGATGCTGGATCTAGGTAAGCTGTGACAACACACCAAAGCATGGAAATAGAACAAACCCTATGATAGGCTGTAGAAGAAACTGGCTTTCTAGCCTTAATCATAGTGGAAACCAGTTCAGAAAAATAGCCCCTGTTCCTCAAAATGGAGGCTTCAACCACCATGCCATCAAAGCCAGATGGTCCACATCCTCCTTCCACAGGTAACTGAAGGCTATCTGGTCTGTGAGGCAGAGGGAATTGTTTCTGAGCAGGCAAGGTCAGTATTTCTGGGAACCACGGTTGTCTGGTCCAATAAGGTGAGACCAGGATAACTGATGATCCGTCCAGGGAGCATCCACTGAGAACGCTAGAAGATCCCTCCAGCGAGAACAAAGGATCGGAACCTGTTGTCCCTGGTAGCCATCAGGTCTATCGAGGGAAGACCACACTTCTGCCCTAGAAGGTCGAACTCTTCAGGGTGAAGTTCCCACTACTAGTCTACTAGGACTTTTTCTACGCCTAGGATGTGCACAGTGGACATAGTAGGTACATGATCTTCTGCCCAGGTCAAAATAGCCTTGACCGCAAACCAAGCGGTGGAACTTCTGGTGCCTCCTTTATTGATGTAAGCCATGGTCGTGGCGTTGTCGGACTGGACTTGAACCGGGCACCCCATCATATGAGAGGATCAATACCTCAGTGCATGGAATATCGCCCTGAGCTCTAAGATGTTGATGGGAAGAAGGGTCTCCTCTGCTGACCAACTACCCTGAACACTCAGGTGACCCCAGACTGCGCCCAACCAAACAGGCGGGTATCAGTCGTCACAATGGTCCAGTATGTAATCACGAATTGCAGGGGAGAGAGACAGGATGATCCAGACTGCACCCAACCAAACAGGCGGGTATCAGTCGTCACAATGGTCCAGTATGTAATCACGAATTGCAGGGGAGAGAGACAGGATGATCCAGAATGTTCCCCTTGCAAACTCCGGTCACAAACTTCTGAAGCTCTTTGGCATGGGCCATGGCAAATGGTACCGCTTACATTATGGATATCATTTTCCCCACCAGAGAGGAAAACTTCCTTGCTGGAGATGACGTCTACATCAGGGCAGAAGACACCTTGGAGGTGAGCTGCTGAATCGAATCCTCCATCAGATAAACCATACTCCACAATGTCAAACCAGAGGATGAGGAACACCAGGTTCTGAGAGTGAACCGGAGCAAACCTGTCCATATTCAGGATCAAACCATGCTGGAGGAGGAACCGAGCACAGTCCTGTACTTGGCGGTCCAGGAGACCCCCGGAAGGAGCCTTGAGGAGAAGGTCATCCATAGTTTTGTTGAGCTTTGAAAAAGCGGCTTTTCAGCCACGAAACGCGTTAGCGTTAAGAGCTGTTAATTTTATTCAATTATTTTAATAAAAAAAATTTTTGGATACAAAGATATTTCGCCTGTCATATTATATTATATCATCAGCTGGAAGATTTGAAATATCGAAACATCGAGACCGAGAGAGAGAGGGGAATCCTGAATGGAGACGGGATAATCTCTCTGTATGCCAGTTAGTCAGTTGACTCTGATAACAGAGCACTGACAATATCAAAACGGGAGTGCATTCATTTTGTATTGTTTTTATGGTTATTCATCAAAACATACTTCACTATAGGCGCCCCTATTTTGTTTCTATGTTTTTCTATCCATGGTCTGCCGCCTAGAGAGAGCGTGATCAGGGAGCTGCCTACAATTAACTGTGCCTGGGGACAGATCATCAATTCTCCAGTTGCTCAAATTGTCGGTATCGGTATAAGCCGTAGTGGACACATTTATTTTGTGAGTGCGCACTATAGGGTGCGGTGGTGGTCGACTTTATTAAAGTTTGATACACACAGGGGTCGCCCCTTGTTTTGTCTCTCTTCTTATCTTCCTATCTTTTCTGCAGTCATGCAAAAGGAGGCTGGGAAGCCTTGGGCTTGGAGGAGACCTTGGGCTTCCGTTGCTGTTTGGGTTGGAGGAGGCATGCAGAGCTGAGGGAACCGTCTGGGTCACCGGACGTGTCTCAGTCTGAAAAGTACGAAAATACGGATTACACTTAAGCGGCGTTTTCTTCCTGGGGACCAAAGGTAGAAGGGTACTCTTAGCCCCAGTGGCCTCACTTATCAGATCTTTAAGAGCCCGTCTGGCAACCACAAACATGGTGGAAACCCTTGCCACCAAACGGATAGCATCAAATAAGGCAGCAGAAACAGTGCTGTGCCTCAGAAATGTTGGTAAGAAGGTGCAACTTATCCGAGGTAGGCACATCCCGACGGACAGCCCGGGTGAGCTGTTCAGTACAGACCACAATGGCCTGGTTAACCCATGCTGCAGCGAATGCTGGACGCATGGCAGTACCAGCAGTGGCAAAAATGGACTTGAGGGAGTTTCTTGTAAGTCCAGTCCAGTCTTTCAGAGCGGACGAGTAAGAAACTGGCAAGGCAGTAGACTTAGTTAGCCTGGAGATAGGAGCATCCACCTTGGGAGGATGAACCCACTGAGCAAGCACTGTCTCAGAGAAGGGATAAAGCTTGGCAAATTTCTTGGACATAGAAGGTTTCCAGTCAGGAGATTTCCACTCTTCAGACACAAGGCGGTCAAGAGTGGGTGTTAGGTGGAAAGCAAGGCTCCTGAAACACATCAGAGGGATCAGAAGGAACCTCCTGAACTAAGGGAATGTTTAGGTAGTCAAAACAGCCCTGATCAGGCCCTCAGCCGAGGGCTCAATCAGCCTCAAATTTATCCCCAAAAAACTAAGAGGAGCCCACAGCAGAACATTCCTCAACATCTGAATCCACCAGCAGTTCCTCCTCAGAGGAATCTGATACGTCAGGTACTCCCTGGGTTTTTGGCAGGGAAGACTTGATGGAGGAGGGGGTCTGCCAGGAATGGAAGACTCCCTGTAACTGGGATGTAAAGAGTTGAAATATAGACCTAAGGTCCCTAGCAGCAGCCTTGAACTCTTGCACCCAAACTGGCTCTAAAGCATGGCTGGAGGTCCCTGAGAGACTCTCAGGGACATCAGAACATGCTGGGCATAAATGACCTGAGAATTCTCTAGGTAATCCTGAATGACAGGAAGAGAAATGCGCAATACGGGATACAGAGACCCCAGCATCCTTAGTCTTAGGTCTGGCCCCAAGCTCCAACGGTATAGACATTCTCAGTGTCAAATAACCTTATAATAAAAGAAATCACCCAATTACAGTGAGTAGGATTAAAGTTTCACCCCAGAAACCGCTAATTTAGACTTATCTGGCAGGCGAAGGGTTAATCAGAAGAGGAGAGAAGGAGAATCCATGCCCTGCGTAGGATACTCGTTCTCGAAATAGCACAAAATGGCTGCCGCAGCGGGAGCTAATCAGAAGCAAGCGCTCAAGGGAAATCTAGTTTTCCCAGAAAAAGTACCCCAACAGTGCCCAAAGCTCCCTGAGCCCCCCTAACATGAACCGTATGATAGAGCAACGGCAGACAAGAAAAAGGAGCCGTCTCTGAAGTCGCTAGGTTAAGCGGTTGCAGAGATATGTCCCAAACTGTACAGTCCCTTAGGAGTGAACGGAGCAATGGCGACTATGCGGTAAAGCTCAAATTTGACAAAACTGAAACCGTAAAATAAAAATGCATGAAACATCACTAGAACATGTTAGAATACCCACAAAACACTGAGCCAGTAGGAAAAGTGTCAGAAACCCCCCCAAAAGATGCAAAACCAGCAGCTAAAGGGTTAAAGTACCACATAAACCTGCTCCAATACACCCAACAGACATACAGATAGACCCAATGAGTGCAGGAGTGTGCGCAATAGGAACTCCAAAGGTAAACCCCTGTATGGAGGGGCACTGTGGGACACGTGGACCTGCAGCACTCAATGGGTTGCTCACCTTTCCTGCAGATCTTCTGTCTTCAGATTACCATGTATTAAGAAGCAGCCTCGGTGAGCAGCTCCTGAGAAAAGAACTTGAACCCAAGATCCCCCCCCCCCCCCCCCCGAGGCTTAAGATCCACAAAAAGCACCTGGTTACTGAGCTAGCCACATCTAAGGGCATTGTCAGTTATGGTAATCCGCCTAATGGTAATATTCCATTTCTAACAGAAAAAAGAAAAAAAAAAAAAAATTCTAAAACTATAGCAGAACTGTTCTCTTGCCTGTGTCTTCTCCAATGAACAAACCTTTCTGAAGCTGGATGGCTAGCTGCAGCCAAAGAGGGAAGGTAGACTCCAACCCCTGCATACAATTCTAGAATTGTTCCTGCCTACAATTAAAGGGGCGGATCACCTACCCAAAGTTACCAGTAACCTGTATTGGACAACAGAGAAATTAAACGTTTAAAGACTACACTTACATATTGTACCCGCAGTCTGAAACTCTACCTCCATCCCCCTCCCTCTAGCCAGCCACCTCCGATCACAGAGTCCGCTGTCTAAGTCGGAGCAGTCTCATTGGCAGAGATCGACATCTAGCCAATGAGATCGCTCCAGCCTACAGACAGGCTGAGTTACAGACTGCGGGTATAGAGCTGTACCCACAGTCTATCCGGAAGTGCAGTCTTTTAAACTTTCATTTTTGGCAACAGACAATTAAAAAAAAAAAAAAAAAAAAAAAAAAAAAAATATTCAAGAATTTCACCTAATGGCTAGGTAATCTAACTTTTAACAAACAATTGTACTGGGGTGATAGATCCCCTTTAAGTTTTGTCTACATGTATTCACTGTATTTGTTAACTTTCTTTACAACTATGAAAACTAATTTTCCAGACTAAGACAACATTTTCAGGAAAACACATTGCAACCCATTCCCACATATGTGATACACAGACACAATCCAATATAAACACACATTAACACACAAATACAACACTGGGGGGACTAGAAACGTTTCTGCAACAGGAAAGCTTCACTGGTATTTTTCCCACCCTGAACATATCTTATAATAAAGTCACATATAGTCTGCTACATATTTTTGCAGACTTGTTACTTTAACGATGCCCGATCTGGGAGGCGGCCATAGAGGACCACTGCACTTCATATATTTTTTAAGGTGCAATGTATTCTGGGATTGCAAAGCAGCATGCAGCTGCATTGCGATCCCACAATTCCACAATGTGCCAGGACGATGATCATCCTTACCGCCCAGACAGGCATGACTGTCCTGGCAAGTCAACTGTCATTAATGGGTTAAGCATCTGCAATATAACCCTTTGTCTTCCCAAATAATAAAATAAAAACTAAAGTGCCAGCCACTCTCCTTGAAGGAGGAGGAGGAATTAGTCTTTGCCCAAAAGACCCTGTCGTTTTTAAGTGCTCTGCCTTCCTGGAGGAGGAAGCTCAACCCCATGGTTCCTGTACCATAGTGGGCTTAAAGGGATAGTAATACTTCGTTTTAACTTTATTTTATTTTGTAGGCATTAAAAAAACATGAAGAATGATATAAGTCTTATCTCGCAAACCTTTATGGTTTAAGAGATATTCACAAACAAAGTATCCCCCCCCCCTGTTTAACCAGATCAGAAGGGAGATGCCCAGGTAGACTGCAGAGAGGGACGATCTTCAATTAAGATAAGGGAAAAAGCTGAAAAACTTGTCAAGGAGGAAGGGCTTTCATTGTTTTTATACAAAGAAGGTTGTCCCCTTCTGTTATCTGTCTGGTCATACAACCACATTCACATCTGAGAAGAGATTGATTACACTAGTTAAAAGGGGCGGGAGGGGAAACTTTGCTTGTGAATATCTCATAAACCATAAAGGTTTGAGAGATAAGACTTATATCATTCTTCATGTTTTTTTAATGCCTACAAAATAAAAAAGTTAAAACGAAGTATTACTATCCCTTTAAGTGAAAAAAGCCTTTAAAGTGATAGTAATGTTTCACAAAAACAGCAGCTCCAATTTATCTTCATAGTATTTGAGCAATAGAGAGTGTTATTTCATTACTGTGAGCGTTTTAGTTCAAGAGTAATTGAATGATAGTTTCCCCCTCCAGCCACTTTTACCTAGTGTAAGCCACCTCCCCTCAGATGTGGAATCCAGTCCATAGACCAGACAGCTAACATCAAGGGTAAATATTCTTACTGTGAGAACAATGAAGATTGTCCCTCTCTGCAATCTACCTGGACACTCCCTGCTGCTCTGAGCTGAGCAGTGTTAAATCAGTACAAGGGGCAGGAGGGGGATACTTTATCATTCAATTACTTGAACTAAAACTCTGACAGAATTGAAATAACATTCTCCAAGGCCCAAATACTATGAAGATTAATTAGAGCTGCTTTTATTATGATACATTACTATCACTTTAAAACCCTGGAATGTTAGAGGTACCCATTGCTTTGCAATGGGAATGGGGTGGGGGTAATTTATCTTTAAGGTGCAATTTGCTTACTAGAGAATTGCTCTCACATTTTGAGAAAACCATTCCAAAAGCACACATTCCCACAATCCACTCAGTTTGGTTGCAGAATCGTCCATTTTAACATTAGAACTCTGGCAGCACTGTGTACTTTAGGAATAGTGTGCAGCTGCCATATTTAACAAGCTGACCTGAGGCACTGCTGCACATATGCTATCTAACAGCTCAGGATGGCAGTGGAGGAAGGCAATTTCACAAAATAAAAGAAACAAAGAATTTGATGGCAGATGAGAACCATTCGGCTCATCTAATCTGCCCATTTTCCTACTGTAAAAAACGGATTTGGTCCTTGATCTTGTCTTATGTTCAGGACAGCCTTATGCCTATCCCTGGCATGCTTAAATTATGTTGCTGTTTTAACTTATAACACTTCTGCTGGTAGGCTATTTCACTTATCTACTACCCTCTCAGTGAAGTAAAACTTTCTTACATTACGTCTAAACCTGTGTCCCTCTAGTTTTAGACTATAGCCTCTTGGCCTAACATTTTTACTTCTTTGAAATATACTTCCCTCCTCCACTTTGTTGAATCCCTTCATGTAAAGCTTCTATCATATCCCCTCTCTCTATTCTCTCCTCCAAACTATACATGTTCATATCCTTTAGTCTATCCTGATATTTCTTTTCCTGTAGCCATTCTATGAATTTTCTCTAGATCATCTATATCCTTCTGGAGGTGGGTCTCCAATACTGTACACAATACTCTAGGTGAGGTCTAACCAGTGATCTGTAGAGTGGCATGACCATTTTCCTTTTTCTGCTACTAATGCCCCTAGCTATACACAGCACTCTGCTTGTATTCCCCACCGCTTTGCTACATTACATGCCTACCTTTGTCATTAGAAATGGTTACTCCTAAATCCCTTTCCTCTGTTGTCTCAGACAGCACAACACCCTTAGAACTATATTTTCCTTTGGATTTGTATTTCCCAAGTGCATTATATTACATTTATCAACAGCTGCCACACTCTTGTCCATTCTTCTATTTTACCTAAATTTGTCCTTTGGCTTATTCCCCCAGGAATGTCTACCCTATTGCAAATATTTGTATTATCTGCAAAAAGGCATACCTTATCTTGAAGACCTTTTTCTATATCACTTATAAAAATATTAAAAAGAATGGGCCCCAGTACAGCTGTGATGGGAAAAGCTGTTATGGGAAATACTGTGATGGGAAAGCATCTTAAAATATTAAAAGTTCCTTCATGTTTAAGATGTATAAGATGTCCTGTACCAAATATTTTATTTGGTGTTTTCTATGACTAAAGTTACCAACACTGCCACCTGGTTTACAGACCATTATTCTATTACATTCTATGGGAGACATTAATGAGCCACTGGCTACAATTCACCACAGAATGTGATATTAACATTCAACTTTGAAAATTAATAACTTTTGAATGAAACATCTTTCAGCAGTGGGAGTACTCTTGTTTTACTCAGGGGGATAAACCCTACAACATATTTTTTTTTTACATTTTAGGTATTACTATCCCTTTAATCACAATTTAATCCTTACCTATGCTTGGCGGGCTTCCAAAATTTATTGGCGCCTCTGGAGGTCTTCCACAGTGTAAAGCTGCAAGAGCTGATCCTTTCCATACAACATTCTTACAACCTGTAAAAGAACGGGAAGCCAAATATATGAAGAAAAATACTTCCAACCTGACATCCAGTCTATTAACCCTGTCAGTGAAAAAAGTAAAGCAATGGGAACTTCTCTGGCACTGAAAGGGCAAACTCATTGGATGCAAGAAGGATCTCTAATGCATCAGTAACATCTCTAGCAGTCAAAGGTTAAATAATATAATATATTAACTTAGAAAAGACATAATGGTCATACTTTTATTAGTGCGCAGCAGAGACTGGCGGCCAGCTCCCAACAGTGTCTGGACTCCAGGCACACTTTGAGGAATATCTTTTTCCAGCAGTGGTCCAACCCTTCGACATATTTGCAGTAAATGGTCGGGTGCCAAGTGACGATAATACTTTACCTATTGAGGGTGGTAAAACAATACACACTTTAATCTACACATTCATCACTTCACATTTCAATTTCTCACAGTAAAGCAAGAAAAAAGTAAGTTTGTATGATTAAATAAAAACACAGACCTAATAGAAAGATTTGGCAGTAATTGTTTAAAACATGTATTGGGAAAAACAATATAGCACATGTGTGTAAAGGCAAAATGGAGGCACTTTGTAAGCAAAAATAGGATTTTAATGAACTTACCGTTAAATCCTCCTCTTAGTCCATAAGGCACACAGTAAAATGGAGTTGAGCTCCAGAGGGCAGGGCACTTCAAAAAGTCAGTGTGTGTGTGTGTGTGTGTGGGGGGGGGGGGGGGGAATATGCATTAAGGCATGATAAAGAGGTGATAAAGTGGAGAGGGGACTTCTCCAGTGAGGTCACTCCTCCAAGCCCTATGTTATCCTATGGAGCAATGCACTAAGATTTCTCCAGCTTCAGAGATCTTAGTGCACAGGCTCTACAGAACATACGAACCGGAGAAGTGATATAACTGGAGAAGTCATCTCCACTTATGCATGAAGGCTTGATAAAGATGTGATAACCCCCCAAGATCTTTTGGGCAGAGTCTCCCTCAGACTCTTCCAGTTCAACCCCTGCCTTAATTTCCCAGATTCATGTAACACAAGTAACACAGAAACAAACCAAATATAGGAAGAACATGAAAGTCCCTGAACAAAGACCCCAAGAGCACTCCCTCTTCACATGGAAGGAAAAGCAATTAGGATTTTTTTCCACTGGAGTGGGAGTTCTGTGTTCATATGGATCTCTAAGGGGGGGATGGAAGACACTCTCCCTATAGGCTATCAGTATTTCTCAGGATTAAATTGGTTCTATGTAAACTCAGTTGTCAGCGAACACTGGACTGTAACAGCAAACAAAACCACACAAGAGTCAACTAGAGTCAAACTACCAAACAGAGCATGGACGTAGTAGAAAAATGGTAGTCCTTAAGCAGGATCTTCTGGCCAAAGTGATCCTCAGTAGAGGCCAAAACAGTGACAGTGGTGTTTGGTGAATGTGTGGCAGGAGGACCACTTAGATTTGCACAGCTCTTCAGCAGAGGCCCCAGTGTTTCTAGGCCAAGGAAGCACCCACAAACCTGGTGGATTGTGCAGTGACTCAAAGGAACAGGTCTCTTCCTGATCACCTATGCCTGGGTTATAAGCTTGTAAGCTTTGAACCAAGAAGCAGCAATGACTTTGGATGCTGCCTGACCCACTCTAAGGCTGAGTATGATGCACATAATACTTAAAAGCTTCGGACCACATCCAACAGGTGAAAGTCATTCTCATGCTCTGAGGAGGGGTCAAAACAAAAAGAAGGACAATTTCCAGCTTGATGTAAAAATCTGGCACAAAATTAGATAAGAACCCTTGAGACATACAAAATACCTAACTTGTACTGAGGAAATACCAGGAAAGGAGGCTTACAAGACTAGGCTTGTAACGCAGTAACCCTTCGCGCAGAGACAATGGCTAAGAGGAAAGCCATCTTGAGATTGAGGAAAAAAAAAAAAAGAACAAAAAAAAAGGAGGAGGAAATTGAGAAAGATTTGGACCAAGTTAAGGTACAACTGGGGTGTAGAATTCCTGTGGGAGAAGGCATGAAGCCACCCCTTGAACAAGGGTCTTAAGATCTGGCAGAATAGCAATACACCTCTGGAAGATGACTGAAAGGGCTGATGTCTGTACACTGAGAAAGCTCATGACCCTAGTTCACACCTTGTTGTACGTTTTACAAGATATGGGAATTCTAGCCTGGACTATGGTAGAAACAACACTCCCTGCAAAACCCTTTAGCCTCAGGATGTTGAGTTCAAGAGCCACACAGTTAAAGCTAACCTTTCTACCTCCTAGTACTAGATAGGACCTTGGATCAGGAGATCCGGTCTCACAGGAAGACTGAACAGTTCCTGGATGAACAGACTGAAAACAACCACAAACCAGGCCAGCAGGGCCAGAATGTAGCAACTGGGATGACTAGAGGCTTCTACTTACTGATCTTTAGTATCACCCTGGGGATTAGAGAAAAGTGGCAGAAAGGCGCAGGACAGGTGAAAGTTCCATGAAATTAAAACTGTGTGTCTCGCAAAAGGGATCTATTGACTTTGTGCAGATCAGAGGGACTTTCCTGTTCTCGTGAGAGGCAATAAGATCCACCAATGGCACAACGTTGTAAAATTTGTTCAATCATTTGCTGGTTCAGGTTCTACTTGCCTGGATCCACGTCTTGAGGATTAAGAAGTTCGCAACAACGTTCTCTACTCCTAGTATGTGGACTGCCGAGAAGGCTGGCACATTAATTTCTACCCAATTAAGTTCTCATCTCCTTCCAAGCGGATTCTCTTTGAATTCCTTCTTGGTAATTGAATCTGCACTAACGTCCCATAAGTACTTTAGACCAGTAAAGGAGTACCAGGTGGATGGCACAGTTCGCCAGGATGTTTACCGATAGGAGACTCCTCTCCAGTACACCATCCCCAAGCTTTCAGGGGGACCCAGGGTTGCACCCCAGTCTCTCAAGCTGGGGTCTGTTGTGACTGCATTCTATTCTGGAATTATAAAGAGATATCCCAAGTCAAATGAGGACAATGCAGTCACCAAAAAAAAAAAAAAAAAAGGAGAGAAAAAAAGCGCCAATAGTGCGTTATCCTGATATACCAGTTATTAGCACACAATATATGGACCCACTCACATTAGCAATAGGTTGATCCAAAGACATATGCCAGTGACCAACAATAAACACTTGCAGGGTACTTTACCCGTCCCTGCTTGGGATACACGATCTCCAACTCCGGAATCCAGATGAGAAGAAAAGGTCTTCAATCAACACCATATACAAAACAAACAAACTTGTAGCCATAATCTTCCAATATAAAAATGTTTATTCTTTAAAAACCAAATGGCAAGAAAGGCTCTAGGGCATATGTCTGGCATATGTCTTTGGATCAACCTATTGCTAATGTGAGTGGGTCCATATATTGTATGCTAATAACTGGAATATCAGGATAACGCACTACTGTCGCTTTTTTCTCTCCTTTTTTTGTCTTTTTTGCTGTATCATTACTCCGGTTCAGGAGCTGTTTGGAGTGGAGCTGCCAGTGTATGCCGTTTTGGGGGACAGTTAATAAATCCCCCAAGTACTGTTGCTGAATTACACATAAGTGTCCTATTCAGCCACTATTTTCGTGAGTAGTGTTCTTATGGTGGTGGTTGGTGTTATTGGTTCACAGAAGATATCACGCTAGGAGCGCCTCCTGTTTTTTCTTCAGTCACCAAAGCAGATCTTCCCTGAGACAGGGGAAAGAGACATGAAGTGAGAGAAGGGAGAAAACACTGTCGGGACGAGGTACTGAGAATGTTCAGTCGCAGTTCTCGTGTGGAACGGAGGATGAAGAACCACTTCCAGAGCAGACAAGTCATCCCAGGATCCTCATGTAATCCCTTATTGTCGTTAAGGTCCAGGCTACTTCCTGTGACATGTCCTGAACAGGAACTTGTCCTCTGGAAAGAACATTCGTCCTTGAAGAGCGTCAAACTTCATCCCCAGGAACAGGACCTGGGATGGGACAAACAGGGCTTCTTGAGATTCAGAATCCAACTGTTTTGCACTAGTATGCGGGCACACATTGAAATCGTTCAAAATCTCTTCTGAATGATCCTCAATCAGAAGTGTGTCTAGATATGGCATCAGTAAGATTCCCTGCTAATGTACGGATGGATGGATGTAGCCAGAGCTGCCAGGATTTTCATGAAGATTCTTGGAGCCGTGGCCAGGCAGTGCAGTGAACAGTATGACAGTTGAAAGCAAAATGAAGGAAATGGTGGTTGTTTGAATTAACAGGTACATGCAGATAAGCATCCTGAAGGTCTAGAGAGGTCAAATTCTCGTGGACACATCACTGAGATGACAGAGCTCAAAGATTCCATATTGTCGGGGCCCAGAAACAACCCCCGTCCTTTTTGGGGACCAAAGATAGTTTGATATAAAAATCTGAAAGCACTCTTGGGTTGGGACCGGAACCACGACCTGCTTGTCTAGTAGAGAGAATATGGAGTCCGTCACAGAAGATACCAAGGAGTGTTGAAAAACATGAGAGGTGACCCCCCCTACAGGCAAGGATTGCCCACAACTCAGTCATGTAGAGGCTGGCTTGTCGGACTTGTGTTTGGAGCAGACTTTTTGCTCTGCCAACTATGTTCTGGGCTTTGGGTCCGAGCCCCTCTGTAAGACCTGGTGGATCTGAACCCCCTGTGCCCAGAACTGGCAGCAGGGGGCAACATTTACAAGCCTTCCTTGCAAACAAGGAACACTTAGAAGAGATCTGGGACAGGAGAATAATCTTTCCTTCAGTGGCATCAATAATGACCATACTTAGGTGAGGTCCAAAAATATTTAGCCACAAAGGATAGAGAGACCAGTGATTTTTTAGAAAACTGGTCCACAGACCAAATCTTAAACCACAAAGTGCCTCAGAAGTGAAGGAGTATAGTTTAGAAGAGCCCAACCAATCAGAAATAAGCCTGGAAGACAGAGGATTGTGGGCAAATGTAGTCAACCCCCCACAACCCATTACATTAATATAAGCAGCTCATTGCTCTCCAGCAGAAAGCTAAAGCAAAACTTACACCACTGTACAATGACAAAGATGATGCAATAGATTATGATCATAGGAAATGAAAGCGCCCAGTCTGAACCATGTAGCCTAAATGGGTGAAGTGATGTCCAATACAACCTTGCCCTTTGAAGTATGAGGTAAAGATGGTCTCACCATGGGATACTGTTCCTAAAGGGGCTAGGCACCAAAAATCTAAATCACTCAATATACAGTAAAAGGTTACAAAAACCCACTGACATCTGCATTGTACTGAAGGGGTTACATTTGGAAAAACAAGTAGAGCAGCAGCCTTTACCATACAGTCATATACAGGAAAGGGAATTCAGTAAAGAATGAGTGCATTATAACCACAGAATGTGGAGAGTAGACAATAGTGGGACATAATATAGAGGACCATGACACGCAAACAGTTACTTACCAGTCTTCTGTCTTCAGGCTCCAGTCTAGATAAAGCAGAACTTCTAAGATGTTCAGCAATGAGGAACAGACTTATTATAAAGTTAAACTCCACTAGCAAATGGTCCATAAAACTCCTGTGAACTGGGCAATTCAACTCCGGGAAATGAATTAGGAGTTCGTCTAACTGGGGATCATACAGCTCCACACCAAAAGTAAAAATAATAAAATTGATCTTAAAAGTGCTAGCTTCATCCTATTGCTACTACAGAGTACATGAATCTGAGAAATTAAAGCGGGGGTTGAGCTAGAAGAGAAGGAGGGAGTAAACGTCTAAAAAAATCCTGTCTATTTTTGGTTTCTTTATTTAAGTGCCCTGCCTTCTGGAGGTCAACCCCATGGTTCCTGTGTTCCATATTGGAACAAGGGAAATGTTTAACACATTAAGGATCAGAGGTGTGTGTGTGTGTGTGTGTGTGTGTGTGTGTGTGTGTGTGTGTGTGTGTGTGTGTGTGTGTGTGTGTGTGTGTGTGTGTGTGTGTGAAATGTACTGCTTAAAGGGACACTAATGTCTCATTAAAACAATTCTACTTTTATAAGCTTAAAAAAAAAAAAAAAAAAAAAAAACAACTATGTCCCACAAATCCTCCAACCTCTGCGACAGCAGGAGATCCCAGTCTGGGGACCAGCTGGCGGCTCTGCAGCTGAGCCAAAATTTCATTATTTAAAAAGAATGACTTCATTGGAAAGGTCTACAAAGTGTGCCTGGTTTGCAAACTCATTTTGTAGACCTTTCCAATGAAGTCATTCTTTTTAAATAATGAAATTTTTGCTCCTCTGAAGAGCATCATCGAGTCGCACGACTCATATCTCCTGCTGTCAGCTTTACAGCTGACATCAGGAGAAGAGGACTTTCAGTGTAAATCTCTCTCAAACCATAAAGGTTTGAGAGGTGGGGTTTGTAGCACATATTTTTTTTAAATCTAGAAGAGTAGAAGAGATTTTTTATGGGATATTACTGTCCCTTTCAAAATGTGGTGTTTACACCTCTGGTCCTCATGGGATTACAATTATCATACAGAGAGAGAGAGAGAGAGAGAGAGAGAGAGAGAGAGAGAGAGAGAGAGAGAGAGAGAGAGAGAGAGAGAGAGAGAGAGAGAGAGAGAGAGAGAGAGAGAGAGAGAGAGAGACATATAGATCTCGTTTTTATTCACATTAATGCTAGAGAGGCAAACATATTATGTCAGTAGAAATTATGAACATAAAAGCCCCATTTAAATCAAAAGGGAATTTTTGTCTTTTATTGCACAGCTGATTTGCTTCAGTTCTTTGTAGATCAACCTCATATTTATCTGCAGCATCATGGTATGCCAGTCATGCTCCTGCTGCATTCATCCTCAGAGCTGTAGGCACTCCCTCCTCCAGCATGGAATCATGTCAAGCAACATAATTTCTAATTAATGAATTGCGGCTTGCATAAACTGCAATACATCCATAATTAAGGTTCAGCGTTCTCAATGTATACAAAGCACGGCATTTTACCTTCGAAAGAGGTGTTTCAGAATCATCACCTACAGTATGCTGTTGCAGATTAAGAAAAGTTTTCCTTAACCCCTTAAAGATTGGCTACTCGCAGACGGCCTGCACTTAAAGGGCATCTATCATGCCTTCACAAATTTGTCTAAAAAGTATGTTTATGTAGTGACTAGCTGGAATACTATTTTCTTTTTGTTTTTTTTGTTTTTTAATTCTTTGTTTGGCCAAAATTAAGCCTGCAAAGCAGACTGCGGTTACAACTCAGCTCTGCTTCCCTCCCTCAATCTAGCCTCCTCAGATGAAGGAGGATTTCTGCATGTAAGCTGGAGCGCTCTCTGGCTAATGAGATTGCTCCAGCTTAAATGCAGAAATACTCCATCATCAGAGGGGGCTGGATCGAGGGAGGGAAGAAGAGCAGTAACCGCAGTCTGCTTTACACGTTTAAAGAGGAACTACCACCTGTTTTAAAGTTTATGGCAACTAATTCCCCATCTGGCGACTAGCTGTTTAGTAGTGTTAGTCACCAGAATAATTACCTGGTTAAACAGAATGAGACCCTGCTCCGGGGCTGACAGGCAGTAGAGCGCACAGACATCTTCGCACCTGCACTGTCAGTCCCAGCCGGCTCTAGGAGGTGTTGCTAGGAGCTGTTCGGCTCAAAAACCTTCGTAGCCTTAGTCTTGCCCATGTATCCCTTGGACCCTGACATAGTCAAGAGACCCTATTTAGGAAAGTACAATACAGGTACTTAAATTTGTAGAGTACTTATCTGACTGCAAGAGATTATTGTGGCAAGCAAGTAGACCAGCCTCAGAGTGCAGGTCGAATCCAAAAAGCAAGAGAGTAAGCACAGGACCAAAGTATTCCTTAGTCAAAAAACAGAAGAGCAGGCTTATGGGAAATTTGGTTTCCCATAAACAAATATGGTGATGTGGTACTTCAGCCACAGCTAAAGCTTGCATCTCCCCACACCAATATTGGGGTTGAGGGGTCACAAGATAAAAATACCCCCAGCCCAACTACAGCCACTAAAATATTAAAGGGATAGTAATACTTCGTTTTAACTTTATTTTATTTTGTAGGCATTAAAAAAACATGAAGAATGATATAAGTCTTATCTCTCAAACCTTTATGGTTTATGAGATATTCACAAGCAAAGTTTCCCCTCCCGCCCCTTTTACCTAGTGTAATCAATCTCTTCTCAGACGTGAATCTGGTTGTATGACCAGAGAGATAACAGAAGGGGACAGTCTTCTTTGTATTAAAACAATGAAAGCCCTTCCCCCTTCACAAGTTTTTCAGCTTTTTCCCTTATCTTAATTGAAGATTGTCCCTCTCTGCAGTCTACCTGGGCACCTCCCTGCTGATCTGGTTGAACAGGGAAGGGATACTTTGTTTGTGAATATCTCTTAAACAATAAAGGTTTGAGAGATAAGACTTATATCATTCTTCATGTTTTTTTATGCTTACAAAATAAAATAAAGTTAAAACGAAGTATTACTATCCCTTTAAGAGGAAAGAGAAGTCCCAGAGAAGTGTCCCATGCAATAAGACCACAGCAGAAATGAATTCAGAAGAAAGAAAAAGCACAAGACAACCAAGTTAGAAAGGGAAATCCTTGCTACAGAGGATACACATATTAAAAACAGTTGAGAAGGAAGGAAAGGAGGACATTGGAACATTTATGTTCTGTGGAAGCACACCACAGTAGAGAGTGCTAGTCATGCTTCAACTCCAGAGAGAAAATGTGGCAGACAAGGTAAAAGCAAATCTGGCCCTGATATTTCCCTAACAGGCCAAGTGGGCCAATGCCTACAGCGTTACATTTTGAGGGGCACCATAGCAGTGCTGGCCATACCCACATTCTGAATTGTGATTATGGACAGAGAAATGTACCTGCACCAGTTTTATATCCCTTTACAAGCTATTATTTAACCCCCTTGGATGTTAGAGAGAGATCTCAATGCATTACAAAGCAATGCATTGGAGATCTCTATAGCAAACACGGGGTTAAAGCTTTTCTTTCGTTATACTCACTATAGCTAGCTAAATTGTTTAATTTTTATTTGCTGGGGGTGGGAAGAACTGCATAAACTGCAAGGCATTGTTTACAATGTGCTGTGACCTACAACAAAGAATGTGATGAGCACTTATTGAGAACAAATAAGATAAAATGCCTTGTTCTGAGGCATGGTGGCCTCTCAATGGTGATACAAGTCACGTTTTTCACTCCCGTGTGCCATTGTAGAGACAAAATTTCCATATCACACAGGTCCTGCCCACAGACACCCCTGCTCCGAAATGCGTCTGCAAGAGAGAGAACCGGCAAAATCACAGATTTTTATTTTGGCCTATGTGAGCCTCGATAGTGTGGTGCAGCGGACTCCCTCTAGGCACAAGGAGTGCAAGGGCCCTTATGCCTGGGATATGCTTCCACTTGGGGACAATTACAACAAAGAATATGATGAGCACCCATTGAGAATGAAGATAAAGGGTCTTGTTCTTCTTAGATCTCCCACGTACTATAGTAATCAATACCAAGCAAAGGCTTTTATAGGTTATTTAAATCGACTGCAAAAAAAAAAAAAAAAAAAAAAAAAAAAAAAACACATGCCCAAATAACCACAGAACAGCCCCTTCTGTGTAATAGCCTCTCTTGTGTCCTAGAAGCTAGGCCCCTGTGAGTGGCTACTAGCATCTCACTCCCTTACCGCTACCTTCTATAATAGGCAACAATGTAAACCGTTCGCCAGTAAAAATCTAAAGGCCTTATGTTACTATACAGATGGAAATTAAACAATGCCAAGTCTGCACCTTCGAGATACAATGAAAGGGGCACATGGGGTCTTTGGGGAAAGTTTTACCTCAAGGCATCAGACTAGCGTATTGCGAACATATGGAAACAAAAACAAAACAAATAGAATCATATGCAGAAAAAGTGTAGCAATTTTGAAGTACAAATTACATTCTCTGAAATTCACACCGATTTAAATGATGCTTTTAACCCCTTGAATGCTAGGTTTAAAAAGACACTGTAAAGTAAAAGAGTTAAAGGGGAACTTTCACCCCTGTAGGCTCATGGCTTTATCCCTTCTTTTGTGTCCCCTGTTTATATTGCTGTGTTTCTTTTCGTCTAAAAATCTGTATAAATTAAGCAACATGATACATGAATTCTTTACCTGATGAGGTTAGAGCTGTACCGCCACGCACTGTATAGTGCGGAAGACACTCCCACAGGGCTTGGCCAGTGAATCGTCCATCCAGCACAGCCTCTGCTCCTGTCACTTGCCCCAGCATCCTCCGATGACGGAGGCGTTCTGTTAATAAGCTGAAGCAATCTCATTGGTTAGATATCAATCTCTGCCAATGAGATCGCTCCAGCTTACCAACAGAACGCCTCCGTCAGAGGAGGATGCTGTGGAGAGTGATGGGAGCAGAGGCAGAGCGGCAAGAGCCGTGTACCTGGAACTAGGCTGCAGGGCATACTTTAAAATGTAATTTTCTCGCAAATACGGTTTAAAAAATAAATAGTTTTATAATTATTTGTTAATTATTCTAAATATAGATCAAAACTTGTAAAGTGGTGATAGATCCACTTTAAATTCCCCATTTAAAATAGCTGAATTTATTTATCCCATATAGAGAAATTAGTTTTGGCCAGAATTGCACCACTTTTTTTTTTGTATATATGGCTCATGATCATTTAAACCAACAAAATCTTAATTTGGGTAAACTTTTAAAGGGATAGTAATGTTTCATAATAAAAGCAGGTCTAGTTAATCATCATAGTATTTGGACTTTGGAGAGTGTTATTTCAATTACGTCAGAGTTGTAGTTCAAGAGTAATTCAATGATAAAGTATCCCCCTCCCGCCCCTTTTACTGATGTAACACTGCTCAGCCAGATCAGAAGGGAGGTGCCCAGGTAGATTGCAGAGAGGGACAATCTTCAATTAAGATAAGGGAAAAACCTGAAAAGCTTGTCAAAGGGGGCAGGGCTTTCATTGTTCTCATAGGAAGTAGATTGCCCCCTTCTGTTATCTGTCTGGTCTATGGACTGCATTCCACATCTGAGAAGAGATGGCTTACACTAGGTAAAAGGGGCGGGAGGGGAAACTTTGCTTGTGAATATCTCTCAAACCATAAAGGTTTGAGAGATAAGACTTACATTGTTCTTCATGTTTTTTTAATGCCTACAAAATAAAATAAAGTTAAAATGAAGTATTACTATCCATTTAAAGATCAGCAGGGTGTGCAACTCAGTGCTTAACGTGTGCCACACTCCACTGATCCTTAAAAGCAGTTTTTTTTTTTGTTTTTGTTTTTTTTAATAAAAGCATATGTTATAGAGGTTTTCCTGCTAAGCAAAACAAGGGTAATCCCACCACTGTCAGCTGTTTTATTCAAGTGATAAGAGTTAAAAAAAAAAAAAAAAAAAAAACAGTAAGTGAAGTTACTTCCCAAAAGTTCAACTATCACCATGACTCAGCAGTTTCTATCACATTCTATGGAGAACTGTTTGTCGGACTTTCTTCTCAAAAAGAAGATAATAGAATAACCATTTGGAATGTTAATGTAAATAATAAGTTTAAAACTGCAATAACTCTGGATATATGCATCTCTCAACAGTGATAGTACCCTTATTTTACTCAACAGGAAATCTATATTATATATGTCATCATCAACAATAAAAGGCCACATGTATGATTGTCCAGTGCACAGTAGACACTGCCCGAACACAGAGAATGCTGGGAGGTGCAGGTCTGCATGACTCACTTTGGCCAGTGTACACAGGCTTTTACACACACACACACACACACACACACACACACACACACACACACACACACACACACACACACACACACACACACACACACACACACACACACACACATTATTAATATTCTAGTGATATTCATCAAATGCTTTAATTCATCAAATGCTTTAATAGAAGGATGGTGAATTTAAGGACCTCCTACTGCTGCTGCTAGACTACAACTCCAAGGGAACGCTTGGAGTTTAGAAGCAGATACAGCAATATAGTTGACGAGGCCGAAAAAAAATAACGTGCCCATCAAGTCCAGCCCATGCCAGATCACCCCTGTTGATCCAGAGTGGATCAACAACCAACCTGCTTTGACGCCAACTGTCATAACTGTGAATATTGTTGTTACTTTTATGAAAGCAGTTACAATATCTGCAAGAGCAGCAAGCAACCAGAGGTAAATAATTCCATAGCTTTATCACCCTTAATAATGTAGGGATTCATAGTACCCACCATTGCTTTAACACACTGGATGAAAGATGCCACAACTGGGTGTTAAAGCGGAACTACCACCTCCACTAAAGTCGCCCTGCAATTCTTATGCAGGTGGTGACTAGCTTACGAATCATTATTTCTTTAAAAAGTGCCCACGAATAAAATTATGGTTAAGCTTCAGAGACCTGAAGCCAGGCATCACCACGTCTTGGAAACTTAAGCATAACTTTATTCGTGGGCACTTTTTAAAGGTAAAGTAATGATTTGTAAGCAAGTCACCACCTGCATAAGTATTGAAGGGTGACTTTAGTGGAGGTGGTAGTTCCGCTTTAAATATCAATATATGTATCTGAATGCTTGAGGATACCTGTAGCTTAAAACCAAGTTAGATTAAAACGTATAAGATCAGTCATAAGGTATCATCCAGTTATTTTCTTTTACAAAGATCAAGTTATTATGCTTATCATAGAAGTAAATATTACAAGAAGCAAAATGCTAGTGTGAATTGTTTTAAAGTGAAACTGGCACTTTGTTACATATTTTGAAAAAGCTTTTAATGAAGTTTACATTAGACAGGTTTGTTTGTTTTGTTTTTTTTATTTGTTTTGGTTTTTTTTTTTTTTTTTAAATTTCCAACAATAGTTGGAGATTATTAGTGTTCTTTGTTAGTGAGGTGTCTGGCTGGCAGGATGTGACAGGTGGGAGGGAGAGTAGTGTGGAAAGTTTACTAATCGGCTAGCATGCCGGCAAACAACATCCATTTATTTCTCAATTTATGTAAATTAAAGTTACAAATTTCAAATATACTTGCCAGAAATATCTTTTGAAATCATGAATTTGTTACACAGTGCCAGTTCCACTTTCACCTTTCACATTGCCACTGGTAATCATACACCTAAATACACATCATAGACCCAAATAATGCCTTGTTTCACTAGCTACTATTAGGCTGAGTGTCTATAGAAGTCTTAACCCTTTAAGTGCCAGAGGGGTACGCAAAGCAATGCGTTGCGTACCCCCCCTCTGGCACTTAATGGGTTAAACAGTGCTACATTGTAATGCTGCTCAAAAAGTCCATTTACCCTTTGAATGCCATAAGGGGTATGCATACCCCATTGGCACTCAAACAGTTACATTTACCTTTACTAACCCTGTATCTGCAATGCAGACAATAAGCACAGTGGCCCCATAGGCACTCTGCTGAAACATTCCTGCGTACCTGTGGTATTCCAAATTTCAACCCAGAGAGGGAAGGGTGACATAAGAGTGACTAAACATAATAACCATTTAATCAATGGCTG
Organism: Rhinophrynus dorsalis; assembly: GCA_037306005.1. Classification (NCBI taxonomy): domain Eukaryota; kingdom Metazoa; phylum Chordata; class Amphibia; order Anura; family Rhinophrynidae; genus Rhinophrynus; species Rhinophrynus dorsalis. The sequence goes on along the minus strand of CM074720.1, from coordinate 322,294,509 downwards.
TAGCCCCCATGGTGTGCCTACTCATTTGAGGTTGGATGAGCATTTCAGCCTTCAATGATACTACTGCAAACAATCTCCACAATGGCCAGCAGGTCAGAGTACAGATTGGCTCAGATGAAAATCTCTAATTCTCAGCATACATGCTGGGAGATTATAATATGCTGCAAAAAGCGGTGTTCAGTACAATCTGATAGTAAGCACATTTCATCTATTTACTGGCAATCAGCCAATATTAACCCTTTCAGTGTCGGGGGGGAGCAGACCTTTATTATTAAGTACATCTAAATGGGAACCCCAAGTGTATGAGTATGTTGGCACCTTTTTTTATCCTTGAGTGGTATGATCTTACATTTTCTTTTAAGTTCCATTAACTCTATAAGGACCAGGGTGTGCAACGCATTGCTTTAAAGGGATAGTCACACCCCCCCCAACAACTTGACGCCAAAATACAGCAATCATAGAAACATACTGAACGCACTTAGTTCCATCTCTCTCTGTAAGGCAAGACAGACCTCCGCTCCCTCCCCCTTCTCATGTATCCTCTGTATAGCGGACGTCATGAGATCCGGCTTCCAGCACCAGACGGCGGCTCTGCAGGAGCGCTGTCATCTAGATATCTCTGTATTATTACTTCATGGGTATGGTCTAAAACATGTGCCTGGCTTGCAAGCACATGTTGTAGACCATTCCTATGAAGTAATTATATGGAGATATTTAGATGTCAGAACTCCTGCAGAATCGCGGAAAGTCGGCCGACCGGATTCTGCCTCTGACAGCTTTACAGCTCATCAGGCAGAAGGGGGAGGGACCGGAGGACTGTCTTGCCTTACATCTCTCAAACCATAAAGGTTTGAGAGATGGGACTAAGTGCGTTCAGTATGTTTCTATCATTGCTGTATTTTGGCATCAAGTTGTTGGGGGGGTTACTATCCCTTTAAAATGGGTTGCACAGTACACTGCTCCATAAATGGTTAATCTTTTTTTTTATATATACTTTTCCTCTGCTTCTGCACATGCAACAGGTAAAATGTAAAATGTGAGCAGAACACAGACCTTAGAAGTTTGCAATTTAGCCATCATACCTGCAGATAAGGAGTTTCTTATTTAGCAAAAACAAGAAGCAGGTTCATTGTTTTTGTTACTTAGGAGGCTGAATTGTGGTGCTGCAGCCAAAGAAAATACTTTCCATGTAAAAGGTGGGAGAAGCTGCAGAAGGTGTAGAGGACACATCGTCATACTATTTTCAGATGGAAAACTCCATAAATATACTGGGCACTAAACCAACCTAATTGATATCTCTAATAATCATTCATTTTATTATTCTATTTAATGGCACCTTAAAGTCAGAGTCCAGTGTTATCAGTTAACCCTTTGAGTACCAGAAAGGTATCCAACACATTGCAGTTGAAAGGGGGGGGGGGGAATGCAGAGACATGGCGACATACAAACGGAGGCAGATGTTTGTATTTATACAAGTAAAGCTAAAATGAAAATGCTCAGTGAACCCCTTGGAAGCAAAGCAACAAGTGAGACATATTAAACATCTAAGACACAGGAAAACAACATGGGACATTCCACCACCATTGACATTGGAAGATATGCTATTGCAGCAGCTAAGGGCCGCATGCTGCTCATCTCGGATCTAAGTAGTTCAGAGGTAATGCATCAATCCGATTCCGCACCCTACCAATGCAATATTATGAAAATCTTAAGCTGAAAACAGAAAATCTACAGTTGTACACAAAACAGGCCTTACGCAGAGGAGCGAAGTGCACAAATTTTGGGGCAAGCAAACAGCACCATAAGAGACAAAAACACACTCCCAAAATGCCTATTGCTTTAAATACGGCTTAACCTCTTGAAGGCTAGAGGTATCGAAAGCAGTGGTTTGCAATACCTTGGAGACACTTTTCCACTCATCTGTTAACAACTCAGTGGAAGTGCGTTTTTATGGTGTAGTTGGCTTTCCCCAGAATCTGAACACTTTGCCTTCATACATAATGCTCAATAGGTACATTACTGGTACGTTACTGGACTTTTATTTATTTTAATTAACAAACGATGTTTATTGTACAAAATAAGAATGAATTACACTGGAGAAGAATTTCCATCAAGATCCCCACCTGCATACAATGAATATCCCTGATTATGGTATTCTTTTTCCAGTGATTTCCCTACAGAAGTTACCAGGTGAGGCTAATTAAGATGTTTTGCATGATCAGATTACACTTTCCAGAGACAGGCAATTTACTCCTATCCTTCCCCGAAAATAAATCCATCCTCCAACATTCTGCAATCTCAGAAAATATTCCCAACAGATTATAAATATATATTTTTATAGAAACCCAGAGATTGGCAACTCTAATACTTGTACACCTCATAAGACAAAAAGACAGCATGTTAAATATAGCAGACAGAGTAATGTGCAAACATTTTAGGTAGCTGTAAAGTAAGAATGCTTTCAAAAATATAAAAAAAAAAAAAAAAAAATATTATGTTTATTTTCATCAATTAACAAAATGCAAAGCGAATAAACAGAAGAAAAATCTAAATCAAATCAATATTTGATGTGACCACCCTTTGCCTTCAAAATAGCATCAATTCCTCTAAGTACACTTGCACAAAATCATGCATTTTGCAGGCATATAATCAGGTGTATGATTAAACAGTTATACCAAACAGGTGCTAATGATCAATTAAATATGTAGGTTGAAACACAATCATTAATTGAAACAAAAACAGCTATGTAGAAGGAATAAAACTGAGTGAGGAACAGCCAAACTCTGCTATCAAGGTGAGGTTGATAAAGACCGTGAAATGTCAAAAGTTATACTATGGCAAGACTGAGCACAGCAAGAAGACATTATGTTGTTATACTGCATGAGCATGTTATTTTCCAAGCAAAAACTTCAAGGCAAACTGGTGATTCCAGATGTGCTGTCCAAGCTCTTTTGAAATAACAAGGAAATAGGCAACGTTGAGGACCGAAGACACAGTTATCGGTCAAGAACACTTAGTGCAGCAGATGAGACACATCATGCTTATTTCCCTTCACAATTGGACGTTGTCCAACAGTACAATCAGCTCAGAATTGGCAGAAAACAGTGGTACCCAGGTACACCTATCTACTGTTTGAAAAAGTCTGGTCAGAAGGGGTCTTCCTGGAAGACTTGCTGCCAAAAAGCCATAACTCCAACAAGGAAAAGGCCAAGTGACACCTATGAACAAAACACAAACTGCGGTGCAGAAAAGTGGAAGCAGGTGCTCTGGATGGAGGAGTCAAAATTTTAAATATTTGGCTCTAGCAGAAGGCAGTTTGTTTGCTGAAAGGCTTGAGAGTGGTACAAGAATGTGTATGCAGACAAAAGTGAATCATGGTGGAGGCTCCTAATGGAGTTGGGGATTTGGTCAGAATTAATGGTATCCTCAATGCTGAGAAGAACAGGCATATACTTATCCATCATGCAATACCATCAGGGAGGAATTTTGATTGGCCACAGATTTATTCTTCAGCATGGCAATAACCTCAAACATACAGCCAAAGTTATTAATAACTGTCTTTAGCGTAAAGAACATGGAGTGATGGAAGTGATGGTACGGCCCCCACAAAGCCCCTATCGACATCATTCAGTCTGTCTGGGATAACAAAGACAGAGAAGCAACTGAGGCTCCTTAAATTCACAGAAGAACTGTGGTTAGTTCTCAAAGATGTTTGGAACAACCTACCTGCAGAGTTCCTTAAAAACCTATGTGCAAGTATACCTAGAAGAACTGATGTAAAATAACAAACAAAATGAATATCTTGTAATACCTTTTTTTTGGATTAACAGAAATATGGATTGACAAGCTTTCGGGATAAACTCCCTTTCTCAAGTCTAAAGCATTTCTGAGCACAAGGACACAGCATTCACAGTTAAAACAGTTAATACAGTGAATTCAAAGCTGTGTTGTTTGCTGGGGTTAACACAGCGGGATTGCTGATAAGACAGGGACCAAGAGAAAATCCACATTCTTCTGGCAGAGGGTCGTAAATACCCTGTGCAAGACAGAGTGTGTGTGTGGGGGGGGGGGGGGGGGAGAGAAAGAGAAGGATAGCAGCCGTACCGGGAGCCCTGAACTCCATGACATGTCAGGACCGTCACTGGTCCTTAACCCCTTAGCGACAATGGACGTACATGTACGTCCTCTGTGGCTGTCACTTAGTGACAGAGGACGTACATGTACGTCCAGGAAATCCGGATCCCCGCGCGGCTGCACGCCGTTCGGGGACTCCGTATTCTAATGGAGAAAAAAAAAATTGTTAGACGGGCGTTAAGTGACGTCCGCCGTCACTAAGGGGTTAAGTTGGGCTGCCCAGACCTCACCTTTAACCGGGGATGCATAGGAGAAATGCATACTGCAGGATTGCATGGATTTCAATGACGTATTGCAAAATGCTATTTCCTGTGTGTCCCCGGTTAAAGGTGAGATCTGGTCAGCCTACCTTAAGTGCCGGACCTCCGTGATGGTCCTGGCTCGTCAATGGTTGTGAAGGGGTTAAAAGTTATGTGATCTAAGACTGGGAATGTTTATTACCCCAACAATTTACCAGGTAAGATCATATTGCTAAGGATAGTAACATGAAATTAATTAGGTCTGGAACCATAACTGAATATTGCATATCCATTCTTTATTACAAACATTTTTCCAAACATGAAAAAGCACAGGAGGATTTTCCAGATTATCCACCCAGTGTAATAAACGGATATACACTGGACTTATTAGGCTCTTGCATTAACTGGAGTTAAATCATCATTCAGCGCAGTCAAACCATCAATTGGAAAAGCATTTATCACATATCTTAGGGATTATGGACCCAATAAACTGATTTTACAAAATGTTAGTTAGGAACAGGTGCCATTTAAAATCTTTTGAAGGCTGCTAGTTTTTAGATGATTTTGTCTCTTTATGGACCAGAGTGTTGTACGTAACATTGCTCCGCTATGCTTTGCTCACGTCTGGTCTTTAAGGGGTTAATAACCATATTTATAGTGAATACTAACAGGTTGCCTGACATGTGGATATGCTCCTCCCTTAGTGATAAGCTGATGAAATTTCAGGTGCTGTAATGCAGGAATCCCAGCTGGAAATCTCTCAACATGGAGTCACTATGGAATCAATGCTTTCTGAGACCTCTCTAATATTCAGTGGTTTAAACCCTTCGCGTATAAATTAACTCAAACATTAATTTCTCACCTACTGTGCTGCTAGCACCTTTTTTTGCCTATTAAATACATATATATATATATATATATATATATATATATATATATATATATATATATTTTTTTTTTTTTTTTTTTTTTTGTAAAGACAAATTGAACCTTTGCATAGTGCCTCACATGAAGTTGGCATTGTGCAACAAGCTATGTCATAAATAATAATAATAAAAAAAAAAAAAAAAAAAATTTCCAATCTTCTCTTAAATGTATCCATTGTATAAGCCATAACCACATCATTGGACAAAGAATTACACAATTTAAAACAGACCTTACTGTATGTATGTGTGTATATGTATATTTTATATACACTGCTCAAAAAAATAAAGGGAACACTAAGATTACACATCCTAGATCTGAATGAATGAACTGACAAAATCACACAAAAATTCTCAATGGAAATCAAATTTATCAACCCATGGAGGTCTGGATATGGAGTCACACTCAAAATCAAAATGGAAAACCACACTACAGGCTGATCCATCTTTGATGTAATGTCCTTAAAACAAGTCAAAATGAGGTTCAGTAGTGTGTGTGTGGCCTCCACGTGCCCGTATGCCCTCCCTACAATGCCTGGGCATGCTCCTGATGAGGTTGCGGATGGTCTCCTGAGGGATGTCCTCCCAGACCTGGACTAAAGCATCCGCCAACTCCTGGACAGTCTGTGGTGCAACGTGGCGTTGGTGGATGGAGCGAGATATGATGTCCCAGATGTTCTCAATCGGATTCAGGTCTGGGGAACGGGCGGGCCAGTCCATAGCATCAATGCCTTCCTCTTGCAGGAACTGCTGACACACTCCAGCCACATGAGGTCTAGCATTGTCTTGCATTAGGAGGAACCCAGGGCCAACCACACCAGCATATGGTCTCACAAGGGTCTGAGGATCTCATCTCGGAACCTAATGGCAGTCAGGCTACCTCTGGCAAGCACATGTAGGGCTGTGCGGCCCCCCAGAGAAATGCCACCCCACACCATTACTGACCCACCACCAAACCAGTCATGCTGGAGGATGTTGCAGTCAGCAGAACGTTCTCCACGGCGTCTCCAGACTCTGTCACATGTGCCCAGTGTGAACTTGCTTTCATCTGTGAAGAGCACAGGGCACCAGTGGTATATTTGCCAATCTTGGTGTTCTCTGGCAAATGCCAAACGTCCTGCACGGTGTTGGGTTGTAAGCACAACCCCCACCTGTGGACGTCGGGCCCTCATACCACCCTCATGGAGTCTGTTTCTGACCGTTTGAGTGGACACATGCACATTTGTGGCCTGCTGGAGGTCATTTTGCAAGGCTCTGGCAGTGCTCCTCCTGCTCCTCCTTGCACAAAGGCGGAGATAGCTGTCCTGCTGCTGGGTTGTTGCCCTCCTACTGCCTCCTCCACGTCTCCTGCTGTACTGGCCTGTCTCCTGGTAGCGCCTCCATGCTCTGGACACTACGCTGACAGACACAGCAAACCTTCTTACCACAGCTTGTATTGATGTGCCATCCTGGATGAGCTGCACTACCTGAGCAACTTGTGTGGGTTGTAGACTCCGTCTCGTGCTACCACTAGAGTGAAAGCACCGCCAGCATTCAAAAGTGACCAAAACATCAGCCAGGAAGCATAGGAACTGAGAAGTGGTCTGTGGTCACCACCTGCAGAACCACTCCTTTATTGGGGGTGTCTTGCTAATTGCCTATAATTTCCACCTGTTGTCTGTTCCATTTGCACAACAGCATGTGAAATTGATTGTCAGTCAGTGTTGCTTCCTGAGTGGACAGTGTGATTTCACAGAAGTGTGATTGACTTCGAGTTACATTGTGTTGTTTAAGTGTTCCCTTTATTTTTTGAGCAGATATATTATATATTATATATATATATATATATATATATATATATATATATAAATAATATAACACCAAAGGAGAGCGCTAAGAATGCACTATAAAAATATAAATTTTAATACATAAACAATCTCCATCAACAGTATATAGCATATAAATGCGCTAAAATTATTAACAACGATAGCTCCGGAGCTATAAACACGTGCACTTGTTTAAACACTTATTAAAACAATAAGATGCAACAATGTCTTTCAACAGAAAATAAATCTGTATTTGTGTATAGCAGTAACGCTACTAAATATCAAGATAGAACGGAGATACAGTAACACTCTATTACGATGTTAAAAGTAACGTGTTGCGGGCAGGTCAAAGTTCCATTGATATGCTGAATGTATAGCTCGTATTGGTATCCCAACAGTTAATCCCGGCAAACTAGATTTCGATCCCTGAAGAAGTTCTGGTTGTACAGGACGAAACGCGTTGGAATTTGCTGTTGTTTGCGCTAATTTTATATTGTTTATAGTGATGCTACAGTGTGACTGAAGAATTTTAAGAAGATATATTTCTGTTTGTGGTATATCGGTGAGCGGATGTACTGAGGAGTTCGTCACATATTGGAGAGAGTAACAAGAGGCTGAAGTGAGGAAGGTGCCCAAGGACGGGAGGTCTTATTTGGTGAAGCTGTGTATGTATATGGAAACCTGAGTCGGAAGGTGCTGTATCGCAAGTATTATAATTATCCCTGACTTTGAAGTGAGCCACTAGTAGATACAGTGTGGCGGAGGAAAAGTTCCTTAACTGGAATAGACGGCAATTGTATTAAATCTAGTTTGCCGGGATTAACTGTTGGGATACCAATACGAGCTATACATTCAGCATATCAATGGAACTTTGACCTGCCCGCAACACGTTACTTTTAACATCGTAATAGAGTGTTACTGTATCTCCGTTCTATCTTGATATTTAGTAGCGTTACTGCTATACACAAATACAGATTTATTTTCTGTTGAAAGACATTGTTGCATCTTATTGTTTTAATAAGTGTTTAAACAAGTGCACGTGTTTATAGCTCCGGAGCTATCATTATTAATATTAATTTTAGCGCATTTATATGCTATATACTGTTGATGGAGATTGTTTATGTATTAAAATTTATATTTTTATAGTGCATTCTTAGCGCTCTCCTTTGGTGTTATATTTATTTTTTGTGGTGTGACCCTTTACACTGACAGGGTCAGGATTGAAACGCTTGATTGAATTATAGTTTACAGTTGTGTAATAGTTGACTGTTGTGATATTAGGCGCCATGATCACAGATTTGGTGAGGGTGTGAGAGATAGAGATTATATTATTATATATATATATATATATATATATATATATATATATATATATATATATATAAAAAAAACAACAACCCCCCTTTGCTGAAGTTGAAACCTCCTTTCTTCTAATTACTAGGGGTGGCACCTGGTTATTTCATCAGGCCCCGGAATGAATAGCTCGCCAGAGATCCTTGTATTGACCTACTATAAACAATGTACAAGTATATGAGAGCTCCTCTTAAGTCTTTTCTCTAGAGTAAATAAACCAAGATTGTTTAGTCATTCCTCATACATCAAGTCCTCAAATTCCCCTAATTAATTTTGTTGTTCTTCACTGTACTCTCTCCAGTTCTACAATAGCCTTCTTCAGAACTGGTGCCTAAAACGGCACTTCATATTCGAGGTGAGGTCTTACCAATGATTTGTACAGTAGCAAAATGATGTTTATCCACTCTTGCTTCAATACCTCTTTTTATGCATGACAGGGCTTAGTTTGCTTTTGCTACTGCTATTTGACACTGGCCACTGTTTCCAAGTCTATATTGTACAAGGATTCCCAGCTCTCTCTTTAGCAATGAGTCCCATAAAATTATTCCATTTAGTTCATAAGTAGCATTGGGATTTTTTTCTTCCTAAATGCATGACTTTATACTTTCACACATTAAACTTCATATTCCGTTTGTCCAGTCTGTCATTTTATGTAAATCCCTCTGTAGAGAACAAATATCCTGTTCAGAAATTATTACCCTGCATAATTTAGTGTCATCTGCAAATATGAATATTTTGCTTTCTATATTTATTTCCAGGTCATTTATAAACATGTTAAAAAAAGCAGTGCACTAAGTACTGAACCCTGAGGTACTCCCCTCTCAAATTTAGCTTTATTGGAGAATTGTCCTTTTACAACTACACACAGTTCCCTATCCTTCAACAAGTTTTCTATCTAATTGCAAACGTTATCCCTAGACCCAATTTCCTTATTTTTGTAACCCCAGCCTCCTGTTTGGCACTGTATCACATGCATTTGCTATATCTAGATATACTAGATCAACAGCTTTACCATTTATCTAGGCTGCTACTTACTTCTTCATAGAAGCTGAAGAGATTAGTTTGTTTCAGTAATAAAGCTCAGTGCAAGCTGATTTTTTGCGCACATCTTCTTGAGTGTGCTGATTCGTTATACGATATCATCTTTGTTTATAGAGCTATTCCTTTCTCCATTCTGAATGGATTTATAGTTTGTTCCTTAATAGTCTTCTATGTTGGAACCTTCTCGGATTTCCAACATTGAGCAATCCTCAATTTTACTGCCATTATTACATGTATAAGAATAGAGGTATCTACCTTAGATAAGCTTGGTTGATCTTGTAATAGGGCTAACACAGGTGAAAATATTACTTCATAACTCACCCTGTTGATCGGTTTCTGTACTCTTACCCATAATTTCTTATCTTGTCACATTCCCACCATGTGTGTAAATAATTTCCTTTTTCCCCTATGTCATCTCCAACAATTTGAAGATGTTATCAGACATTTTAGCAAGCCTACTTGAAACATAATACCACCTATTTGCCAATTTAAACTGAAGTTCAATAAAAGTTAAACAATGTGTCATTTTCAATAGACAGAGGAACGGCATTGTCCACTCCACTGACAATGTGCCCATCCATATCTGAGCTCCATTTTTTGACATCAATCTCTCTTATCTCCAAGAGTATATTAATCAATTTATAAGCACTAGATACCCTATGTCTCCCGTCCTTCTGATTATATAATTTACTGAGAATTTTCATTTTACCCTTAACATCTGGCATAAATTCCCCCTCAAGAAACTATGAACACTCAGATTTGTAAACAATTCATTACTATCCGAATGCAACTCAGAACATAGTTGAGCAAAATTCTTTATTTCATTACACATAACATCCCCTATAGAGTGGATTCCCTTATTCCTCCATCCTTCCAAGTTTATATATCTGATATATTGCACAATATTCTTTTAAGTGGTAAAAATTCAAAAACCTTATCAATATTCCATCTTCCTTTTAATTTTTGCCAAACCTCCATTGTGTTTGAGAATACCAGTGAATTTCCTATTCTCTTCTCTATCAATATCAGATTGCCAAAGCAATACATTCAAATATTTAACATCTATTTCTGCTGTTCCAATCCCATACCAGGGTTCTCCCTTTAGGTCTTCTCTTGAAATATCTAATGCTTGGGCCATCACACATGCTTCATAATAGTCTTTAATCACTGGTACTCCCAAACTCCCTTCTTTTATACTTCGTCTCAATGTTTCTAATGAGATTCACATTATTTTTTTTTTTTTATTATTATTAAGCCAAATATATCTCATGCAATAAGTCTAAATCAGCTTTAAACCATTCCTCAGGAACTTTTAGAGGCAACATTCTAAACATATAGCTAAATCTTGGGAGAATATATGACTTCAGTACATTTATCCTCCCTATCCAAGAAATCTCCTTATTTCTCCAAGCTTTCAACCTCTCATTCATAAATTTAATCTGGGTAATATATTTATCTGCACAATCTAGTCTATATTATCTGAGATTTTTATTTCTAAATACTCAGATTTCAATGACCAACCAAAAGTATATCTCCGTTCTAATTGCGGTATGTTATTTTTATCTATATTAATTGCTAATGCAACAGATTTTCCCATATTTAATTTAGAATTTGCAAAACCACTATAACTTTCATCAGTTGTTCTAATGAAGACTCTGGATATTTAATAGTGAGCAATACATCATCTGCATACGTATTTATTTTATATTCCTCACTTTTCAACTTAGATTCTGTAATATTTGGATTTGTTCTCATCTCACTGGCCAACACCTCAATGGTTAACACATATAAAAGCAGTGATAATGGGCATCCCTGCCGTGTCCCATTTTTAATATCGAACCATCCCGCTGATATTCCTGGACCTATCGTTCTTGCCAAAGGGCATAAATATAAGATTGCTACAGCATCCATAAATAAGCCTGAAAAACATGTCTTCAACGTACCAATTAAAAAAGTCGCAGGAAACCAGATCAAAATCTCTCTCTGCATCCTGAGAAAGAATAAGTAAATATGTTTTAGCTCTCCAGGCTGCACTCAGGATGCCTAGGACCCTTCTAGTTTTATTTGATGACATTCTTCCCTTCACAAAGCCAACCTGATTTTTATTTATCAAGAAAGATAACACATTTTAAATCTGCCAATATGCTTGAATATAGCTTAAAGTCTACATTCAACAACGCATTTGGTCTATAATTAGTTACATATTCTGGATTTTTACCTTCTTTCAATATTTAATCTGTTAACCATAATGAAACATTCAACTCCAAATATTCCTCCAAGCCCTCCTTCTCCTGTACTTTTAAATTATATAATTTCTTATAAAAATTATTGAAAAACTTCAAATTTTATTTGGCGTCATATATAGGTTTCCCTCTGAGCATACTTTATTAATTATCTATGTGATTTTATTTTTTAATTTATTTGATTAGACATCCGCCCTATTTCCCCTATAATACCATTTCATTTTTAACATCTCTAAATTCCTATTCATCCGTTCTATAAGCTTTTTTATTCATTTCCGCTTGTTAGTTCATCATTTGTATTGATCTGTTTTTATTTGAGGAAATTTTTAATTTTGTGTTACGAGTTCATGGTATTTACCATACATTTCTGCAAGGGATTTTCCTTTTAGTTTTTTTATATCTAGAACCCATTTCTATCAAATATCTTCTAAGGCAACTTTTAAATCGTACACCAAACCAATGCCATATCGACATCTCCCATTCTATTATCCAGAAAGAACTGCTCTGTCATCTTTCCCAAGTCTTCTAGATTTTTTCTATTTTTTTTTTTTTTTTCGGCTTCAACAGATGTTCGTTAAGACGCCAATTATTTCTTACCCCAGGTGTCTCTTAATCTCAAAAATTATTATCACTGTATTATGATCTGTTCATATTACTTCTTGAATAAATATTTTTTTTTAATTTTATCCACTATATTCACTTCGCACAACCATAGATCTATATGGGAAAAAGCAAAATGTGTTGCAGAAAACAGGAATAATCCCTTTCCATAGGATGGAATATTCACCAAAGATCTAAATATCCCATTCTATTAAGCAATTTAGAAAACTGATTTAATCCTTTTTTGGGAGGGCCCTAAGAAATTCCTAATACTTTTCCTATATAAGTTATCATCCAATGCTTGATTAAAATCCCCTGAAATCATCAGTTTTCCTTGCTTTACTAACTCTATTAAATCTAAAATATCCCTAAAGTATTTCCCCGATGGTGCATTTTGTGCATATAAGTTAAAAACAGAGTTAAAATTTCCCCCCTGGATTTCACATGCCATAATTAAATATCTTGCATTTCGATCTGTCTCTACGTATTTTATATTAATTTCTAGATCTTTAGTTGCAATAACTGCCACCCGCCTTTTCTGATTGTAACGATGCAATGGCCAACAAAACATATCCCCCTGGAATAAATCTATGTGCATCCCCTTCCTTACAATGAGTCTCCTGAACTAAAACTAATTGTGCCCTTTCTTTTTTAATAAATTCATATAGTAAAGACCTCTTTGTTGTAGTATTTTGACCCCTGACGTTCAAAGATGTCATCTTAATCATATATTCTTTCAATAATTTTGTGGTCGATAATCCAACATCTCATTACATCAAAGCAACAAAAGGAGAAAAAAAAAAAAACACAAACGTTGTTGGTTTTGTTTTTTAATTAGGGAGCCTAAACCCCCCCCAAAAAAAATTGATGTTGGGAGAATCTCTCCTCATCATGTTATCGATTATTAAACCTAATCATCCCCTATCAAGCACAGACAAACACTGCCTTAACAAGTATCTTTTTTTTTTGTTTTGTTTTGTTTTGTTTTTACCCTAAAAATTGAAAAGAGGGTAGATACCACTTTGTAGACCATTCCAATGAAGTATTTATATTTAGATATCTGTCGGCTCTGCTAAAGGTTTAAGAGATAGGAATAACCACAAGAAATTCGACAATGAACTCCTCTGTATACCAAAGTATTCTAGGGTCAAATGTGAGGCCATCTGTCCAACAGCCAAATGCTTGGCTGAAATTGGGTCATGCAACAGGACAATGATCCCAAGCACACCGGCAAATCTACAACAGAATGGCTGAGAACGAAAAGAATCAAAAGGTGTTGTAATGGCCCAGTCAGAGTCCAGACCTCAACCTAATTGAAATGCTGTGGCTGGACCTTAAAGGGGATCTCTCACCTACATATATGTAATGCTCATTAGTTGCACCGTACGGTGCACAAGGGACTGACAAGGGACTGACAGCGCAGGCGCACGGACGTCACTGTGAAGAGACGTCCGTGCTTCCTGATCCTTTCAAACGGCGAAATCTTGAGAACGGGGTAAGATTTCTGGCGACTAGCGCTACTAAGCAGCTAGTCGCCAGGTCAGCAGTAAGGGGAGATTTAGTTATTAAGGGGTGAAAGTTCCCCTTTAAAAAAAGTGTCTGGGAGCCTACTTCCACTTGCCAAACCTTGACGCACAGAGGCAGCTCCCGTCCCACTTCCCATCATCCTCTGATGACGGAGGATGTCTGTCGCTATGGTGGAACGATCGCATTGGGTAGATATCCATCTCTGTCAATGCAATCGCTCCACCTTAGTGACAGACAGCCTCCGTCATCGGAGGATGATGGGTAGTGGGACTGGAGCTGCCTCTGTGCTGCAAGCTGAAAGTAGGCTGCCGGACACTTTTTAAACTTTAATTTTTTATGAACAATGTTTTCAGTCTTTTTGATAAATGCTCTAACTAATGAGCATTACATATATGTAGGTGAGAGATCCCCTTTAAGAGCTGTGCATAAACAAATGCCCGTAAACTTCAATGAACTGAAGCAACGTTGCTTCAGAAGAGTGGGCCACAATGATGCGAGACTGATAAAGTCATACAGAAAATTTTTACTTCAAGTTTTTGCTGCTAAAGGTGGTTCTAAGCTATTGAATCATAAGTTGTACTTCGTTTTTCACACATGGCTTTTGTTAAATAAATCAAGACATAGTGTAATATGCCATGTGGTGGTGGTGTTCATCTGAGGTTGTATTTACCTAATTTTTAGACCTGCTAAGGAACAGATGATTGTTATTATGTCCTGATATGTAAAACCATAGAATTCAAAAGACGGCATACTTTTTCCACACAACTGTATATAAAGAAAACGCAAATCCATGCATAAAAAGAAAAGAAACACAAATCTCAGCTCTGGACCATTTCTGCTAGTTATATATGTAAACCTAACCAGTATGCACCCTCTGCTTAAAATATGCTTTGTAAAACCTTACATTGTTGAGAGGCACAGCACTCTATCTGCATGCCAGATTCCTCCCCCTGTCCTGCGCAGGAGTTAAAAGAATCAGCTTCACTACCCAGGACCACAGAGCATGTGTGCAGGGTTGGAAAAAGATCTAATTTAGGTTCACTGTAAAACATTAATAGTACACACAATGTTAAACCCCGAAAACTGGGGGGGATTGTTTTTTTTTTTTTTGTTTTGGTTTTTTTAACTAAAAAGTGGAAATTGCTAGCCATGCACACGTTATCAATAAGGTTGGGATACATGGTCAGGATCCACTTCCAGGCTCAGAATAACTCTTCTTCTCTCTGCTTCTTTACATCTTTTTCTTTCCACAGCCTGACAGGATCTAGAACAGTGGTTTTCAACCCCTGCCCTCCAGGGCCCACTAACAGGCCAGAACATAGTGATTTCTCTGCTAGAGCACAGGTGTGGTGATCAGAGGCTCATTCACATTGATTAACTCACCTGTGCTCTAACAAGGAAATCATCAAATCCTGGCCTGTTAGTAGGTCCTGAGGACAGGAGTTGAGAACCACTGATCCAGAATACCAGGTCAAGGCTCTCCATAACAAGCACCTTGTTTGCATGTGTTCTATATTTCCGTATAAGCACTAAAAGCCCCACAGGCCAAATCAAATTAGTTGAGAGCCAGACTCTGCATGGTCTACAAGATACCAGAGATGCTCCATTTCACAGTTCTCAAAGTGATGTGTCAACACTTTTAAAATAAACCAGATGACAAAACATTGTTTTATTTAAACAAATTTAAAAAGTTTGTATGGAAAGAAACCTCAAAATATGTTAGATATTTGAAAAACATTTACACTTCTAAAAGGGAGTAAAAACATATTCTTTATAACACAGGAGTATATTACATATTATAATAATGAGAAAGAAATTTTTTTATGTAGGAAACTGAGAAACTGACTATTCATGACTAGCAATTTAAATATAATACTCTTGTTTATAGAAAATAGCAAGAATGTCTTAAACCAGTAGTCAATTTTTTATACCTCTTGCAGTTCGTAGACTACAACTCCACAGTTGGGATTCATGTGAGTGTTAGTCCCCAAGAGTTGGAGGGTCCAAAGATGGGGGGGGGGAAATTAGGTGGTGGTGGTAGTGTGGGCAGCACTGCTAGGTAGAGCATGTTTGGTTAATTCATTACCTATTGACACCTATATGCATAACTGACATAAAGGTTAACTATCACCCCTTTACAAGTTTGGCTAAAAAGTAAGCTTATAGAGCAACTAGCTGGAATACTATATAATTTATATATATTTATTTATTTTATTTTTTTTAATTTGTTGTTTGGCCAAAATTAAATGTTTAAAGATGACCCTGTGCCTGCCTTCCGGACAGACTGTGCGGGTACAGCTCTGCACCACAGTCTCACTATTCCTCTGCTCCCCTCCCTTGATCCAGCCTCCTCTGATGATTGAGGATTATTCTTTGTAAACTGAATAGCTCTCCAACTTACAAGGGGTAATCTTCTGTCATCAGAGGAGGCTGGATCAAGGGAGGGGAGCAGAGGAATAGTGAGACTGTGGTGCAGAGCTGTACCCACACAGTCTGTCCGGAAGGCAGGCACAGAATCATCTTTAAACATTTAATTCTGGCCAAACAACAAATTAAAATAAATAAAATAGTATTCCAGCTGGTCTCTTTATAAACTTAGTTTTTACCCAAACCTGTATAGGGGTGATAGTTTCCCTCTAAGTATTTAGAGCAATAACGCAGCATTTTATTTAAACATTATAAATTTATAAACATGTACTAAAGTTTAACCCCTTAACAACTGGCGTTGTCAGAGACTTTGTCCTGGGGGACCATACAGGGTTAATTCTAATTGTAGGAAATTAGCTGAAATTCTGTTTAAAATGTGTTCAAATTACATCATATGTGAACAATGAGCCATTAGTCCAAGGTAGGGAGTGAAAATAACTAACCGACATTTATGGTGATATAGTGGGTTTTGCCAGACATTCTTAGTGTCTTAAAAAACACTCCCCTATGAGAACGTCTAGAAAATGACAGAATTTATATGACGTTTCATGCCCTCTTACATACATCATTGATGACATAAAAGCTGATTATATGTAAGAAATTTAAGTAGAGTAAGAGCTCCACCTAGAGTCTTGAGAGCATTATGACTGGGATATCCGCATTCCTTGAATAATTTGGGATATATTAATATCCAATCAGGGCAGACTGGTGATGTCACGGTATAATGAGATGGATCGTTATCCAATCATTAGAAAAAGGTGGGGATAACTGATAAGGCAAAATTTGTCAATATAATCCCCAGATACTGTTAGTTCAGGGTCTTTTTGACTTCCTAAAAGAGGGTCTTTGACTCAACTTAACTGGCTGAAACAGAAAAGGTGACTTCCTGAATAAGTACTGCTGGTGATTCCTGACAAAAGAAGGCTTTGCTGATCCTGCCATCTCACAGAGAAATACTAAGAAATTTGGATTGGTAACTATATCATTTATTCATTTAGATTCATTTAATCCAGAATTTTATAATTTTTCTTCTGTTTGAAGAACTTAGTTTTAAATTGTCTTAAGTGGACTGGCCAACCATTTGGGATAATTTATAATAAGCTAGATTTAGCTATTAAATTCTGGAAATAATAGAATCTATATATAATTATTGGGAAATGTTATAAATTGCCAATCAGTGTAATACAGTATATAGCATGGGTTATTTATATTAGCTAATATTAATCTTGGTATTCCTAGAGTAATATTTTGTGGTTCTGGGAAGATTATAATAGTTAATATTTGATACAGAGTATTCTTTGAATCCAGCTATTAACCCTTTAACCGCTATTTGTCTGCTGTTAGTGGTGTTTTCTTTGGAATTCTCTGTGTATGTGCCAGGCTTATATTTTGTAATTTGAAAGTATTATCTCAATAGACAAAATAACTGCTGGGTGTGGCATCTGTTTAAACGTGTGTATTAACCCTTGGAGTGCCTATAGGTTTTATATATAGGTTGCTGTAGTCAAAATTATGATAAATGTGCATGAAGTAATTCTAAGTAGATTATTTGTGTGATTTGGTTTGACTATATTAATTGCAATATATATATTTTATTCAGAGGTATTCAATATTGAATTCAGTAGATAATTAAATTATAGTGATTTAAATCTGGGATTTTATTCCAGCTATTCCCTAAATTTGATTATTATTGATATATGATACAAGGAATTGTTAGAGGAATTATTTAATTCATCTCACAATAACTCCTTACATCATAATTGGCATAGTCTATACAGTTTCTGGGGCAGAGGTATTAAGTAACCCTGCAACCAACTGTATTATATTAATTGTAACAATCAATTAACCTATTCTATGCTGCTGAATGCAATTATTGTTATTATACCTCTGAATATACCTATAGGTGGTTAACCCTTGCCCCGCTGGTAATCTTTATGATAAATAGTGTGGTTTGATTTTCTGTATACCTATTATAATTGCTAGTCACTTAATTATTTCATTGTTGCTGATACTTGTATATATTGTATTTTAATAAAATATATATTTTTGCACAAATATGAAGGATTGATTCTTGTGATCAATTCGTTACTGTGAAGTAGCGTGTCAATACATATTAAAGATAAAGTTCTCGAATTATTTTATATTGTCATTTGTCTATTTAAGTGAAGAAATCCAGCCTGAGTGGTTCTTTGTTTAACCCTTTGGATACCTTCATATAAATAGCCCGACAGATTTTTGGAGGTCCCACCGAGATCTTTATATAGGATTGACACATTTGTCAAATAATTTTATTGACAGATATATTACACAGTAACATATTTGTGCATAAACATGTCTCAGGCAACTTCTTCAGTGTCTGATCCAATGGAACAGAGACCAGAAGAAGACATGAAATGGGCTGTAGAAGGGAGGTTAATTTATGCCATCCATTCTCGCCTCAAAATTAAGAGTGATGCCCAACAATGGTGCAGTGACATTGAACTACGAGTGATATCCCAATTTGATAAAATGTGGCAGCCTGATAGCTTCTATTATCAAGCATTGAATAGGTGTATAGATCAAACTAAGGCAAAGGATTTGGACACCCAGATTTTATTAATTGTGCCTGAATTGTTAACTATTATAGGCTTCCAGAGAAACAAATTGGAGGCTTATCAAAAGGTTGTAGAGCCACTAAAACAGGCACTAAAGGATCAGACTGAAAAGATTTCTGAGTTAGAGGAAGAGGTGCGTAAGTTTGTCAAAATTGCAAACTCACAAGAAGAGCATATTGAGAATCTCCAGCGCCAGGTAAATGGGCTAGAGAGCAAGCGTAAAACAGCTCTTGAGGAAATGTGGTCTACCAAAGCACATAATACTGCCCTTAATGCTAAAATGTGTGATCTACAAGGTGAGATATACATTTTGCAAGAACACATTAGGCAACTCCAATCCCATTTAGACAAGCGGGTTCAGGAGAATATAAAATTGCGAGAGCAAGTGCTGGTATATCAGACCAGTGATAATGCCCCTAAAGGGGATAAATCACTGGATCTAGATATGTTTAATGTCTTGTCCAGTCAGATCCAGGAATTGTCAGAAAGAATGCAGGCCCTTACTGCTTCTGATTCTGACCATGCCCCCTCTGAGATGGGACAGGATATTAGCCCTGACAAGGTAGTTCAGGCCCAACCAGCTATATCTAGTAGTTATCAGGATTACCCACCTGGGAAGGAGGGGGATGTTAGTCCTCAGAAGTCACACTTCTTGCTGAAGTGTGATGACGAGGGTAACATCCCAGAGCAAGACACACACCCTGCACCACGGAGTCTTTTAACAGGCCACAGATTACCCTCTAACAGGGAGTCAATGTTCAAACCTAACAGGAGGCCAATGCCCACATTAAAGAGGTTTGAACAGGAGGAACAGTCACCTTTAGTTGAAGGAACTAAGATAATAAGATTTCTGAGAGATACCGTGCCAGTTTTCCACAGAAAATCTAAAATATCCATTGTGAGTCATTTAGACCGTTATACTGAAACACTTGCATCTCTAGGCCTTCATTCTGACCGTCATAAAATGGATTATGTGCCTTGGGTTTTTGATGTTTCAGAGAATTTCTTTTTCAGTTCTTTAGCTGAGATGGGTATCACTACCTGGGAGGAAACAGTGGAACAGATAATCCTAGCGTTTGGTCCTTATAAAACTCGCCATGAGGCTAAATGTGCTATATATGCACTAAAATGTAGGCCAGACCAGGACCCCAGGCAATTCTTGTCAGAGCTTAAATGTGCATATATCCTTGCAGATAGGGACGCAGATTTTCATTCCTATGAGTTCAGGGAGTTATTCTTTAATGCTCTGCCTAGGTACATGAAAACTAATCTAGCTAGGGATTATTCACCCCTGTTATCACTAGATTGGTTACTCACTCAAGCTATTAAGCTGTATAATGCCCAGCAGAGTGAGAATACCCCAGCTAGGGACAAGAAGCCTGCCTCCCAGTGTGTAGCAGAAACATTGGTTGAGGAAAGTTTGCCCTTTGAATCTGGCAAGAGAACCTATGCAGAGGTGTTAAAATCTCCACAGGTTCATAAACAGGCACCAGGACAGAAGGGACCTGCCTCTGTTAGTTCCCAGGGATCTAATAACTCAAATGGTCAGAAACCATTTTTTAAGAGATCCCAGGGATACAACAAAAACCAAAATAGATCTAAGTTTCCCAGGAGGTTCAAAAAGAGTAAAAACTCTAATAATCAGAGGGCCCAGCAAAATCAGCAGAATAATAAGTCTGATTCTGGGAACCAAGGTCAGAAGCAAGTGAGTCTTAAGGTCCAGGTTAACAACCTAACAGATATGATGGCCAAAATGATGACCACTATGGCACAGCTATGCCAAAGTCCCAGTTCTGATACCCAGCAGGGATCTAACCCTTTTTTAGGGACAGCCCCAGGAGTGGCAACTGCCACTCAATAACAGAACAGGGTAATGGTAAACAGGCCTTAGGGGAAAAGAATAACATTGCTTTACCCTATGTAAGACCTATAATAACCGATGATGTTTTAACCAACAGGAATGCTAACACATTTTCTTTACAGGATGTAAATGCTTTGTGTGACTCTAACATTTCTTCCTTATCTCACCCACAGCCAGGTACACATAAGTCCATCCCTGATGATGTCACTTCTTTTCCCTGCATTCCTTCAGAACAGGTTGAAGGAGGAGGAGGAGTGAAGGGGGATGCTGCAGCTGTACAACATGACCCAGTGGTCAGCAAGTCTGCTCCTGTAAATTCAGGAATTAACCCTTGTAGGCAGTGGAGAGATTATAAGACGATCTTACATCGTAATTATTTATGCAAAATGCATGAATTTGAAGGAAGATATTTTATTGATGTTACATTGCAGGGGCTTGATGACCTAATCATTTCCAGTCTCCTGGATACAGGGTCACAAGCTACCATCTTATCTAGCTCCCATTTCCATCAAATTATGGAGGAAGCTTCTGTAAAGCCAATGTTAAAGGCATTTGATGGATCCCTAATAAGCGTAGGAGGTAACCCCTTAAACGTATTGGGAACCACATGGTTACATTTTAAAATCGGTAACAAATCATTCACACATAAGGTCATAGTAGTTGAAGTTCCCTATAACAGGTTAATTATAGGTGCCGATCTACTGCGGCGATTAAGTCCCGTCATAGACTGTGTGAATAATGTCATCTGGTTGCAGGTTAAAACCCCAATCAATTATGAGCAGGCATTGCAACGCCCCCATAGAAATGATTATGTGGTAGAGGAAAATAGGGATACTATTGAAATCCACTTTGTCAATAGCCAGAACCCTAACCTCACTGTTTTACAGATACCTAATACTGATACTGAATATATGGAAGGTGATATCTCCATCAAGGCGTTACCAGAACAGATTCAGAACGTGAAGCTAGAAGGCGATGTTTTAACCATCTCTCTTCACAGATCACCCTCTGAACCCGCAGATCCAGAGAATCATTCTCAATATCTGACGTCTATTGACCATACAGGGGGTGAGTTGTTTGTTCCCTTACAGGTTAAAGACTTGGGGAGGATCAAACAGGCCAAACTGAATCTGAAATTGGAAAACAGTTACATTAGTAACAACCTACTGATGGAGGTAAGAGATCCTATCCATATCAAGTATCTAGCACCATATGATAATTTGGTACATGACCTAGATGACGATGCTATAAGTTATAACGTTGTCGCGAGGTGTCTGTTATCTATATCTCTAGGTGACAGGTCCGCCAAACATGTTTTTCTTGTAGTGGAGAATCCCCAACACCAGATCTATATAGGCAACGATTTAATACATCGTTTTGCTGCCCAGATTGATCTGGTGAATAATAACCTATGGACTAGGTTAGAAGGGAACCCTTGTGGATTTCAGGATGACTTAAAAGCCCTGAAGTCATGCCAACTGTTGCCATATGCAGTAAAGTTACAGGTAGCTAATAAGGTCACTTTAACTGGTGGGGCAAGTCAGATCCCCATATCCTTGCAGGTTCGTAGTGGTCAGAACCTTGAGAATCCTGATGCATTAATATGCCTCTCAAATAGGATTCAACAATTAGGAATTTCTGTATCACACACCCCTATGGTGAGTATTCGTAGAACACCAGTCCACATAGTGGTAAATAACATAACCCCACACAGTATTACCTTAGAGAAAGGAACTGTAATAGGTTATGCTCTGGATTCAGAATACTATACATTTGGGTTTCAGAACCAAGTAATAGGGCTACTACCTGATAATTATCTGTCTGAGGAGCAACTTGTTGAGCAATTGTTTTACTCCCTTCCAGAGGGACTGTTTTCCGTCCAATCTGTGTATCCATATAGCCCTGATACAGGTACATGCCGGATTGAAGAATCCTCTCTGGTATTTGAGCACCAGATGGAGGAACCAGAGACCCAAGAGTATCAGGAGGCTGTGGATAAGGTAAGAGTAAATGCTCATGATTTATCTACACAGCTTGAGGAAACTTATGAGTTAGGTAAGCCTGAAGCATTTCCAGGTTTTAATGAGCTAGTAGAAGAGCAAATCTCTCTAGCCGATGCGTGCTCTGATGATTCTGAACGCCAACAGCTAAGGGAAATACTTATGGAATTCCAAGAGCTGTTTGCCAAGGATTCGTATGATTGTGGTTTAACAAACCTACACGTTGCCCGCATACAAACTGACCCTCAGTTGCCTCCTGTATATGTCAAACAGTACCGTCTTCCACTTGCGTCCTATGACTCATTGGCAGAAATTATAAGGAACCTCAAAGAGAGGGGTATTATACGGCCAGTGCACAGCTCTTATAATAACCCAATTTTGGGAATCCTTAAACCCAATGGTCAATGGCGTTTGTGTGCTGACTTAAGGCAACTGAACAAACGTGTATATATGTCCGGCTGGCCGGTGCCATATATAGATCAGTGTTTGGCTCAGATGCAAGGGTCCAAAATTTTTACAGCAATTGACTGTGCCCAAGGGTACTGGACCATTAAAGTTAGTGAGGAAGACCAATATAAGCTAGCTTTCACTTTTGGAGGAGTACAATACGCCTGGGTTAGAATGCCTTTTGGGTATATCAACTCAGGTCATGAATTTGCCGTTTTTATGCACAAGGCTATGCCTGATGCTATGGCTAGGGGGACTCTCTGCTATGTGGATGATGTCCTGATTAAAAGTACTACCTTCCAAAAGCATATCACAGAAATTAAATATGTATTTAATCAGCTAAAGGAAGCTGGTGTTAAACTGTCGCTGAAAAAGGCACAGATGTGCCGCACCAAAGTTAACTTTCTTGGTCATGAGGTGACCACCGAAGGGTTAAACCCACAAAGAAAGAAGGTGGAGGCGATAGTTAAATCTAAAACACCAACTAATCTCCATGAATTGAGATCCTTCCTAGGCATGATGAA
Organism: Rhinophrynus dorsalis; assembly: GCA_037306005.1. Taxonomy (NCBI): domain Eukaryota; kingdom Metazoa; phylum Chordata; class Amphibia; order Anura; family Rhinophrynidae; genus Rhinophrynus; species Rhinophrynus dorsalis. The sequence continues at coordinate 322,270,791 of CM074720.1, read as the reverse complement.
TTATTCCCGGAAGTTTATTGATAATTATTCAGAAATAACTAAACCATTGTTGTTATTATTGAAGAAAGATCAACAGTGGATCTGGGGTGAAGCTCAGGAACATGCCGTATCTGAGCTCAAGAGTAGACTCACCCAGGCTCCTTGTCTGGCTTATCCAGAAGGAGGTAAGCCATTTTTTCTTGAGACAGGATTCACTAATCTTAGTCTCAGCGGGGTTTTGTATCAAAAGCAGGATAACCTGAATAAGGTTATCGCATATGCTAGCAAATCCCTGTCTTCCGTGGAAATTAAATTTAATGACTGTGAGAAAGCTTTATTGGCTACTGTTTGGGCATTACAGAACTTTCAGAGTTTTATTCAGGGTGAGAAGATCATCATTGAAACCGCTCATCAGCCTTTGCAGTATTTGCAAAGTGACCGGATAAAGGAAGGACACCTCTCCAATAGTAGGATCACCTCTTGGACTTTATCCCTACAAGGATGGCCATTAGAAATTAGGTATAAGCAAAACAGGAAGAATCCTGTAGCTCAAGGACTCGCCGAACTCCATGATTGTTCAGCATCTCCCACGGAGACTGAAACTAGTGGAGACGATTACCTTGAGGAACAATTGCTTTCCCCCTATAAGGCATTTGACGAGAATTATTGCACAACCTTACCAACCGCGTACATTGACGGGTGTTCCTACCATGTCACTACTGGCAATGAAAGAAAACTGGTGGCAGGTATCAGGATTACCTGGACAGGTGAGTGCCCTATTATATCTAAAGGGTATAGTCTAGGACCACAGAGTAGCCAAGTGGCAGAGCTCTGTGCGGTCTATAAGACAGTCCTTTTAGCTATTGAGCATAACATAAAGGAGTTTGTCATTATAACTGATTCTAATTATGTTCGCCATAGCTTTGTAGAATACCTCCCAGGTTGGAAAAGAAGCCATATGCTCCGATCCAATAATAAACCAGTGAAACATGGTAAATTGTTTTGTGAGGTTGACAATCTCGTAACATCAAATGGCCTTACCATCTATTGGAAAAAGACCAAGGGGCATTCTAAGGTCCTAGGCCCTGAAAAACAAGGTAATGATCTAGCCGATCAATTGGCTAAAGAAGGCGCCCTTAAGGGAGAGGCCTTAGATATATCCCATCTATTGGGTCCTGTACAGGTAAATGCCGTTACTAGGCAACAAGCCCGTAACGAAGCAGACACCCCGGTAGCACAGTGGATTCAAGACTCACCTAGTGAGGACTTGATTACAAGTCAAAAGGGGGACCCTATCATAGGGCTGTTCTACAAGCACATAGAAGACCCCCTAAACCACCCAATTTCTGAGGAGGAATGGGTGGGAAAAGAAGACTTAAGGATCTTGATGAGGTCCAAGGCCCAATTCCATATACAAGATGGTCTGTTAATCAGAACTTCTAAAAATGGAATACAACAATGGGTTGTACCTACTGCATTTAGAGGTTTAATGCTTCAACATGCTCATGATGCACCTACTTCAGGTCATCGCGGTGATAAAATCACGTATGAGATTCTCCGCGATTATGCATATTGGCCTCATATGCTTAAAGATGTACAAACCTATTGTCAAGGTTGTTTGGTGTGTTCCCAATTCCAACCATCTGGCCCCACTCATCGTGCACCACTACAGAAGAGGGGGATGTCATTACCATGGTCGGATATTCAAATAGATTTTATAGGACCGGTAACTAGGACAGCAAGGGGGAACAAATATATGCTAACGGTTACTTGTCTGTTCACCAAATGGGTTGAATGTTTACCCGCAAACAATAATACGGCAGAAACCGCAGCTGCTTTGTTAATTAACCATGTGTTCTCCAGGTTTGGCCTACCGCAGAGGATTGAATCTGACAGAGGTAGTCATTTCACCAACGAAGTGATGAACAAACTTTGGAAACTCTTGGGGGTAAAACGTAAATTACATATCGCTTACCGTCCTGCGTCAAGTGGTGGGGTGGAGCGATATAATCAATCCATTGTTAACATTCTCAAGAAGTTTGTTAAGGAATCAGGTAAGGATTGGGATCTTAAACTACCCCTAGTTCTCATGGCTATTCGGGCTACTCCTAGTGCAGCCACGAAAATGTCACCATTTGAACTAATGACAGGTAGAAAGATGGTCCTACCCCCGCACTTGCTATACCGTACGTCCGATCAAAATCTAATTAATGCCTCCACAACACACCAATACATAGACCAGTTACGCAAGCATTTACAACATGCATTTGCGTTTGCACAGAAAAATCTGGAAAAAGCAGTGGTAAGTAATAAGACTTACTATGACCTAAAAACCACCAAAAGGGAGTATGAGGTAAATGATCGTGTTTATCTATACAATTTTGCAAGAAACCAGGTAAAAGAAAAGAAATTCTTACCCTCATGGAGAGGGCCATATATCATTACTGATAAATTATCTCCAGTGGCCTATAAGGTTTCTATCCCTATTAATGGTGAAATTGTAGAAAAGTGGGTTCATATAAACCAATTGCGTGCTTGTCACCCTAGATCTCAGTTACAGATCATAGAAGGAGAAGCGGAAGAAGAACAAGGATCCTAATTAATCATTGGATGGATGAGTATCCTTGACTGTATAATTGACATTGTCATATTTGGATTTCTTATCTTCTTTTGTTTCAGTGAAACGTCGCTCTCTCTTTTGTCTGTCTGTGTGACATGTTTGTTCCCCACTAACACTCTAACATATCTCGTCAACAAATGGTTTGATGCTCTATGATTCTCTGAAAATGTTGTTATGCTAATTTTATTTTTCCTTTTGACAAGGTTTTGTTTGTAGCATACAGCTGAGGGTCATTCCTCTATAAAAGGGGGAAGAGTAGAGACAGAGAGTGTTAGTTTATAATAGTTTAGCTTAAGGCTAGCAAGGACCACAAGCTAACTGGTGCAAAAACTATATACAGTAATCATACAGTACCATGGTCATAGGGATACTGATTGAAACTGTAATGTCATGTATGTATGCATGCAACAAATGGATCAATATGAGATCACTCATGTGTCATTTCTTTTAGACCAAAGAGTTCTTAATAGACTGAGGTCAATTGACAGTTGCCATGGTTATGGACATCAAGACCAAGGCAGTGATGTGGATCATCCTCCTTCGATTACAGGAGTTCCATCCAAAGCCAAATGCCATGATGTGAATCATCCATCTTCTGTGACAGGAGTTCCGGACACAGCAAGCGTGGTTCCAGTGTTTTTATCAAGAACCATTGGGCAAGAGATGCCGGAGGCCATCCTAACAGAGAAGAATTTGGATCCTAGAGGAGTGCTGCCAACCTGCTTACATAAATCGCCATCTAAGAAGAATTTGCTATTTCTCCCACCACCTGTTCCAAACTGGGAGTCTGATATGATCTGCGTGCCTTTTCAACTCAAGCCAAAACTATGGAGATCCTTGAGTAGGCCAAGCAACTATTCGTATTAGACACAACGTCTTCCTATCAACAAAAAAGGTATATGGATTCCCTAATCAGAGAGATTGTTCCAACTATTGAAGAGAACAATAATTGCCTCGTCTTTTGGGAACAAGCCGATGCCATTAAGTAGTTGATGAACTGAAGCGAACTGTATTAACTTCGGAGACGATCCCAGTCACAGGACGAAGATGACAACAGTCTCCTCCAGTTTAGCAATAATATTTTAGAACTTTTATCAAGTTAGAAAATCTTTTGCTAAAAGGGGGATTATGTCAGAGACTTTGTCCTGGGGGACCATACAGGGTTAATTCTAATTGTAGGAAATTAGCTGAAATTCTGTTTAAAATGTGTTCAAATTACATCATATGTGAACAATGAGCCATTAGTCCAAGGTAGGGAGTGAAAATAACTAACCGACATTTATGGTGATATAGTGGGTTTTGCCAGACATTCTTAGTGTCTTAAAAAACACTCCCCTATGAGAACGTCTAGAAAATGACAGAATTTATATGACGTTTCATGCCCTCTTACATACATCATTGATGACATAAAAGCTGATTATATGTAAGAAATTTAAGTAGAGTAAGAGCTCCACCTAGAGTCTTGAGAGCATTATGACTGGGATATCCGCATTCCTTGAATAATTTGGGATATATTAATATCCAATCAGGGCAGACTGGTGATGTCACGGTATAATGAGATGGATCGTTATCCAATCATTAGAAAAAGGTGGGGATAACTGATAAGGCAAAATTTGTCAATATAATCCCCAGATACTGTTAGTTCAGGGTCTTTTTGACTTCCTAAAAGAGGGTCTTTGACTCAACTTAACTGGCTGAAACAGAAAAGGTGACTTCCTGAATAAGTACTGCTGGTGATTCCTGACAAAAGAAGGCTTTGCTGATCCTGCCATCTCACAGAGAAATACTAAGAAATTTGGATTGGTAACTATATCATTTATTCATTTAGATTCATTTAATCCAGAATTTTATAATTTTTCTTCTGTTTGAAGAACTTAGTTTTAAATTGTCTTAAGTGGACTGGCCAACCATTTGGGATAATTTATAATAAGCTAGATTTAGCTATTAAATTCTGGAAATAATAGAATCTATATATAATTATTGGGAAATGTTATAAATTGCCAATCAGTGTAATACAGTATATAGCATGGGTTATTTATATTAGCTAATATTAATCTTGGTATTCCTAGAGTAATATTTTGTGGTTCTGGGAAGATTATAATAGTTAATATTTGATACAGAGTATTCTTTGAATCCAGCTATTAACCCTTTAACCGCTATTTGTCTGCTGTTAGTGGTGTTTTCTTTGGAATTCTCTGTGTATGTGCCAGGCTTATATTTTGTAATTTGAAAGTATTATCTCAATAGACAAAATAACTGCTGGGTGTGGCATCTGTTTAAACGTGTGTATTAACCCTTGGAGTGCCTATAGGTTTTATATATAGGTTGCTGTAGTCAAAATTATGATAAATGTGCATGAAGTAATTCTAAGTAGATTATTTGTGTGATTTGGTTTGACTATATTAATTGCAATATATATATTTTATTCAGAGGTATTCAATATTGAATTCAGTAGATAATTAAATTATAGTGATTTAAATCTGGGATTTTATTCCAGCTATTCCCTAAATTTGATTATTATTGATATATGATACAAGGAATTGTTAGAGGAATTATTTAATTCATCTCACAATAACTCCTTACATCATAATTGGCATAGTCTATACAGTTTCTGGGGCAGAGGTATTAAGTAACCCTGCAACCAACTGTATTATATTAATTGTAACAATCAATTAACCTATTCTATGCTGCTGAATGCAATTATTGTTATTATACCTCTGAATATACCTATAGGTGGTTAACCCTTGCCCCGCTGGTAATCTTTATGATAAATAGTGTGGTTTGATTTTCTGTATACCTATTATAATTGCTAGTCACTTAATTATTTCATTGTTGCTGATACTTGTATATATTGTATTTTAATAAAATATATATTTTTGCACAAATATGAAGGATTGATTCTTGTGATCAATTCGTTACTGTGAAGTAGCGTGTCAATACATATTAAAGATAAAGTTCTCGAATTATTTTATATTGTCATTTGTCTATTTAAGTGAAGAAATCCAGCCTGAGTGGTTCTTTGTTTAACCCTTTGGATACCTTCATATAAATAGCCCGACAGATTGTGCACGCGCAGCTGGCACTTGAGGACCACAGGGCATTTTTTTTTTAAATTATATTTAATAGATCAAATTCAGCCCTGAATTCAATGACATGCCAGGACCATCACTGGTCCTTAAGTGCAAGACAGCGTACGTTAAGGGGTTAAACAAATATTTGTGAGAGTTATTGCTATGGAGAATGCTATGGAGAAATGTCACACACACACACACACACACACAGTCTGGTATCCCTCTTTTATAGGAAATCAGAGTTGGAAAAAGTGACAATTTTGATCTCAGAGGGACAATACCCCCTAAAAGGGACACTTGGAAGGTATGAACAAATTTTCATGCTTTTTAGCCCATCTTTAAATGATGGGTGATACATATAAATATGGTATCAACAAAAAAGTGTCCGCCTTTGTTTAGTCAAATGAGCTTTTATTCCAAGGCCTGATCAGGTGACCAGGGGACATCCCTTGAGACTAGAGGAAAGGATGTTTAAACTTCAGCAGAGGAAGGTTTTTTTTATGGTAAGGTCTGTTAAATTGTGGAATTCATTGCCCAGGGAGGTGGTTATGGCAGATACAATGGATACATTTAAGAGAAGATTAGATACATGCAGAGCTATACTGTTTATCAGTAGGCTGAACAGGAAGGTCTGATAAAGGCTAATTTAATTGGCAGCAGGAAAGCTATAAAATTCTCAGTTACTGGGGTATGAGGCGAAGGTTGAACTTGATGGACTTGTGTCTTTTTTCAACCTAATTTACTATGTTAGAATGTCATAGTTCCTTGTATTGACCTTGAATATATTTGCAAAGGGTAATCAGATGCCTCTTCTATGACATAAACAAACCTAGTTTGGGCTAGTGTGTGGGTGCTGCAGGCAGCAGTGGAAAGCAAACTGCAAAACTCCATCCTACTGCTGACCCTGGATGTGTTCAGTTGGAACACAGGATCAAAGCATGCAAAAAGTTTCCACAGGCATTTTCACATAACATTCTGACATTGCAGATTATGCAGCCAAAATAACCATCATCTCCTAAAATAAACCACAACTTTGAGTTGCATTCCCTACATAGTAAAGTCAGCTCATCTTCAAGAAGATTCAAGAGTATAATGCACCCCTTTATTACCAGGAATACTGTAGTCTATCACACAGTTTTAAAGGATACTTTTTGCACAGCTCTGTAGCCATTCAACTGCAAAGACTGAAACTAGTCAACTACATAAAAAAAGTCACTTGTATTCAAGAGTCATATTTGTGTATATAGGTTGATTACTAAAAGGCTGCTGATGCTAGCTGGCTAGGTGTGAAGCAGACCAGAAAATTTAAAGTTTACATATTTGGAAACCATTCAAAACTGCGTATAAATCAAGTTAATTAAAAGATGAGCAGATGCATAATGAGAGATGTTATTGCTTTTATTTCTGAACTGAAAAGTATTTCATTGAGGAACCATATACTAAAGTGCATACTACATACAGCATCATAGAATCCCTTACTTAAAAGGATTACATTTCAGAAATAAAAGTATCAATATTTCCTAAGTTATATATCGGCTGGTCTTTTGGCCTGATATGATCCACAAAAAAGTTTTGAAGTTTTCAAATAAATATGCAAATTCAAAACAGCAGGTCTGATTTACAAGGGTAACTACCAAGTTTATGCTGTTCTTTCACCTGATGTCGCTCAGTGGCAAACCTCCAGGAGGAACAAAGTTTGCAATAATCTATAAATTAAATTTGTTCAAGGGAATAGGGCTGACATACAACAATTCGTTAACCATTTTAGTCTGCCACATTAGTATGTTTTAGAGCCAAAAACCAATCTATTTCTATTCTTGCAGAGAATTTGCTGGTGATTTTTTTTTTTTTTTTTTTTTTTTACTAAAAAGCCATCTTGATCAAAACCATGTATGGACTGGTTATGGCAAACGTAGACAAAATGTATCAAAGGCCAGATTAGGGAAAAACTATCCGTCCCTCGATTCATTAAAAGTAAAGGCCTTAAAGGGATAGTAATGTTTCATAATAAAAGCAGCTCTTATTAATCATCATAGTATTTGGGCCTTGGAGAGTGTTATTTCAATTCTGTCAGAGTTGTTGTTCAAGAGTAATTGAATGATAAAGTTTCCCCCTCCCACCCCTTTTACTAATGTAACACTGTTCACCTCAGAGCAACAGGTACATTGCAGAGAGGGACAATCTTCAATTAAGATAAGGGAAAAAGCTGAAAAACCTGTCAAGGGGGCAGGGTTATCATTGTTCTCACAGTAAGAATATTGAACCCTTGATGTGAGCTGTCTGGTCTATGGACTGGATTCCATATCTGAGGAGTGGGGGCTTATACTAGGTAAAAGGGGCGGGAGGGGGAAACTATCATTCAATTACTCTTGAACTACAACTCTCACAATATTGAAATAACACTCTATATGGCTCAAATGCTATGAAGATTAATTGGAGCAGCTGTTTTTTGTGAAACATTAGTATCACTTCAAAGATAAGCATGCTCACTGGCATTGGGAGATAATTCAGCAACTTCTTTCCTCTCCTGTTAAAGTGCTGCGTCTTAAATGGCAAATATGTCCAAAAAAATAAGTTTATATTTGTTTAAAAGAAGATCTTACTTAGGAAATTGTTGTCCATTATACAACCGTCATTTTACACACTTTATTTGCATTTGAAGTCTGTTGTAGTCTATTAAAAGTTGATCTATCACCTTGAATTTTCTATAGACATTTGAAAAATTTAATTCAAAACTGCCTATGTGTCAAAAGTCCAGCAGATGTATAGTTTAAGACATTCACACTCATTTCTGGAAAAATGAACATTTCCTTGTATTGCAAAAGCTTGACTGGCATATGTAACATCATTGAAACTTCCATTAGCATATGACATCACTGAAAAGGCTTCATTAGCAGATGAAATGTCACTGGTACTGCAATTAGCATATGTTAACAAGTATGACTATCTCCTTAACTGTACTTTTGCTGGTCTTTTGGCTAACAAGACAGATGGGCAGATTTGAACGAAGTTTTCAAACCTGAATCAAGATGAAAGTTCCACTTCAAGTTGTTTCAGTTTACACTGTTGCGCCATCCGCAGTCAACATTCAAAACATTTTGGAGTGTATAAGGATATTCTCCAGGAAGCCTAGCATCTCCCATGTACAGTTGATAGGTGGTGGTGGTCGTAAGACTGTTCCCTAGACCAAAGGAAGTCTGTAGATCATCTATTCTTGCAAGCTTTGGCCTGAAATATTACTGCATATGATATATTTACCAAGGGTTTTATCACTCATCAATTCCAATGTAATGGAAGTCCTCCATTTCCTATGGTCTATTCAGGTGGGTCTGTCTGATGCCATAATGATGCATCATCAGCTGCCTCTGCAAAGATCATATCACTTGCGATCCTACACACAGGATGAACTGAAATTCATGCTGCTGCTAATCCAAAGAGTAGGAATAAGCAGTGATAAGGTTTTGAAGCATAGTCTTAATATTTTAAACACCATATTAGTTGTCCTTTGGATAGAAAACCAAACCATGTTTGGCATAGGAGAAAATTAAAAAAAATAAAATGCACAACCCACTAAATTTGCATGCTTGGAGGGCCTGACTTTAAAAAGGGAAGTATATACATATGCACCATAGGAGGAAAAAAAAAAAAAAAATCACACACACACAGTCATTACTGCTCCTCTACTATGGCAAAAAAAAAAATAAAAAAAAGTAACTCTTTGAGTGCTAGAGAGGTATCCAACACATCACAACGCAAATGAACTGGATACCACTCTAGCACTCAATGTGCTAACGTGGGAGATATTTATTTATATATTCTGTGTAAAAATGATTTTAAACAAAACTGCATTAGCTAGGTTTTAAACATTAAAGGGTCTAAAAGTGTAACTTTCTATTTCAATTGAGTTTGTAAAGCATTGCTAAATATCTAAACTATTTCATATTGTGCAATCTCAAATACCAAAAGGAAATATATAGAAACTAGTTGAAGAGCCCGTTACACGGGCCACAGTGCCACTGCCAACCGGTCGTGAGGCAGTCATGCGCAGTAGAGACTGCCCGTGCCACGGCTGATACAGAGCTGGACACGAAGCGTCCAGCTCTGTATCGGCCGCTGTGTGGGCAGTCTCTACTGCACGACTGCAGCACGCGCAGCAGTGTCTACTGCACATGACGCAGCGTTACACACGTTTTAGCGAATTATTATATAGGATGGATGGATGGATTCTGATTATCCAATACAATACTTTGAGTGCCAGACATGTATCTAACACATTGTAATACATTTGATCTCTCTCTGGCACTCAAAGGGCTAAATGGCAAACTGTACCCTATGAATAAGTCCCTTGTATTTAACCCTTTGAGTGCCAGAGAGGTACGCAATGCATTCCAATGTGTTGGATACCTACCTCTCTGCCACTCAGAGGGTTAATAAAAGTACTTACCCAAGTGGATGTACTTCATAAAGCAGGCTGACATAACTTTCTGGCATCTGATATCTGTTGAAGTCTATTTCTAGTTAGTTATTTTCACGTTACAATCTGATAAAGACAAATGTCTCTAAAAATAATGTTTCACTGTTATAGCCTATTATGGGAAGCTGTAGGTTAAAAACTAAAGAAGATTATGTAAGCAACTAGAGACAAACGCTTGTGTCACTAACATGTTGAACCCCCTGTTGCAATCAGGGTTAAAGTAGTGCTATGCTTTCGGATTACAAAGGGGTGTATACAGCACATGGATTAATAATATGTTGTGCACCCCACTGAATCTCTTGTGGACCAGAGAGGTGTGATATGAGTTGCACCTCCCTTCTAGTCAAAGGGTTAATAAGGGGCCATAAGGGTGGATGAACACAGAACTTCCCAAAAGCTTAACAGTGTACATATACTCTTTGTGATATGATCTTTGTTGCTCTAAATCTGTAACACATTGCTCTCTGAGCTGCCAAACATTTAAACAGCGATGTATTTTTAACCTTTTGAGTGCCAGAGATGTATGCTTTATGTACCGCTCCAGCACTCCAAGGGTAAAAAAAACAGCTTTATAAGACTAACAGGAAAAACTTGAATATGTACAATAAACAAACACCGATAAATACAGAAGACGCTTGGAGTCCAATTTACACATCAAAAGTAGCCTCACAATCAAGATCTTAAACCAGTGGACTAGCACCACCTAATCCTATATATAAATAATTCACTAGGATGTTTGTCAGAAGCAGTCATGCTCAGTAGAGACTGAGCGTGTTCGGGCAGTCTCTACTGCGCATGAATAGGCTGCTTAACCCTTTGAGTGCCAGAGGGGTACGCAACGCATTGCAAAGCAATGCGTTGCATACCCCTCTGGCACTCAAAGGGTTAATGTTACCCAGACCTTAGCCCGTGTACATGGGCTTTTAAACTAGTACCATAACAAACTAAGCAATGCATCCAGAGAGGAGAAAAGACTAAAAACTTCATATATAAAAACCAAGTCACAAGATCAGTCATTAGAAATATGTAAGAACCACATTACTTACACACATTCTGTACATGCACAAAATAACCCACTTAACCCTGAATGTACCAGTATGACAGACAAAATATTGCATTGCAAAGCACTGGATAACCTCTCTGGTATTCAGAGGCTTAAGAGGCAGTAAGAGTGACACACTGGGACATATGTATAAAGTGAACATGTGGTAAAATTCTCAGTACAAAAATTGGTGCAGATTTAAATGAGACTTATAAAACAATAATGCTAGAAAGGTCTCAAATACAATGTTTCACAATGCAATGGAAACATTTCTAGCATGCAAGGGGTTCATTTTAAACATTGAAAGCATCCCTTATGCCTTTATATGCATCAGTAACATAGAAAATCCAGCTGACCAACATGCTGTGTGCCTTACACTGTATGAAGTAATCAAAATGGACAATATGCAAACTTATAACAATCAATTCTTGCACAAATCTGCAAGTCTATTTATGACAAAATATCTCCAAATTCTCATTTTTTTAAGTGTGCTTTTAAACTCTTGAATGCTACAGATGCTTCAAGACATTGAACATTTGAGATTAACACCTTAATAACCAGAGGTGCACAACACTGTTTTGCTCACACCTCTGGTCATTAACCCTTTGAGCTCCAGAGGGGAATGCAACGCATTGCAAAGCAATGTGTCACATACCCATCTGGCACTCAAAGGGTTAAACGTATTAAAAAGGCTAATTTAATATCAATGTGAAATATATTTGCCCATGAACTGCTCGATTTTTGCATTTATGCATGTACTTTGATATGTATAAATCCACTATGAAAAAAACAAGGCATTAAAAACATCTGAAAATAAAAAAAGCTATGTCAATACTTACACTTGTAAGAATTGCTCTTTTCCCCCAAAGGAGAGTTCAATAAAAGTGGTTGACCAGATGAGATTCTGCTTTTAGCTGAATAACCAGTTTGAGACATACTGTCAGTGATCCCAGTTCTGTGCCTTCTGCCTCAGGCATAGTGTGCGTGCGTATTTGCAGGAGGATCATTGCATGGAGCAGCAGCGCCCTCCCTCCCCGTGTCTGCTTCCAAGGCTGCAATTCCCTCCTCCATCCCTTCACTGCACAACATCCATGACGTCTCTTATTTTCTAGCACATCAAAATCTCATTTTCCTGGCTATTAACAGCCCCCAAAACATCCTCTCTAAGACCATAAAATAACCCACCCGCAGGCACGAATACAACTTCCACTTACAGCACTGCGCACCATTCTACGGCTTATAACATGAACTATACACCAGTGTCAAATACAAAAAATGCGGGAAATTCAATTTTATTCCACTGTGCGAAAATATAAGGTAATAAAAAAACTTTTCCTCAGCAGCAAGAAAGACTCACCAAATTTTGGTAAGTCCTTGGGTGTTCTTTCCCCGTCCAGTCGACTCTCTTTGGCAACAGCTGTAATAGAATTACATGTACACAAGCGTATCGTTACAATTTATACATATCCTGGTCAAGGCAGATCAAAAAGTAGTTATAATTCTATTCATTTATAAATGAAAATTGCAGACTGCACTGGTCTAGCTGGTAACGGGCGAGCCGATCCCACGCTCCCTCACTTGGGGATACCGCTGCTACAGGGTACAGTTACACCCCCAAATATAGCAGAGGGTATGCTAAACAGGACAGGCTAACCTACAGCCCCCCAATAATAAACAGCCCCTCACCCCCTGAGAAAAAATGCTGCGCTTGGCAGGGGGAGGAGCAGCAGTCATATCCTGAGAATTCTCCCTTGTTCGATTCCTTAGAAGAAACATGACAAAGGCTATATAAGCAAGGGGTACATTAGTATTTCGGGGGGTTCGTTAACACCACACACTGCGCAGCGCTATTCCAGCATAACCCTCCCCCATCCCATTGCTGACATTCCCACGCTGCTCACCTCCTTCTCCTCCACTTCTCGGATCAGAACCTGCAGTCAGATACAGAACAGAGAGTGACTCAAAGCATGTTCTGACACCCCTATAACATGTTATCACAAAGTGGGGTTCAGTGAATCGTGATAGGAATTGACCCACCCCCCTTCTTTAACATTATTCTATACCTGTGCTGCTTGCTGGCAGGGTCCATCTTCCAAGAATCTGGCAATAAGGAAATACAGCTCTGAAAGACACACAAAACAGCTGGTCATGATGCATGTACTTTTTCTATACATATGTACCATATTGTTTATTAGAGGTGGTGGCGGAGGGGTAGGGATAGTGCACATACCGGATTTGAGCTCGGTGCTGTGCTGGCCGCTGGAGGAGGACATATTGGGGTAGTTGGGTATTCCCCCTCCTCCTTCTCTGCTTGTACTGCCTTCTCCTCCTCCTCCCGCTACCGCCGCCGGAGCGGATCCCCGGGCCCTGCCCCTGTAGCTGTCAGGGTCTAGAGCAGGAAGGAAAAAGACAAGCCTCTGCTCTCCACCATGCAAAACCAGGCGGAGGAAGGAGGAAACAACTAGCCGGAGAGAGAGTAGAGCGAACTGTTGTATCCCTCCGCCCAACACTGAAGGAGAGAGGAAAAAAGTCCCCTCTTGCTTTTAACAAGCTATTTTGCACAACTTAATACTTTTCATGAAAATCCTTTATTTTGTGCTGAGTAAAAACATATTTGTTATCCAATTTTCTTTGGAAGTAATAATAATAAAAATAATAATGTAATAATACACTAGCAAGCAACGTAGTAGTTAGGAAGTTTCTTAAGACAGCAACGTATTTACTATATTTTTACTGGGGGTGTCGTGTATACCTGGCCAACTTTTGAAAGGTGACCGCATGCCCTGCCTTTTTTGCGTATGAAGTGTGTCAGTACATTAATGTAATTAATTGTTAATTGTACTTAACAAATTAAAGTGAGAAAATGTACACATTGCAAATTACTCTACTGCTTGAGTCATACTTTCCAATTGTCCCTCTTATAGACCAAAATTCATCTGTCCCTCGTTCCTACCTTTGTGTCCCTTCCGTTTTAGGAGATTAGAATGCGTGGTGTGTATAAACGTGTATCACAGCAGTAAAATGGCATTGTTTAAACTTCAGTTTATGTGTTTATACATTAGTATGTGTGAATAAAATATACTTGTTTTCTTCTTAACCATGCATTCAATTACATAAAGAGCTATTGTTAGATCATGTAACTTAAAAACGTTTTGTAATCCCCTTCCCACCAGACGCACCCCTAGCAACCTACAACAAAATTGTCTCTCTGGCAATTTGAACTGTTGGGAGATATGTACAGTATGTGGCCAAAAACTGTGGTGATGTTGCATATCCACAGTGGCTTAGAGTAGCAGTTCACAACTCTTCATTTCCTGAATATATTTCTCAAAATACCGTAACCACTTTTTAAAACTAGGGATGGGTGAAAATTTTCACCTTAAACTGAAATCGGTGAAAATTTCCTGCGAAAAGTGCCATTTTTTCCACTTTTTTGCCTAGCCCATTGCATTGAAATCAGTGGGTGGAAAAATGTCTCTCCACCACACAAAACTTTTCTACAGTCATATAAAAGGCTGTCAGGCTCTCACAACATGCCATTCTGTGTTTAAAGGGATAGTAATACTTCGTTTTAACTTTATTTTATTTTGTAGGCATTAAAAAAACATGAAGAATGATATAAGTCTTATCTCTCAGACCTTTATGGTTTAAGAGATATTCACAAGCAAAGTTTCCCCTCCCGCCCCTTTTTCCTAGTGTAAGCCATCTCTTCTCAGATGTGAATCTGGTTGTAAGACCAGACAGATAACAGAAGGGGGCAATCTTCTTTGTATGAAAAGAATGAAAGCCCTTCCCCCCTTGACAAGTTTTTCAGCTTTTTCCCTGATCTTAATTGAAGATTGTCCCTCTCTGCAGTCTACCTGGGCACCTCCCTTCTGATCTGGCTGAACAGGGGGGGATACCTTGCTTGTGAATATCTCTTAAACCATAAAGGTTTGAGAGATAAGACATATCGTTCTTCATGTTTTTTTAATGCCTACAAAATAAAATAAAGATAAAATGAAGTATTACTATCCCTTTAAGAGAGGAGAGAGCAGCATGTTTTTGAGCTAGAGAAGATAGGCAAATAAAGGGGAATTGAAACTTAGTTTTAGGGAGTCATTTAGGTAGGCCATTTGTTCTCTGTAGTTGTTGGCGCATCATTCTGTCCGGTTGGGGCGTTCGTCATGCCGTTATGATGTCTGCTGCTTCTTGTTTATAGTGCGGCACCGCGAGAGACCTGATGCTCAGTCTTGAGTTCCCATTCCAAGTGTCTCTTCAATGTCTCTTACAGTGTATGATCCTGGCTATTACTCCTGGACCTTGCTGTTGTGCTGCCTGCCCTGACCACTGGATTTGACCTTGACCCTGTTTGTTGAGCCGTCTGCCCTGACCAGCGGCTTGAACTTAACCCTACTTGTTGAACCGTCTGCCCTGACCACTGGTTTGGACTTTCATCCTGCTTGTTGAGCTGCTTGCCCTGTCCTGTGTTCTGGACACTTGACCATTGTTTCAGGATCTTCTTGCTCTCCTGCAGTTCCTCTTATCACAGCTGTAGACTTTGCTCCCTGTGGTCTCTCTTCTGCCTGTTCTGGTCCGACTGTTCCTGTTCTCCTAGCAAATACTGCTCCTTGTGGACTCCAGGTACCCAGTTTGTTCTCTCTGTCTCTCTCTCTCTCTCTCTCTCTATATATATATATATATGTATATATATATATATATATATCTTACAGCTACTTTTAGACTATACTAGCTGCCTGCGCATACTTGCTGTAGCCTTCTCTGCACCAAGTGGGGTTTCTCGCAGCACACAAAACCCTTTAGTGGGATATTCTGACAGTAGTAGGGGAGTCTGGGGGCACAATGGGGAGAAGAAGGGAGAAAGGAGGTTGACCCAAAATACCCCAAAATTTGGTATGACTGACTGGCAAGACACAGACAGCTGGGGTACAAACTGCTTGCTGATTTTACTTTTATTGTCTCTGTGCTGGGGAAGTCTGGGGAAAGAAGTTGTTGATTTTGTTTTTTAGTTATATATACATTTTTGGGAATAACTGTGATAAGATATGGGGGACAAGAAAAAAATTAATAAAAAAAAATAAAAAATAATTAAACAAATAAATATATTAGACAGCTGACTGGGAGCTCTGTGACTGAGGTAGACTTGATAGATAGCAGACAAGATTGAACATTTTCTTGAGGACCAAGGAAAGACATCACACTCCATCAGCTGTGTACGGTAGAGAGTAAAAACACACACACAGTAGTTGAGTAATGTCTAGCAAACGCACAAGCGGGAGTGGGAAAGGTGTAGGAATTGCAGGGGTGTGGGAGTAAACTCTTAGAGCAAAAACTGACTGCAGCAATCGTTGTTGCAGCTTGTGCAATAAATGATGAGGATCCCTCTCCTCCCGGGTTGGATACAGTTTGTCAAGGTCCCACCAATCACACCACACCATACACATCTGACACACTGTAGGTTGTACATTATTTTTTTTAATCACTTGACATCATCATGAATATGTGCCAGCGTCACTTAAAGGGATAGTAATACTTCATTTTAACTTTATTTTATCTTGTAGGCATTAAAAAATATGAAGAATGATATAAGTCTTATCTCTCAAACCTTTATGGTTTAAGAGATATTCACAAGCAAAGTTTCCCCCTCCCACCCCTTTTTCCTAGTGTAAGCCATCTCTTCTCAGATGGGAATATGGTTGTAAGACCAGACAGATAACAGCAGAAGACAATCTTCTTACAATGAAAACAATGAATTGAAATAACACTCTCCAAAGTCCAAATACTATGATGATTAATTAGAGCTGCTTTTATTATGAAACATTACTATCCCTTTAAGCAGAAAGTAAGTGTTGTGAGCAAAGGCTCTCTGAATGCTAACAGGTATATGTTGCTGTAGGACTCACAACTTTGACTTCCAGACACTTATTTCTCCACTACAACCCTTAGAAGAAGTAATATTGTGCTAGGAAATGTTGCACCATATTAAACATAGGAAAAAAATGTGTTGAAATAGGAAAAAATTGTTGGAAAAGGAGAAAAATGTGTTACAATAGGAGAAAAATGTGTTGTGTTGAATAAGCAAAAAATGTGTTAGAATATGCGAAAAATTTGTTAGAATAGGAGAATAATATGCTGGAATAGGAGAAAAGGAGGAAAATTTTGCATTGGAGAAAGAGATAAAACTTTCGCAAAAAATCGTCTGTTTTTCGCGAAAAAGTCACGCTGGAAATTTTTCTCACTTTTTGCCCACCCTTACCTACAACTTTCTTGAACCCTATGTACTTGAGTGACAAATTTACTTTAGCTTTCTTGGTCATCATAATTCTACCCTTTCACCATTTGCACAATGGTATAGTGTTGAAGTTTATATCTAATTTTTTTTTTTTTTGTTCCTAGGTAACTCATATTTCTGTGGCAGCTTTCTAGAAGTCTACTGATCTTAGTGTTTGTATACTTTTAGCACATACTTAAGATCCCATCAATGAAATCTTACCCTAGGGTGGCCAGACCTCACCTTTAACCAGGGACACATATGAAAAGTGCGTACTGCAGGGCTGCATTGATTTCAGTGCAGTCCTGAACTATGCCAATTTCCTGTGTGTCCCCAGTTAAAAGGAAGGTCTGGTCAGCTTATGATTTACCCGGAGGCAAGCTGGCAACTTTAGGCCTGGAGGGCAAGCACAAGTAAATGGCCCTTGTTGCAATGTCCTCTGCCAATCATTTTTTTCATATTGTGTTTAACCTTTTAAGGACCAAATAGGTTTTTAATTCATTGCTTTGGAATGCCTTGTATGTCCCTCATGTCCTTAAAGCGGAACTAACACATTAGCAACTTTAGCTTCAATAACTCCGCATCTGGCGACTAGCTACTTAGTAGCACTAGTCGCCAGAATTATTACCTTGTAAAGGAGAAATAGCCATTCTTCCCCAGCTGACAGGAAGGACAGATTGCGGACATCTTGCCATATTGACGTCCACGCACCTGCTCTGTCAGTCTCTTCCGGAGCTGAACGGCTCCTAGCAATGCCTCCTACAGCTGGTTGGGACTAACAGAGCAGGTGCACAGACGTCACTATGGCAAGATGTCCATGATCCATCCTGCCTGTCAGCCGGGGAAGAACAGCTATTTCTCCTTTACAAGGTAATAATTCTGGCGACTAGCGCTACTAAGCAGCTAGTCGCCAGATGCAGAGTTATTGAAGCTAAAGTTGTTAACATGTGGTAGTTCCGCTTTAAAGCATAAATGTTCACTGTTATTTCCAGATACCACAGAACTTACAATTGAAATGGTGTTGCAATAGTGATGCCACAGAGTTTATAACTGACATTGTACTACACTAATGATACCACAGAACGTACAACTAAATTGGACCTACAATAGTTACATAGTTACATAGTTACATAGTAATTTAGGTTGAAAAAAGACTTGCGTCCATCCAGTTCAACCCTTTTCCTATTCCTGTTTACCATCGCTGACCCAAAAGAAGGCATCCGACTCCAAATGGCAATCAGATTTCTCCCTGGATCAACAAGCCCTAACTAAATATTAATCCTAATACTAACGTGCATAGCCCTCTATATTATGCTCTTTTAAATAAGTATCCAGGCCCCTTTTAAAGGCATCTAATGTATTTGATAGCACCACCTCCTCCGGAAGTGCATTCCATACCTTTATTGTCCTTACTGTAAAGAAACCCTTCCGCTGTTGTAGACTAAATCTCCTTTCCTCAAGTCTAAGCGGGTGGCCCCTTGTCCTGTGTACTGTTCTGTTAATGAACAGGTCTTTTGAAAGCCCTTTATATGGGCCTTGAACATATTTATATAGTGTTATCATATCCCCTCTAAGACGCCGTTTCTCTAGTGTGTACAAGTTTAACTTTTCTAGCCTCTCTTCATAACTAAAACATTCCATTCCCCTTACTAGTTTTGTAGCCCTCCTCTGCACTCTCTCTAGTTCCATAATGTCCTTCTTCAGAAAGGGCGCCCAGAATTGAACAGCATATTCTAGGTGGGGTCTTACCATGGACCTGTAAAGAGGCATAATTATATCTTCCTCCCTTGAGTCAATACCCCTTTTAATACATGCCAATATCTTATTGGCCTTTGCAGCTGCCAGCTGGCACTGCATGCTACTGCAAAGTCTATTGTCTACCATTACTCCTAAATCCTTTTCATTAGTAGATTTCCCCAGAGAAACACCATTTAAACTATATGTTGCATTTTTATTATTATACCCAAAATGCATAACTTTACACTTGTCTATATTGAATCTCATTTGCCATTTGCCTGCCCAGTTACTCAATTTGTCCAAGTCCTCTTGTAATGAAGACACATCCAGTTCAGACTTTATTACCTTACTTAATTTTGTGTCATCGGCAAACACTGATACATGGCTTCCTATGCCCTCTGGGAGGTCATTAATAAACAAATTAAAAAGAAGAGGACCCAGGACAGATCCCTGAGGCACTCCACTTATCACGTTTATCCAACTGGAGAACTTGCCATTTACTACCACTCTTTGCATTCTATCTTTCAGCCAATTTCCAATCCACTCACAAACATTTTGCCCTAGTCCTATTTCATTCAATTTGTACAGTAACCTCTTGTGTGGAACCGTATCAAATGCCTTGGCAAAGTCTAAATAGATCACGTCAACCGCCTCTCCCTCATCTATATTATTACTTACTTTTTCATAAAATGCGATCAAGTTCGTTTGACAAGACCTATCTTTCACAAAGCCATGTTGGCTATTGCTAATGATATTCCTGTTCCAGCAGAATTCTTGAATATATTCCCTTAGCAACCTTTCAAACAGCTTCCCTACCACAGATGTCAAGCTTACGGGTCTGTAATTTCCTGGCTGGGACTTTGATCCCTTTTTAAATATGGGCACCACATCTGCTTTACGCCAATCCATGGGCACCATACCAGAAATAAAAGAATCCCTGAAAATCAGATATATCGGTCTGGCCAGGGTCTGGCCTAGCTCCCTAAGTACCCGTGGGTGTATACCATCTGGCCCCGGAGCCTTGTCTACCTTGACACCATTCAATTGTTTTAACACTTTTTCTTGTGTTAGCCAGTCCCATGCTTGCTGTGCCTGTTCTGTAAAAGTAGTTTGCAGATTCTTGTCCAATGGGTCTTCCTTGGTAAAAACAGAAGAAAAGAAATTATTTAAAATATCTGCCTTCTCTCTGTCACCTTTGACCATCTCACCCGTTTCAGCTAACAAGGACCCAACATTATCAGACTTTAATTTTTTGCCATTAATGTATTTAAAGAATTTTTTGGGGTTGCTTTTGCTCTCCTTAGCAATATTTTTTTCATTCTCCAGTCTAGCTAATTTAATAGCCTTTTTACAGGTTTTGTTGACATTTTTGTATTCTGCAAATGCCTCTGCTGATCCCTCAGCTTTGTAATGTTTAAATGCCGCTTTCTTGTTATTTATTTCATGAATTACTTTACTGGTTAGCCACATTGGTTTCAATTTGCTTCTTTTGTATTTGTTTCCAACAGGGATAAATTTATATGTGTATTTTTGCAATATTATTTTGAAGGCATTCCACTTACCTTCTGTGTTTTTTCCTGAAAATATTTTATCCCAGTCAACGAGACCAAGGGATGAATTAAACCTGCTAAAGTTGGCCTTTTTAAAATTCAGTGTTTTGGTGGAACTCGTATCAACTTGTTTTTTTGAATTAATCTCAAACGATACCATGTTATGGTCACTATTCCCCAAGTGCTCCCTTACTTGGATGTTAGAGATAAGTTCTTCATGGTCAGTTATTACCAAATCCAGACATGCATTCCCTCTGGTTGAGGTCTGCACTAGTTGTGACAAAAAATTGTCATTCAACAAGTTCAGAAACTTGCTGCTTTTAGCAGAGTTAGCTATTCCATTTTTCCAGTCTATTTCTGGATAATTAAAATCCCCCATAATTATAGTTCTCCCTATTTGGGAAGCCTTTTCTATTTGCATTAATAGCTGTGTTTCTTCAAGGTCACCAATGTTTGGTGGTTTATAACTAGTGATACCACAGAGCTTGCAATTGATATTGAGCTGCAGTATTGATATCACATTGCTAACAACTGAAATGGAGCTATTAGTGATACCAAAGGGTTTACAGTTGAAATAATGCTGCACTGATAATACAACAGAGCTTTCAATTTAAATGGAACTATACTAGTGATACCACAAACCTTGCAATTGAAATGGTGCAACATAGAAGGTGAAGAAAAACAACTGGCGGAATAAAAACAAATGGGTAAGAGAGGTAAGGGGGGAAGTGGAAAAGAGAGGCCAACAGGGAAGAAAAGAGAGATGGGACTGGGTAAATGGAGAGAAGTGGGGCTGAGGGGATTGAAGTAAGGCAGTGGGGCTGAGCGGTGAGAAATAAGAGCGAGGGCGTAAGAGTGGTTCTGGGGAGGAGTAAGGGAGTCGGCTGGGAAGAAGTAAATTAGTGGTGCTGAGAGAGAGAAGTGAGAGTCAGGAAGGGAGAATGATAACTGAAAGATGGACTGGTGGAGAAGAAGTGAGAGGATGGGACTGGAGGGAAGATGTCAGAGAGTTAAGCAGAAGGGGCAGGCAAAAATGCTGGGGAGAGAGCAGGAGTGTTCACCTTAATAGCAGCAAGTGAGCTGACCGTAAGGCTCTTCGATAGATATGTTGCACCTCTATCCTGGTACAAAAACTTGCAATACTCAGTGAGCTGGACCATATGATCATGTAGTATGTATGCATGGAAGGCATTTTTATTATGTCCTCCTCTGTTCTCTCTGTGCATGCTCAGTGATCAAATTGTCAAAATCATTGGGTATTTTTACAAGTTTTTGAACCAGAATAGCGGGCAGTATATCAATTTGAAAGTCTCATGTCCACCTCTAGAGCCCAAGGGGCAGGGGAAAGTGGTTTGAGAATGTGCATCTGACCCTTAAATTCAATGACCCTTTCACCTTAACAGTTCACCCTTCCCTCTGTTTCTTGCTTTTGGCAGCACAGCCTGCTCAGCCAGTCAATGACAGAGGACTATAACATCACAGAACTCCTCAGTCATTGGATGGCTGGTACTGCTATGTGATGGTAATCCAGCCCAGGAAAATTAGGCCTCCTATTGAGCCCGGGTCACACTAGTGGCCTGAGAGTCCAAATGTCCGTCTGTCTCTGGAGAGCAGTTTACCTCTGGTCCAGCCCTCCTCTGTTCTTACCACAGACAAAGGATGAAAAACGATGACTAGCAGATTCCCTAAAGTGACAGTCAACATATTTTTGACTTTACATATTTTGAAAGTGCATAATATGTAAAGTCCAATTGCACATCCTTTATTGTTTTGTTTTGTTTTTTCTTCACCTATTTTTAAAATGTTTGCATTCTTGACAGTGAGCTCCCTGAATGTCTGTTTCCAGAGAACTTTCTCTTGGACTGTGAAAGCATGGATAGTGATACAATATAACACTATCCCTGCATCAGCCATTGCTCTTTAAGCTGCACTTAATAGACTGGAGACAGTCTTTTCTGAAGCAGGGATAGTGTTACTTTGTATCACTATCAGTGCTGTCGCGTTATCTGACAGAAAGCTGTCCGCAAAGAGCTAGTCTCATTGTCAGTTACAGAAAAATGTAAGAAAAGAAACATTACTATCCCTTTAAACTGACATTGTTAATTAATCAGTGTTTTACTCACCCACCTGGCATCACAGAACTGTTAAGAATAAAACCTTTTATCTTTTGTAAATTAATTGCTACAGATTAGCTATTAAAATAGTTTGCTATAGTTTTATTCTGTGTTGCTGCATTTGCCTGCTGCACTGGGTTCAGTGTGTTTACTAAGGAATTCTGTAACAAAAATGTGCAAGAGGAGATAGAGGATGAAGAATCTGGTAGTGGTGGTGTTGCTGCAGCTGTAAGTGTGACACCAGATGCATCACATACACCTATGTCACACTCATCAACATCACTGCCAACAAGAGAAGAGGAAGAATCTTGCTGTGGTGGGGCTGTTAATAAGGGTGGCACTGGTGGTGAATTTGATGAAGATCATGAGAGCTTTCCTAGCTCAGGTCAAACAGGGACAGGAAATGGAGAGTCTGTGTTTGTTTTGATGATGTGATAGTTTATGATGCCGTTGAATCATATCAGCAAAATCTCAGTCATAGGAGGTTGAAGCTGTTGTTTCCACCATCCTGGTAGCAGTAGTACTTGGAGTGGAATCACCATTCCTGCCACAGTGTTATGGGTCAGGGGGTAGTGTATCCTCCTAGTACTAGCAGCAGCACCAAAAGCAATGTTTGGTGAATTTGGGGAGATGGTGTGCTTTCATGAAAATGTTTCTCTACTTCCCCATTAAATTGGGGGCAGGGCATGTGCAGTCATCTCCAACTACAAAGTGCACACTCTGTAACAAGGTTCTGAAGAGGGGGAAGGAGGTGTCATATCTTGGCAAATCTGCATAATGAAGTGCATGCAGCTTAATCTCTCTGGGGTGCATGTAGTATATGTGCAAGAAAAAAAATTAGGGGCTATTGTCACCAAGCCTGGTTTGTACCCAATGACAAGAACAATGTGGCACCAACATTCTCATAATGTTAACATCACCTGTGTCACAGTTATCATAACCTGTGTCACAGTTGTCATCTAGATATAGGGTCCAGACTACTAATAATATCCCATTTGTCTACCTAGCTCCCTCGGGGTCATCCTCCCTTGCCCTGCCACTGGCCAATTTGTCACCACCGGCACCACCAACAGTACAAGGATCTGACAATATGTCTTCACTCATTGAATATTCTGCAGTGCAATGACCACACATGTCAATGTGGTGGAGACCAATCAAATCCAGGTGATAAGGGTGCATCTACAGACTTTCCACCTTGTAGAATAAGTCAGGCTCATACTGAAGAGGGTAAATTATTTTTATAGAAAGTACTAATGAACAGTTAGAAGTGTCACCCACCAGCCGAACTCCATCAGTCAGTGTTTTTTTTTTGGGGGGGCAGACTAGTGACACAGTGACTTGGGGGACAGTTTAACATTTTCAGCTTGATTAATTAGAGCTGATGTGATAATGTTTGCGAGCTCAGTCTTTCACTTCATAACTTTTTCTCATACTGTGCACATTGCTGTTGTTGATAACTGTACAGTCCATCCTGCTCCCAAGGTAATCCATTCCAACACCTATAATTTTAGAGGGATTTAGAAGGATTAAGGGGACTGGTCATCTCTATGCAACTGAAATGGTGAATACTGGTGCTGTTGCCTCACTGCTAGTGGTAGTAGGAACCACAACCTGTCCCATGTCACTGCTGGTGCTGGTTAAACAACTATAGTCTTTAGGGATGATGATCCCAGCACCATTACTACTATTCTTGGGCATAGTGGATACAGCAGTCTAATCCTGCGATATTTGATGCTCCCACAACTCAGCATCAGGAACTAAATTAACAAATACCCAGTGTCAGTAGTAGCATAATGTTTTAGCCAGGTAATATCTTTCCTTGTTGTAGGCTTGTTGCTAATAATATTTTATTTCAAGGATTGTGTTGCTTTAAACCTGCTAGAAATTATTTGCAAGGCTTTCTTTTCTGTAAGCCTGCTAGCAATATTTTAAGGCTTGTCTTTCTGTAGGCCCGCTAACTTTTTATAGTGCTAATGGAAATAAACAAGACAAATAAATACAATAAATTAAAATATTATCGTAAAAGAAGGATCTCCCAGTCCCTTGTCCAAAATAAAGTTGTATATATTGTTGAAGATTGTGTATTGTAACGGAACCCTCCATCCGTGGGGCTCCTAGAGGGGGCTGGGGGTCAGCTTCCTGCCCACAGACTATGGACCTGGTCCTGGAACGGGGTATGGCCTGCCCCGAGACTAATCACTGCCCCGTTTGCCCCTTGTCATGGAGTCCTCCATGCCATGGGCTCCTGGAGGTGCCTGGGGCCCAGCCTCCACCCTACAGACTGTCCAGCTGTGAGGTCTGTCACAGGAACAGGGTGGTATATTTGTTGAGAGAGTTATGCTCTGATCTGATGTTTATTTAATTATGTAGTGATGTATATTCGTATCATATACTCATGTTTGCTGTTTACAGTCCTTTGTCCCCCATGTGGAGGCCCCATTGTATGACTTGTGTATTGTTCCCCTTGTTTCCACTGTGTCTCTTTGTATTATGTACCCCTCCAACACTAGCCCCATTGTATTCCTTGTGTATACTCCCATATGTTGGTTGCAGTGGCTTGTATCCTATTGCATTTTAAGATGTGTTGATAATGCAGTTATGTGTGCAAAAACAGAGCAACATGGGAGCTTCTCCAATGCTCCACATTAGAAAAAATCGCTCAAAAATGTAATTGCAAGATGAATAAAACAGTAATCTTTATTGTACAAAATGTAATAAAAATGTAGATAGCTTTACATCTTTTAGCAACTTTTAGCTTCCTCAAGTTATGAGTAAGCGAGTTAAGCACGAAACGCGTTGATCTGTGAGGAACCTATTTGACACACCTGCTGGTTTATATTATGAATATTACCCAAGTCACTCCTCCGTCTTTGTGAAGCTGCTAAAAGATGTAAAGGTATTTACATTTTTATTACATTTTGTACAATAAAGATTACTGTTTTTATTCATCTTGCAATTACTTTTTGAGCAATTTTTTTCTAATACTATGGCTTCGGCGGCCCAGGATTATTATTCAAAAGTCTCCAGGAGGATTACAACTTTGGCAATGCAGCAGAGTGGCGGAGAGTGGACCTCCAGGACCTCAGGGAAGAGGATATCCCAGACAGGTCCGAGCTGAGGGCTGACCACCAGCCCCATTGTATTCCTTGTGTATACTCCCATATGTTGGTTGCAGTGGTTTGTATCCTATTGCATTTTAAGATGTGTTGATAATGCAGTTATGTGTGTATATAAACCCTTTGTTTTCTACAACACAGGCTTGTATCCTATTGCATTTTAAGATGTGTTGATAATGCAGTTATGTGTGTATATAAACCTGTGTGTTCTACAATAAAGAGTTCTTATTTTCACCCTACAATACGTTGCGACTAGTGGTTTGGGTGGCTGGAGAGATTGGTGGTTGCAGTCCCAAGTTAAGGAGCACAGGTTGACAGAGCTACCCATTTGGTGTAGTGGGGTTCCATCACATTAGTGGCAGCGGTGGGATGCTTCCTAACCTATGGTACATTCAAACCACCACCAGGATTTATCTCCAGGATCAGATATGTCAGAACTTGTACTGGTGGAGAGGGATCATGCCCGCCAGCAGCTCAGGAGGGATGTTATCCAAATGCATCAAAAAGTACGTGGGAAAGGTCCTCCCAACCTCTGAGGAAAGGTACTGGCTTTAGCGGAACTTGCAGATGCCATTCCTGGTGGAGCAGCCCTGGGAAGAATGGGTGGCTGAGCTGGATGTGCTGGTCCAGATAGAGCTGAGGTTGCATGATGGATACCAGGCTCTTCGACGGTTTGCAGCACAGCTGTGTGCAGGGCTGGAGGATAAAGATCCCAGAGGGCTATGGCTTCAGCTGCAAAGAGGCAACACTTCAGCAGCTCCTACTTATATAAACGAGACTTTAAATGGACCATCGCCTTTACAAATTTGCTCATAGGTGCTATTGAGATGCAGTTTTGTGTGTCTATCCGGATAGGTGAAACTTGCAAAAACAGAGCAACATAGTAGCTTCTCCAATGCTCCGCATTAAGACACAATATTAGAAAAAAATCGCTCAAAAATGTAATTGAAAGATGAATAAAACAGTAATCTTTATTGTACAAAATGTAATAAAAATGTAGATACCTTTACATCTTGTAGCTTCTTTTAGCTCCCTCAGGTCATGAGTGTTACGGTTTTCAGACAGACAGAGGGTTTGATAAAACATAGTTTTATTGACAGAAAATAATGAACAACATTGCCCTCAGCAGGCACACAGTGAATAATAAGAATAGGTGCATAGACCCTCACAGGGCCAGTATACTGGATACAGACTGTGTATATATAGACATAGGACAGATACAACTAGAGACAAGCAATCAATAGTTAACACTTAGAACTCGTCAGTCTCTGTTGTGGTGTTGGCACGCCCAAGGTGATAATAAGGCTGTACAAGTGTGAGCAGTTCAACACTAGTAGTCCGTAGGAGAGCAAGCGGCTTGTTAAAGGCAGAGACTGACCCAGAACGCTTAGAGCAATAGCGAATAGCCCCCACGGGCATATAACGGATACCACCGGTACTATGGAAGAGTGAGTCGTTAGCCCCCACGGGCGTATAACGGAGACTACTAAGCTGCAAGAGCGAGGCTCTTTAGCCCCCACGGGCGTTAAAGGAAACCAACAGAAATGATAGCTAGTGCCAAGTAGCCCCCACGGATGTATAATGAATCCACCAGTGCAAAGTGCGCAAGCCAAGAGACCACCGGTACGGAACCGGAACAACTACTCTGCTACGGATGGAATATATGAGCCGCAGTCTATCTAGGCCCAAGCGGCCGGCTCAGCAGGAGTAGTATAGCTCTGCAAGGGTTAATCACGGCACCTGGTTGGAGATAAGGCACAGCAAGAAATCGGCTCCGCGATCGGTATCGCCCTGATGGTACAGCTCCTCAACTTAAAGGAGACTCAGCTAGTAGTACAGCTTGGAAAGCGTTAGCAGCGGCCCAAGGGTTAAGGTCAGTCTCGAGCACTAGCGCGACTACTGGAACCAGAATGTTGCCCAGTGGTACAGCAGCAGGAACGTAGCCAGACCGGAACCGGGAACAGTGGAGAATCGTAGACAAGCCGAATCAGCAACAAGCAGGAACGTCAGCCAGGCCGGGTTGGATAACAGAGCAGGTTCGCAGACAAGCTGGATCAGCAACAAGCAGGAATGTCAGCCAGGCCGGGTCGGATAACAGAGCAGGTTCGCAGACAAGCCAGATCAGCAACAAGCAGGAACGTCAGCCAGGCCGGGTCGGATAACAGAGGAGGTTCGCAGACAAGCCGGATCAGCAACGGGCAGGAACACAGAAGAGTCGTCAATGCAGGCCAAATTGGTACACCGGAAATCAGGAACACAGCAAACAGCAGCATAGGCTCAGGAACACCACGAAAGGGCACCTGACAGGTGCCAGTGGCCAGAATAAAACAGGTAACCAGGGGCGGGCCAACACAGCTCAACCAATCAGGGAGCAGCACAGTAGAGAGTGACGGATCACGGGGACAGTGATAATGAGTAAGCGCGTTAAGCACAAAACGCGTTGATCTGTGAGGAACAGACTTGACACACCTGCTGGTTTATATTATGAATATTACCCAAGTTTCTCCTCCATCTTTGTGAAGCTGCTAAAAGACGTAAAGGTATCTACATTTTTATTACATTTTGTACAATAAAGATTACTGCTTTTATTCATCTTGCAATTAAATTTTTGAGCAATTTTTTCTAATACTATGGCTTCAGCGGCCCAGGATTATTATTCAAAAGTCTCCAGGAGGATTACAACTTTGGCAATGCAGCAGAGTGACAGAGAGAGGACCTCCAGGACCTCAGGGAAGAGGATATCCCAGACAGGTCCGAGCTGAGGGCTGACCACCAGCCCCATTGTATTCCTTGTGTATACTCCCATATGTTGGTTGCAGTGGTTTGTATCCTATTGCATTTTAAGATGTGTTGATAATGCAGTTATGTGTGTATATAAACCCTTTGTTTTCTACAACACAGGCTTGTATCCTATTGCATTTTAAGATGTGTTGATAATGCAGTTATGTGTGTATATAAACCTGTGTGTTCTACAATAAAGAGTTCTTATTTTCACCCTACAATACGTTGCGACTAGTGGTTTGGGTGGCTGGAGAGATTGGTGGTTGCAGTCCCAAGTTAAGCAGCACTGGTTGACAGAGCTACCCATTCGGTGTAGTGGGGTTCCGTCACATTAGTGGCAGCGGTGGGATGCCTCCTAACCTACGGTACATTCAAACCACCACCAGGATTTATCTCCAGGATCAGATATGTCATAACTTGTACTGGTGGAGAGGGATCATGCCTGCCAGCAGCTCAGGAGGGATGTTATCCAAATGTACCAAAAAGTACCTGGGAAAGGTCCTCCCAACCTCTGAGGAAAGGTACTGGCTCTAGCGGAACTTGCAGATGCTGTTCCTGGTGGAGCAGCCCTGGGAAGAATGGGTGGCTGAGCTGGATGTGCTGGTCCAGATAGAGCTGAGGTTGGATGATGGATACCGGGCTCTGCGACGGTTTACAGCACAGTTGTGTTCAGGGCTGGAGGATAAGGATCCCAGAGGGCTATGGCTTCAGCAGGAAAGAGGCAACACTTCAGCAGCTCTTACTTCTAACATAAACGGGACTTTAAATGGACCATCGCCTTTACAAATTTGCTAATAGGTGCTATTGAGATGCAGTTTTGTGTGTCTATCCGGATAGGTGAAACTTGCAAAAACAGAGCAACATAGTAGCTTCTCCAGTGCTCCGCACTAAGACATAATATTAGAAAAATTCGCTCAAAAATGTAATTGAAAGATGAATAAAACAGTAATCTTTATTGTACAAAATGTAATAAAAATGTAGATACCTTTACATCTTTTAGCATCTTTTAGCTCCCTCAGGTCATGAGTAAGCTCGTTAAGCACAAAACGCTGGATCTGTGAGGAACAGACTTGACACACCTGCTGGTTTATATTATGAATATTACCCAAGTTTCTCCTCCATCTTTGTGAAGCTGCTAAAAGATGTAAAGGTATCTACATTTTTATTACATTTTGTACAATAAAGATTACTGCTTTTATTCATCTTGCAATTACATTTTTGAGCAATTTTTTCTAATACTATGGCTTCAGCGGCCCAGGATTATTATTCAAAAGTCTCCAGGAGGATTACAACTTTGGCAATGCAGCAGAGTGACAGAGAGAGGACCTCCAGGACCTCAGGGAAGAGGATATCCCAGATGGGTCCGAGCTGAGGGCTGACCACCCGCCCCATTGTATTTCTTGTGTATACTCCCATATGTTGGTTGCAGTTGTTTGTATCCTATTGCATTTTAAGATGTGTTAATAATGCAGTTATGTGTGTGTATAATAACCCTGTGTGTTCTACAATAAAGAGTTCTTATTTTCATCCTACAATCCATTGCGACTAGTGGTTTGGGTGGCTGGAGAGATTGGTGGGTGCAGTCCCAAGTTAAGGAGCACAGGTTGACGGAGCTACCCGTTTAGGGTAGCGGGGTTCCGTCACACGTATGACTGCCAAATAGTACTCTGCTGTCTGTGTACTATGAATCAAAATACACTAGCATACTTGAAAGTGTAATTTTTTTTTTCACTTTTTTTTTTTTTAACACATGCCATCATAGCAACATAACATGAACATTTTAGTATCTGCAGTCTGTGTCCATTTGAAAAGTTGGGATGTGTTACGCAATGATCTGAACACACAGAGGCTCAATACCAGCATCTGAGTTGATGGACCATATGGATGAGGAATACATTAGAAAGGGGAATTAAGCAAAAGAAGAGTAGAGAGCAGGAAGATAGAAGCAGGAGGGCAAGAGGAGTGAAGGGAAAGGTAAAGAAGGGGGGAAGAGGAACACCCACAAAGGGCCTAGAGGGCCTAATCAGAGGCATCCAAAGAAAGGATTGCCAGGCACCAAAATCAGAATCAAATCTAATTTGGAAATGTTGTCCGTGGACAGGTAATAGAGCTTTTCATTA
This sequence comes from Rhinophrynus dorsalis, assembly GCA_037306005.1. NCBI lineage: Eukaryota > Metazoa > Chordata > Amphibia > Anura > Rhinophrynidae > Rhinophrynus > Rhinophrynus dorsalis. Next base: position 322,239,916 of record CM074720.1, on the reverse strand, counting down.
TCAAGAATATGGCCCAAGAGGGACTTCCAGTCCCACAAGTAGGTCGGGAGTCAGAGATCTTCACAATCTAAGTTTACAGGCTCTGGCAGCCGTAATTAATTTTTGTGAAGAGAAGATTGTGAGCTGGAACCAGACAGTGTTGTCCCCGGGAGTAAAGACAGAAGGTAGGGCTCAGCATAAAAGGGAATGGATAACCCGGAAGGGGGACATTGCAGGGCAGAACCACCATATATATGAAGGAGGGAGCAATTCTCCTTATCACATCTCCAGCATTTGTTGGGTATATAGAGGTTAGATTTGGAGAGCTTCTGTGGAGTCTGATACCCACTAGTTAGAAGTTTAATGTTTGACCCCCTACGATCTCTCAATGGCAGGCGTGTGTGCAGTTGGTGTTCTCTCTAAAGCACGTACATGCTATGGCCACAAACAATCTGGGCATCTTTCGTGAGCTTTGGGCACCATGGGAGCAATACCAGGGAGTCACTATTGTAACTGCATATAGTTGTTTGAGGATAGCCCTTTGCCTTCAACCACCTCTGTTAACTGAGGAGAGGCACGTTGGTATGGTGCGGAATGATCCATTCTCTGTACCTATTATTCTCCCCATCCCCTGACACCCTGCCTTATCCCTCCCCCTCCACCTCCTCATACTTTTCCCCCCCTGCCCTCTTTGCATTCATATTAACTCTTCCTACCCCCTTCTGCCTCTTCTCAATTCTTTTCTTCCTCTTATTACTGAGACTCAGTGTCTTCATTCAGTTTTCATTTTGAAGGAATGTATCCTTCCTTTATACCAGTTACATGATAGCTTGACGTTGATTCTTCCCTAACTGACATGCTAATAGTTTTTTGAAATATAGTCAGCCCCTATCAACTCTGTTGTTCATTGTTATAATTCTGAGATTTCTCAAGTATGATCACAGCATGTTCTTACTTTGACTACTTGTGTCAATTATAACCACAGCTGTTGTATGTCATGTTCATACTATATTTCCTGATATGTATGGCATTTTCTACAATAACATGTTTTATTTTGGGGGAAAAAAATGAATAGGTTTCATACCTTTTTAAATATCATGGTCCCCTAACCAGTATTTGTAAAAATGATTTCTTAGGTGCATCAACCCTAATATATATTCTAAATGTGTCTGGTTGCAGATGTGCATGAACATCTGACCACTTTTTGTTTATGTAAATTATAAGGGCGATGATGTATAATTTAGGTTAAAACATAAATAAAAGATAATTATCATCAAAAAAAGTTTAATGTTTGTCTCTCTCATGGAAATTAATTTGCTGGTCATATGGAAAGATGCAGTCCACTGAAAGTCAGTGAACTCAAGGCCCAAGTGCGACTCCCAAGTCTGTCTGTGTGACGGAGAAAAATGGCAGAAGGAAGAATCTAGAATGTTATACATCTTGGAGATGCTACATCTAAGAGGTTGAGTGCAAACCACAAATGATTCAAGTGAGTAAGGGGCCTCAAAACAGAACTCTGCTGGGAGAAAGAAGCAATAAGATGATGAATTTGGTGATAGATAGGTTGTATTTTTCAACCAGCTCAGGAAAGGAGGGGAGAGGAGCATCAAGAATCAAGTGTTCCAGATAGTGTAAACCACAGAGAAGCCACAGTTTGAAAGTCTGACTGCAAATACCCAGGTGAAACTCATGGGTACCACTTCATCCATGTCTCCAAGAAGAGTCCAAGGATAACATTTTGACTCAAAGGAGCAGAATATTGTGATGGTGAGACCAGAAGAGCTGAGTGGGGGAATGTCAGGACATCGAAGCTTAATAAGAGATGTTCTGTCCATTGGGGACTTTTCACAAACTAATTCCAGCAGCAAGGCTTATACAGTCACATAATGTTAGGAAATACAATCCAGAAGAACCAAGCCACAACAATGATTAGGATAGGCAAGGGTCCTAAAAGCCTAAACATAACCTCTTATATCTCCAAACAAACTTTAAAGGTATAGTAATACTTAGTTTTATCTTTATTTTGTATGCATTAAAAAAACAAGAAGAACGATATAAGTCTTATCTCTCAAACCTTTATGGTTTGAGAGATATTCACAAGCAAAGTTTCCCCACACTGACCAAAACGGTCAAGTCTGCCATCTAGCTGTCAGATTTGGAATCCAGTCCGCAGATCAACCGGTGGCTTTTCAGCAGAGCCGAGATCACAAGATATAAAAATAACTATTTCATTGGAAGGGTCTAAAAAGTGTGCTTGCAAACCAGGCACACTTTGTAGACTATTTGAATGAAGTAGTTCTTCTTATATCTTGCGATCTCGGCTCTGCTGTAGAGCCACAGCCGGTCTGCGGACCAGATTCTAAATCCGACAGCTAGATGGCAGACTTGACCGTTTTGGTCAGTGAGGGGAAACTTTGCTTGTGAATATCTCTCAAACCATAAAGGTTTGAGAGATAAGACTTATATCGTTCTTCATGTTTTTTTAATGCCTACAAAATAAAATAAAGATAAAATGAATTATTACTATCCCTTTAAAGCCTGATGTTGTAAAGCGTTCAGTAGCCTCAGAGGGGCATGAACAGGGAGCGATTTCAGAATGTATAAAACTTTGTCATCTTGATTAAATTAAAGCTGCCCCTCCAGGAGATGAGCAAGGCGTTCCAAGATTCCTGTTCACTTCGTAATGAGCTTTGCAAGTGAGAAAAGTTTGTTTCAGCTAGTAACTTGGCATCAGGGGTTAAATAGATTACTAAATACTTAATGAAGTGCTCCCTCCAAGGGAAATGCAAGTCCAACTGAATAGCTGTTTTCACCGGGCAGGAACATTAATGTTCAGAAGTTATGATTTAGAATAATTGATTTTGAGGCAGGAAATTTTGCCATATTGAGAGAGGGGGGAGACCAGGGAGGGAAAGGACTTTCCTGGGAAAGCACAAAAAAAAAAAAAAACTAGCATGTCATCCGCGAGGCTAGTGGACTTAACTCTCTGGATCACAGATATATCCCAGATATGGAGGTGGTGTGTCGTACAAGGAGCTAAATGGGCTCCAGAGTAAGTATGAAAATAATGAGGGATAGGGGGTAAACCTGGAGAGTACCATTATTGATGGATAAGGGGTGTGGCAAGACACATTCCACAGAGACCCTACAGGTGGGATTTGTGTACAGGGAGATAACAGCAGATAAGGCCCTAGGTCCCAGTCCTATCCAACGCAATGGTGTGGACATGTAGTTCCACCCCACCCTATCAAATGCTTTTTCAGCATCTACGGACAGAAGAAGGGAGGGTTTCCTGTTCCCGGCAACTGCCTGATAGTGTTGTCTCTGGTCTCTCAACCAGGCATACAGCCAGCTTTATCCGAACCAATCATACCCCAGAGGAATGACTTCAATCTATTTTACGAAGAGCTTGAAGTCATTGTCTAACAAGGAGATGTGTCTAGAACTACCACACAAGACTGGATCCATGCCTGTTTTGGGGATAACAGTAATATGATCAGATGACTGTGATAGTCACAGGTGGCTGTTGAGGATTACATTAAAGGAATCGACCATGTGGGGGACCGGCTGTGACTGAAACTGCTTGTAATAGGACAAAGGTAGTCCATCTGGACCTGAACATTTGCCAGCAGGGGATCTCTTAATAGCTACCAAGATCTCCTTGGGAAGATGGGACTATACAGAAGAGAAATTGCTTCAGGTGGGAGACAAGTGATATTTGCCTGAGCCAAGAAAGACTCAGTGCTCAAATCCAGATATCCAGAGGATTCAGGGGAATTGGACAACCTGAGATTGTATAAAGCCTGATAATAGGCCTTGAAAGCTTCCAAAATATCATCAAAGGTGATAGCCACAGAGCTCGACTCAGTCTTAATCTGAGAAATGTGCTAAGAAATTCTGGAGTTAATCAAGTTAACCAAGGTCTTCCCACATTTGTTACCGTGTAAGAATCACTGATATTAATGTCACATGAAAGAGTTAATGGTTTGGCAGCAAGATCTTTCCTTTTAGTGGATACCCTGTCAGGTAGCTGTGAAGAGGGGAGTGATTTGTGTTGTGCCTCAAGCTCGTAAATATCTTCCATGAGTTTGTTAAGATGTTCTCTGTGTTTCCTCTGGTGCCAGCCGTTCAGTGACTTGAATATCCTGTGTATATATAACACTTATGGGCTATCAAATATAAGGTAAAGGGATTTCAGAGGTCAAGTTAGAGAGGAAGAAGCCCCAAATTTCCATTTTCTACTTTGTCTCAGAGAAGGACAATTTTTGAATACATTTTGTGGAGGTGAGAGTAACTGGTAATGTCTTTGAGAGACGGGTTCAGGGTCATCCAAATATCTACACACTGGAGGTCCCTGAGCAGTCCTGAAATCCTCCTAGCCTGGGCGTGGGGATGGGATGTGCAGGAAGAAGAGCAGTCAACAGATGGATGAAGAGCGATATTGAAGCTGCCCTTCAAGATTAGCAACCCAGAACCAAAGGCCTCTAGGGAGTGGAAAGTAGAGATCTGGTTGGAGTTGTGGGAATATATGTTCGCAAATGTGAGCAGAGTACCAGCCAAGGTAACATAGTACCATAGTAAATTAGTCCATAAAGTTCAACCTTTGCCTCATAACCCAGAGAAATAAGAATTATATGAGCTTTCCTGCTGCCAAATAAATTAGTCTTTATATGAACTTCCTGTTTTGCCTACTACTACACAGTATAGCCCTGTATGTTCCCTCTTGAATCGTCCCTTAAATGTATCCATTGTATCTGCCAGCACCCATCCTTGGGCAAGGGACTCCACAATTTAACAGACCTTAGTGTAACAAAAAACAAAAACCTTCCTCTGCTGAATTTGAAACCTCCTTTCCACTAATCTTAAGCTCACCAGAGAGATCCTTGTTTTGACCTCTAATATACTTGTACATTGTTATAAGATCTCCTCTTAGTCGTCTTTTGTTTAGAGTAAATAAACCAAGTTTGTCTAGACATCCCTTATATGTCAAGTCTTCTATTCCCTTAATTAATATTGTTGATCTTCACTGTACACTCTCCAATGCCAGAATATCATTTTTTAGAACTAGCGCCCAAAACTGCACTGCACATTTGAGGTGAGGTCTTACCAATGATTTGCACAGTGGCAAAATGATGTTAGCCACTCTTGCTTCAATACCTCCTTTATGCAAGACAGGGCTTTGTTTGCTATTGCTACTGCTATTTGACACTGGCCACTGCTTCCAAGTTTGTAGTTTACAAAGATTCTCAGGTCTTTCTCTAGCAATGAGTCCCGTAAAATGATTCCACTAAGTTCATAAGTAGTACTGGGATTATTTCTTCCCAAATGCATGACTTCACACTTTCCTAAATTAAACTTCATAAGACATTTGTTTGCCCAATCTGCTATTTTATGTAAAGCACTCTGTAGAGAACAAATATCCTGTTTTAAATATATTACCCTGCATAATTTAGTGTCATCTGCAAATATTGATATTTTGCTATCTATATCTGTTTTCATGTAATTTATCAAATGCATTTGCCAAATCTAGATATGCTACATGTACTGCTTTACTATTATCTAGGTTTCTACTTACTTCTTCATAGAAGCTCAAAATATTAGTTTAGCACAATCTATTCCTCATAAATCCATATTGATTCCTGCTTTTAATATTATTTCCTCTGTGTCCAATCCACGGTATACTGAGGGTAACTGGCTCAGCCGCCCAGCTGGTAGGACCAGTTAAAAATATAAATCTTGTAAACTTCCTCCCCTTTGCAGTTATTTTTGTCCTACCAAGTTGGAGGAAGTAGGCAATTGCCTCTCTCACTCTTTTATGGATGTTAATTTATTTTCTTATTTTCCCCCCTTATTTGGCCTGCCTAACAGTGGCTTACATTGGCTTCCAGTCCCTAGGATCGCATACCTCAGAGTATTAGGATGAGTTTGCATGGATGCCATCCGGGCTTCCAGCAGGGATCTGGCCAGCGCGATACGCCATGTTCACGCTTCCCTCTTTTATCATCTAGCTTCTGGCACCCACGCGTCCAGCAAGTATACTGCCTAACAGGAAACCTGGAAGTTAAGTGCTTTGTGTTCCACTGATGGAATGCATGCAGGAAGAAGCAGCGTTCTCCACAATCTCATTAAAATGGAGCATTTCGATGGCAACTTTGGCACAGTGAGTACAAATTTAAATATAGTACTCATTGCCTTGTAAGATCTCTATTATGTTGTATGCAGTATAGAGTGAGTGCTGCCTTAATTCTGCATCTTCAACTTTAATTGTGGTAGTTTGGATACTTGATTTTCCATACCTGTTCTATCATGTCTACCCCTAAATAGTCTAAAGTGGAAAAACCTAAGTCCTCTGACCCCTCTAAGGGTGAGAAGGTTGCACCCAAGACAAAAACTTGTGCAGGTTGTGATCACAAGATATCTATGTCTGATCCTGCAAAACTTTGTGCTGACTGCCTTAAGTGTGCTGTTGGTAGCAAGGTCCCTACTCAGTTTCAGGACTTCCTTAGCTGGATGAAGAACTCAATGCAGGAAACATTTTCATCCATGCAGGAAGCAGCACAAAAAAGTCCTGGAATGTCTGACCCTGATGAAGGTCCCTCTTGTCTACAAGAGGAAGATGAGGACAGTTTTATAGAACTGGAATCCCCAGCATCTTCAGCAGAAGAAGGGGAGATTATAGATGATGTCGGTAGCTTTAGTCTTGACAAAATAGACGGTCTTTTTAAAGCTATGAGGAAATGCCTGGGCCTTTATGAGTTCCACAAAGGTCTAAATATCATGGGCACTGCATTTATTCGCTATAAGAAGACTAACCATCAAATATCAGTTCAAAGTTCCATACAGGACATTATTCTGAATGAATGGAAACAAGGGGAAAAGCAGTGCTCTGTCTCCAAGAGATTCCAGCATATGTACACATTTACTGATAAAGACACTTCTGGATGGTCTACTTGTCACGGTTTGTTTTGACTCTCAGACACAGAGTTAAGATAAAAACACAACTTTATTGAAAGTTTAAAGAGAACCCTCGCGGGTCCTGACATACACATATATAAACACACAACTTGTACAAAGTAGTAGAGAACAATGGTACAGCAAATATGAATAGGCTCTACCGGCCGTGCCAATAACCAGGTAAGGCAGCCCAAGGACTAGCACAAAGATGGAAAAGGCTTTACCGGCCTTACCAGTATACCGGGCAAGGCAGCCTTAGGACTGGCACAACGAGTGAGTAGGCTCTACCGGCCTTGCCAATATACTGGGCAAGGCAGCCTGGAGACTGTTAACATGAGATAGAACAAGGCTCTACAGGCCTTGCCAATATACCGGGCAAGGCAGCCTTAGGACTGGCACAATGAGTGAGTAGGCTCTACCAGCTTTGCCAATATACCGGGCAAGGCAGCCTGGAGACTGGTAACAGGAGACAGAAAAAGGCTCTACCGGTCTTGCCAATATACCGGGCAAGGCAGCCTTAGGACTGGCAAAACGAGTGAATAGGCTCTACCGGCCTTGCCAATATACCAGGCAAGGCAGCCTAACAAGGACTCAGTGTAGACAAGTACTGGTACATAATGAAGGTGGTCTCAGCGACTGGTGAAGAGGTGGAGCAAAGCAGTCGCAAGTGCTGGACAACAAGGAGACCTACCGCTGTTGTATAAGAGTCAGCAAGCAGCCGGTGAATAGGAGCAAACCAGTACCCGTGTACTGGACTACATAGAGACGAAACTGGTGCTGTATAGGTGGCAATAAGCAACCGAAAAACATAGGAGCGAACCAGTACCCGCATACTGGACTAACACAACCGGTGCTGTAAATGAGCAAACCAATACCCGCGTATTGGACTACACGGAGACGCTACCGGTGCTAAGAGGTGGCAGAAAGCAACCGTAATACATGGGATCGAACCAGTACCCGCGTACTGGACTACACAACCGGTGCTGTAAATAAGCAAACCAATACCCGCGTATTGGACTACACAGAGACACTACCGGTGCAGAGAGGTGGCGGTAAGCAACCGGAATACATGGGAGCGAACCAGTACCCGCTTACTGGACTAACACAACCGGTGCTGTAAATGAGCAAACCAATACCCGCATATTGGACTACACGGAGACGCTACCGGTGCAGAGAGGTGGCAGTAAGCAACCGGAATACATTGGAGCGAACCAGTACCCGCGTACTGGACTACACAACCGGTGCTGTAAAGGAGCAAACCAGTACCTGCGTACTGGACTACACAGAATACGCCCAGAGATCAGAATGTCGTCAAAGCAACCATGATAACGGAGAATATCCAAGATGATCCAGGAGCAGGAGGGACAGCCAGGCCGGGACAGGAAGCTGGAACAGTAACGGCAGTCAACCGGAGCAGGAACAGAAGTAGGAACGTCAGCCCAAACCGGATCAGGAACGGAGGCAGGAACCACTTCAGCAGAGAAGGCTGTCAGTCAGGTAGGCAGGCAGACACTGGAGAGTAGAGGATTCAACCAAGGCCCATAGAACACAGGAAACAAATGCAGGTGGCTACTGACATAGAGACACCATGAAAGGGCAACCAAAGGGTTCCAGAACCCAGTCTATATAGGCAATACTGGGCGGACTAAAGACAGGCAGCCAGTGGGAAAACCTCACAGATAACTGACAGGAAAAGGCAGCAATCACGGGCACCGTGATAGTACCCCCCTCTCAAAGACCCCCCCCCTTTATAAGAGGGACCTGGTTTCTGAGGGTACTTGGAATTAAAAATTTGCAGTAATTTGGGAGCATGAAGGTCCGTACTATCCACCCAGGATCGTTCTTCCGGACCATAACCTTTCCAGTTTACCAAATACTGCAATTTTCCTCTAAATCTGTGGGAATCAATGATACTCTGAACTTCGTACTCCTCCTGACCCTCTACCTCTATAGGCCCTGGCACCACAGGGTTAGTAGTATAGCGATTGCATACAACAGGTTTGAGGAGCGACACATGGAACACATTATGAATACGCATGAATGCAGGGATATCCAAGGCATAAGAGACAGGGTTGATTTTACGAATCACCCTATACGGACCAATAAATTGAGGAACCAGTTTGTTAGATGGGACTTGTAACTTGAGATTTCTGGAGGATAGCCATACTCTGTCCCCAACCTGGAAGGAAACCGCTGGCAGCCGTCTACGATTAGCATGACGCTGATGTCGCTGAAAAGACTGACTGAGTGCCCTCTGAACCTGTGCCCATGTGGAACGGAGCTGCTCGATATGCTCATCCGGTAGTAAGCATGGCTGAAACCCATAATTGATCAGAAATGGAGAGCTCCCGGATGAAGAATTAACCGCACAGTTCCTGGCGAACTCCGCCCAAGGTAACAGGTCAGTCCAGTTATCATGATGGTCAGTGACAAAACATCGCAGGAACTGCTCCAGTCCCTGATTGGCACGCTCAGTGGCCGCATTGGTCTGGGGGTGATAGGCAGAGGAAAAGGACAATTGAATGCCCATCTGTTCGCAAAATGCTCTCCAAAATCTGGACACAAACTGGCTCCCCCAGTCAGACACCAGCACTCTGGGTACTCCGAAATACCTCTTTAGCGAAAACCACCGCTAATTCTTTGGCAGAGGGAAGGCCACGGAGAGGCACAAAATGAGCCATTTTAGAAAACCTGTCAACCACCATAAGTATGAAAGAGTACCCTCTAGACACTGGCAATTCTCCCATAAAATCAATGGAAACGTGAGACCAGGAATGTTCGCCATTGGGCACCGGCTGGAGTAGGCCCACCGGGAGGTGTCTGGGGGTCTTGGCATGGACACAGGTGGTACAGGCATTAGCAAACTCAGCACAATCTGCCCTCAGGGAGGGCCACCAGAAGACTTGTGAGAGAGACCAACTCAATTGATCTCTACCAATATGCCCTGCGGCTTTAGAGGTGTGATATGTTTCAAGTAAGCGAGTACGAAATGGCTCATCAACGAAACACTTGCCCACTGGGGTTTCCAGGGGAGCGTTAGCCTGGGAGGCCAGAATCTCTTCCCCCAGTGGCGAAGTTATACTTGTGCATAAAGTAGCCAATATATGATCAGGCTGTATTATGGGTGCTGGGACCTCGTCCCTGTCAACCTCAGGCTCGAATTGTCTCGACAGAGCATCAGCCCTCACCCGGGCAAATATGATGCAATGAAATTAAATTGAGAGAGGAACAATGCCCACCTGGCCTGGCGAGAGGACAACCTTTTAGCCTCAGAAAGATAGGTCAGGTTTTTGTGGTCAATCAGAATTAATACTGGATTTTTGGTGCCCTCTAGTAAATGACGCCATTTTTTCAATGCAAGAATGATAGCCAGTAATTCTCTGTCACCTATCTCACAGTGACTTTGAGCCACAGACAATTTCTTGGAAAAAAACCCACATGGTCTGAGAGATCCCCCCTTAACTGGTCGTTGGGAAAGTACTGCCCCAACCCCAATCTCTGAGGCATCAACCTCCAATGTAAACGGGAGAGATGGGTTGGGGTGGGATAGCACGGGAGCAGCTGCAAAGGCGGATTTCAATGTTTCAAAAGCATCTTCAGCTGCCACAGACCGTTGGGAAGGCTTAGCACCCTTATGAGTAAGGTCAGACAATGGTTTAACAATCGTGGAAAAGTTCTTGATAAATTTACTGTAATAATTAGCGAAACCCAGAAATTGCTGAATTGCTTTTAAGCCCGTAGGCCTTGGCCATTGCAAAACTGCCGCAAGTTTCTCTGATCCATGGCAATCCCTTCTTTGGCAATCACAAACCCCAAGAAGGGCACACTAGATCCATGAAACTCGCATTTTTCCAGTTTGCAATACAACTTGTTTTTTCGTAAGAGGAGCAACACTTCTGACACATCTTTAATATGTTGTGACACATTATCTGAATGAATTAGTATATCGTCCAGGTAGACAACAACACAGGACTGCAGCATATCCCTGAGGATATCGTTAATCAGTTCTTGGAAAACTGCGGGTGCATTACAGAGGCCAAACGGCATAACTAGATATTCATAGTGCCCGGATCTAGTGTTAAAAGCCGTTTTCCACTCATCACCAGCTCTGATCCGGACCAGGTTATAAGCAACACTTAGGTCCAGTTTAGTAAGGATAGAGGAACTTTTCAACCTGTCAAATAATTTGGTGATGAGTGGTATCGGATAAGCATTTTTAGGCATTAACTTGTTTAGGCCACGGTAATCAATACACGGTCTTAGCTCGCCATTCTTTTTCTTCACAAAAAATAATCTAGCCACAGCCGGGGAGGTGGGTTTCCTGATGATCCCTCTCTTGAGGGCATCTGCAATATATTCCTCCATAGCCTGGTTCTCCTCACATTACAATGGATAAGTGCGTCCCCTGGGGGGCACCACCCCCGGTGGCAACTCAATGGCGCAATCATAAGATCTGTGCTGTGGTAGAGTACCAGCCTCTCCTTTATTAAACACATCGCTGAATTGTTGGTACTCATCAGGCAAAGAAGGAGAGGTGCACAAAATCTTAACTGGGTGAGACACACAATGTTCCATACAATACTGAGACCAAGCAGAAATTTCACACTTTTGCCAATCAATCTGAGGATTATGAAGCTGCAACCAGGTAAATCCCAGAATGACTGCGTAGTGTGAAGAACTGATAATCTGGAACTGCTGTTCCTCTTTATGAAGCGCTGCAATAGTCATAGGTAATGGCATTGTTTCAAAGGTAACCTGGGCAGGTTCTAGAGGTCTGCCGTCAATGGCTTCAATAGCAAGAGGGGATTCTCTCTCAACCAGCGGAATCTTGTGCCGTTCAGCAAAGGCACTATCCATGAAATAGCCGGCTGCGCCGGAGTCAATCAGGGCCAGAACCTCCACCGAGCCATCTGCCCACGAGAGTACCACCTGTATGGTGGGTTTCTGTATGATCAAACCTGGGCACAGTTGAACACCACCTAGGACCTGTCCCCCAAGGTACCCTAGGTGTGGTCGTTTCCCAGACGTACGGGACAGGTTCTTAGCAAGTGCCCAGTTTTGCCACAAAATAAGCACAACCCTTGCCTTCTGCAGTGTGCTCTTTCTTCCTTGGTTAGCCTAGTGAAACCTAATTGCATAGGTTCACCAGATTCCCGTAACTGGTCCTTAGATTTAGGCACCAAGGGAGGGGTGGGTGGGCAAAATGAACTGCTAGATCCATTACTCTTTGACCATAGCCTACAGTCCTTAGCCATCAATCACTCACGGATCCGAGTGTCAATTAGGATAGCATAGTCAATATATTCATCCAGATCAGTAGGCAACTCTCTAGCTGCGGTTTCATCTTTGATCTGATCGCTCAGACCCTGTACAAAGGCTGCCAGCAACTCCTCATTATTCCAACCTACCTCTGCTGCCAATGTGCGGAATTCGATGGCATAATCGCCCACAGTACGCTTGCCCTGTTGTATCTCCATTAGACTTTTAGCAGCAGAGGTGGTCCTACCAGGGATCTCAAATACTCTCAGAAATATTTGCACAAATTCCCTGAAATTCTTTGTGCAGGGTTTTGCACTCTCCCATAAGGAATTAGCCCATGCCAGGGCTCTGCCAGTCAGTAGGGATATCATAAAACCAACTTTACTTCGATCATTAGGAAAGGCATGGGAGGTTAATTCCAGAAATATCTCTAGTTGGTTGATAAACCCTCTGCACAGACTGGGTTCACCATCATATCTGAGTGGCAATGGTGCAGAAGCGGTTAGCCCTTTAACTGCAGCCACTGGGGGTATAGTATCGTTCTCCGGTGTCGAACCTGGGGAGACCACCGGACTCGGAATGGACTTATCCGTGAGTACTGTATGTTCAAGAATGGTTTGGATCGCCAATGCCAGCTGATCCAGACGCTGCTCATGTACATCCATCCTCCAATGGATGTTCTGTGCATTACCCTTACTCTTACTGTCTGAGGTCATGGCCCTTTCGTACTGTCACGGTTTGTTTTGACTCTCAGGCACAGAGTTAAGATAAAAACACAACTTTATTGAAAGTTTAAAGAGAACCCTCGCGGGTCCTGACATACACATATATAAACACACAACTTGTACAAAGTAGTAGAGAACAATGGTACAGCAAATATGAATAGGCTCTACCGGCCTTGCCAATAACTGGGTAAGGCAGCCTAAGGACTAGCACAAAGATGGAAAAGGCTCTACCGGCCTTACCAGTATACCGGGCAAGGCAGCCTTAGGACTGGCACAACGAGTGAGTAGGCTCTACCGGCCTTGCCAATATACTGGGCAAGGCAGCCTGGAGACTGTTAACATGAGATAGAACAAGGCTCTACAGGCCTTGCCAATATACCGGGCAAGGCAGCCTTAGGACTGGCACAATGAGTGAGTAGGCTCTACCAGCTTTGCCAATATACCGGGCAAGGCAGCCTGGAGACTGGTAACATGAGATAGAACAAGGCTCTACTGGCCTTGCCAATATACCGGGCAAGGCAGCCTTAGGACTGGCACAACGAGTGAGTAGGCTGTACCGGCCTTGCCAATATACCGGGCAAGGCAGCCTGGAGACTGGTAACAGGAGATAGAAAAACGATCTACCGGCCTTGCCAATATACCGGGCAAGGCAGCCTTAGGACTGGCAAAATAAGTGAGTAGGCTCTACCAGCCTTGCCAATATACCGGGCAAGGCAGTCTAACAAGGACTCAGTGTAGACAAGTACTGGTACAGAGCTGGAGCAAACCAGTCGCAAATGCTGGACAACAAGGAGACCTACCGCTGCTGTATAGGAGTCAGCAAGCAGCCGGTGAATAGGAGCAAACCAGTACCCACGTACTGGACTACATAGAGATGAAACTGGTGCTGTATAGGTGTCAATAAGCAACCGGAAAACATAGGAGCGAACCAGTACCCGCGTACTGGACTAACACAACCGGTGCTCTAAATGAGCAAACCAATACCCGCGTATTGGACTACACTGAGATGGTACCGGTGCAGAGAGGTGGCAGTAAGCAACCGGAATACATGGGAGCAAACCAGTACCCGCGTACTGGACTAACACAGCCGGTGCTGTAAATGAGCAAACCAATACCCGCGTATTGGACTACAAAGAGACGCTACCGGTGCAGAGAGGTGGAGGTAAGCAAACAGAATACATGGGAGCGAACCAGTACCCGCGTACTGGACTACACAACCGGTGCTGTAAATGAGCAAACCAATACCCGCGTATTGGACTACACGGAGACGATACCGGTGCAGAGAGGTGGCAGTAAGCAACCAGAATACATTGAAGCGAACCAGTACCCGCATACTGGACTACACAACCGGTGCTGTAAAGGAGCAAACCAGTACCCGCGTACTGGACTATACGGAATACACCCAGAGATCAAAATGTTGCCCAAGCGGCCATGATAATGGAGAATATGCAAGACGATCCAGGAGCAGGAGGGACAACCAGGCCAGGACAGGAAGCTGGAACAGTAACGGCAGTCAACCGGAGCAGGAACAGAAGCAGGAACTTCAGCCCAAACCGGATCAGGAACGGAGGCAGGAACCACTTCAGCAGAGAAGGCTGTCAGTCAGGTAGGCAGGCAGATACTGGAGAGTAGAGGATTCAACCAAGGCCCATAGAACACAGGAAACAAATGCAGGTGGCTACTGACATAGAGACACCATGAAAGGGCAACCAAAGGGTGCCAGAACCCAGACTATATAGGCAATACTGGGCGGACTAAAAACAGGCAGCCAATGGGAAAACCTCACAGATAACTGACAGGAAAAGGCAGCAATCACGGGCACCGTGATACTACTCCACCCAAAGCTGATGCAGAAATCACTCAAATATCACGTTGAAGGACCATTTTATTGGAAAATTGGAAGATGGTACAACCATCCATGACCCCATGGAAAAGCAAGCAGACTGTTCTTAAGAAACAGTTCTCTACCATTGGGAAAAATCTAAAGACTGCCACTTCCATGGCGTGTATTTTCCGTACCTTACGTATGTGGTTATCAGAACTGGAGGAAAAAGTAGAGTTGTCTGTTTCCTGATCTCTTATATTGAAATAATTGGGTACCATCAAGGATGCTGTAAATTATTCCTGTGATACCTCTTTTGACAATATTAAACTTCTAGCAAAATCTGCATCTTTGTCTGTCACCACTTTGTGGATCAAGGCTTGGGAAGCGGGCACTTCTTCCAAAAACAGACTAGTCCACCCACCCTTTTCCAGAACTAAACTATTCAGAGATCAACTGGAGGAGATTATCAGAAAGTCATCTGGTGGAAAGAGCCCTTTCTTACCTCAAGAGAGAAGAACTAAAGTCTCTAACCAGACGTTAGTCCTTTGGGGAAGCTAGAAGATAGAAGCCAAGCAGAATTTATGACCAGAAAAACCATGGCGTCCCCCAGAACTCAAGAGCTGGGAATCATAAAGATTTCCAGAGAAAGGGGCAATTCCAACAATGAAGCCAGACGTACCCCTTCTCCACCTCCAGGAGGGGGCAGACTGAAGTACTTCTATCAGGCTTGGAGTCTGATTCACCCAGACAAATGGGTTTTAGAAAGAGTAAAGAAGTAGTATGCTCTGGAGTTCCAGCCTGTCCCTATGATTCAACGGTTAATTACATTTTTAATAAAAAGCAAGACCAAGATTCAACAGATGTGACATGTTGTACTGTATCTTCTCCAAAACAACGTGATAGAAGAGGTTCCCAAACATAAGAGATTCCAGGGATTCTATTCCACTCTTTTTTATGTAACAAAACCTTCCAGGAGTTAGGCCTCATATTATATCTCAAGAAACTCAATTCCTGAGAATACGCCATTTCAAAATAGAGACATTGGCATCAACATTAAAATTAATCCAACCTCAGTCCTTCCTCACTTGAATAGATCTGGAGGATGCCTATTATCATGTTCTGATCAGGACAGAGCACAGAAAATACCTCCGGTTTCACATATTCGGACATCACTATCAGTACCGCATCCTCCCATTTGGGTTGGCTTCAGCCCCATGGGTCTTCACCAAGATACTGGCAGTGGCTATGGCAGAATTGAGAGACTAATCAGATCAAGGTTGTTCCCTACCTGGAAGACATTCTGATCATAGAAACATCACATCACAGATCAGTAATCATCACAAAAGCCTTTGTGGATCTTCTTCTAAGACTAGGCTGGATAGTCAATATAGAAAAGAGCCTTCTCTCCCCTTCCTAAAACCTTGTGTTTCTAGGAACACAGTTCAACAATATTCTGGGACAGGCAACCCTGTCCCTGGATCGTCAACACCGCATATTAGGCAAGGTTGCTGTCTTTCTTCAAATACAACTGCAAAAGCATTCTCCCGTTAACACAGGAAAATTATCAGAGATTTTAACCAGAAAAATCCCTCCAGCTTTGCCCAAAAGATTCCAGTGTACTATTCCACCAAAAGAGAGTTGTCATGGTGGACTCAGCACAATCTTTCAAAGGGCTGTCCCCTAATAGAATCAGAATGGCAGATTCTGTCTACAGATGCCAGCAGAACCGGTTGGGGCGGAATCTGGAATCAGAACACCATTGACGGTGAATGGACAGCTTGAGAATCTCCTCTACACATAAATATGTTGGAACGTCTTTCTGTTTGGAAGTCTCTAAGGCATTTCCAGAATGACCTCAGGGATACAGCAGTCTTGATCCAATCAAACAATATATCAACTGTACAATACCTTCTGAATCAGGGAGGAACAATGTGTGACTTTACAGATACTCTGTTGGGGAGAAAACAACCTTCTCACTCTCACAGCATCCTATCTGTCAGGTTATCTCAACATACAGGCAGATTTTCTAAGTCACAAGAAAATAGACCCAGGAGAATGGAGTCTAAACAAACAAGTATTTCAGTCTGTAGTATCGGTCCTGGGCTTTCTCTCCATAGATCTTAGGGCTACAGCTCAGGATAGACAATGTCAAAGGTATTTGTCCAGATGATACAAAAAACAATCTGTAGAATAAGATGCATTATAAATCCCGTGGACCTTCAGTCTGGTGTATCTGTCTCCTCGTCTTCCACTCCTCACGGAAGTAGTAAGAAAAATAAGAAGAGACAGATCAAGCATAATTCTTATTGCCCCAGGCTGGCCGCAGAAACATTGGTATGCAGATCTATTTCAAATGTCGATCCAGCCTCCCATTCCCCTTCCGAACATTCCAGATTTGCTGTCTCAGGGTCCCATTCTCCACCCAGATCCAGCCTTCTTCCAGCTCAAGGCCTGGAGGCTGAGCGGGGCTCTTCAAGACTTCAAGGGGTCTCTGAACCGGTTATAGATGCCATTCTGAGAGGCAGAAGGCCTTCCTCTATGAAAATGTACATATTTCCATATTTCACAAGTGGTGCCTGTCACAGAATCTAGATCATGATTCCATTTCAGCTTCAAAGATTCTAGATTTTCTTCAGTCTGGTTTCCAGAAAGGCTTAAAACCTGTTTCTCTAAAGGTCCAGCTCTCTGCGATTTCCACAATTCTAGCAAATCCCATTACTGATATTTACCCTATAAGAAGATATATTCCTGCCATATCTAAAATTAAATCACCCTCCTTTTCAGGTAGGCTTCATCCTATCAGGTTTTCACAAAGGTTATGACAGTATTGTCAGCACACATTTGTTAACCTGTTCCCATTTTAGAACAGCATGGCTGTATGATCAATTTAAAAAATCCTCTCTGGTACCTCGCCAGGTTCTAGTGTTTCTTGGTAGATTCAACACTCTTCAGGGACAGATATTTCTACCAGAAGACAAGATTCGGACATTGTCAGGGCAGGCGTCTCAGACCTTAGCTACAGCTGGATATTCCCAAGAATTGGTCCAGACAGCAATGTTCCTTATCCCTCATGATGTCTCTCTAAGGCCAGATGAGAATCTCACCTAAGAGGATCACCCATTGGTCATACTGAATTGGTATCAGATGCAAGCCTAAAGGGTTGGCAAGCTTTCTTGTGCTCTTGGATGGCCCAGGGCCTTTGGTTTGACAGACAGAGTCTTCTTTCAGTCAGTCTATTGGAACTTCAAGCAATATGTCTGACATTTATGCTTTGATCCCGGTTACTCAGGGGACTGCCAGTGTGATGCAGTCCAACAATGCAATGGCAGCCAATGTGTGGCATTTTGGTCACATGTTCATCTGATTCTTGCATGGGTGGAAATTCATGTCCTGGCTCTTGCAGCCCACATTCTGAGAGTAGATAATGTGGTGGCGGTCTTTCTCAGCCATCAGATTCTGAATTGGGAACTCCACCAGACAATGTTTCTTCCTTTCACTCTGATTCCCAGAGTGTTAAAGAAGATCAGGATGTAAAGGGTGAATGTAATGCTGATTGCTCCTGACCTCTGTGTGTATGATTCTTGGATTTAATCAATCTATCTATTGCATCTTCCTCTTCTTACGGACCTTGTCTTGACGCATGGACCTCTGTGTCACTGAGATGTGAAGAGGCTGACTTTGATGGCTTGGATTTTGAAGCCTGCCTTTTGAGGAAGAAGGGTTGTTCTAAACCTGTCATCGTGACTACGCTAAAAAACCTGTAAGCCAGATTCACCTAAGTCATATGTTAAGGTCTGATCTTTAATATTCAAGTAATGTGAAGACCAGGTGTAGTGTCCACTTCCCTTTAGTCTTCAGGCTGTTTTGATTTGTAACAGGACTGTCTTCAGAAAGGGTGAAGTTTTAGTTCTATCAAGGTCCAGATTTCAGACTTCTCTTATTTTTTCAGAGGAGCATTACCTTGGTGCAAGGGTGGCTAGTTGTCACGGTTTCCCAAGAATAATTCAGGAGTCAGATCATTATAGTAAGAATAACAATATTTATAAAATGAATAAAAACAGAATATAACAATGAAATAGGAATAACCATCAGGCAATAGTCACAGAAGACAGTAGCGGTCCCACTATAGGTCAGCAACTCTATCAGGAATAGGAGTCTGCCTAAGCAAGGGAACCTCTACCAGAGACAGGCACGCACCCCTGTATTCTCTGTATACGGGCAGGTACGCAGGATGGGCTGCTAGAGACAACCTGACTCACGTCTGCATTCAGTGGGAAGGCAGAGGGATCTTCCAAAGGTGGCAGTGATGGAGAGATACTACTGACACACTCCTGTCGTCATTTCCAAGTAGTAGTCAGTGGGAAGGTAGAGGGCTCTCCCAAATGTGGCAGTTATAGGGAGATACTAATGATGCACGCCTGCCGTCAGTTCCAAGGAGAATGAAATCGAAATGTCAGTTTTAACCAGAGCCACAGGTCTGCACCAGATTGGGTGTCTGCTATGTACAGGGAGTAGGCAGGAGAATACTCAGACAGAGCCACAGGTCAGCACCAGGTTGGATGGTCAGACAAGCCGGGTTATACACAGAATAGGTAGTCAGCCAGAGCCACAGGTCTGCACCAGATTGGGTGTCCGCTATACACAGGGAGTAGGCAGGAGAACTGTCAGACAGAGCCACAGGTCAACACCAGGATGGGTGGTCAGACAAGCTGGATCATACACAGAGCCCAAGGGCAACTGAGAATGGCTCATTTCCCCCTTAAAGCCCAGCCCAGGAAGTAGCTGCGAGGAGAGCGCTCAGCTGTTACAACATAAAACAAGAGCCTACGTCATACTGCTGATTCACGCCCTGAATGACAATTCTGCGACTTGCCTCTGCATTAGTCAGAGCGATAAGACCCACTAGCAAGAGGACACAGACGCCCCACAGCTCCTCAAAGCACGCCCAGGCCAGGCACCATTAGAGACGCTTGGAAGGAAGCCTCAGCAACATTTTGATGCCTTCCCGCGTTGTTACAGATGGTGTCGCTGGAACTAGGTACTGTAACAGTACCCCCCTCAAAGGCCCCTCCTCCGAGGGACTGATCGGGGTCTGTCAGGGAAATGTGCATGAAATCTTCGTACCAATGTAGGAGCGTGAACATCATCCATTGGAATCCAGGAGTGCTCCTCCGGACCATAGCCGTTCCAGTGAATAAAGTATTGTAGGTGCCTTCGGACCATACGGGAGTCCAGAATATTTTGTACTTCATATTCCTCGTGATCTGCAACTCTCACGGGAGCCAGATGGACAGGAACGGAGGTATACCGGTTGCAGACCAGGGGCTTCAACAGGGAACATGGACGACATTATGTATGCGCATATTGGCAGGAAGTTCCAAGGCATAAGCCACAGGGTTAATCTTATGCAACACATGGAATGGATCAATGAATCGAGGAGCCAATTTGTTACAAGGTACCTGGAGGTGCAGGTTGCAGGAAGACAACCACACTCTGTCTCCAACCTGGAAGATAGGTGTCAGCCTGCTTTTTCTGTTCTTACACGGAACCACGTAGGGTATGCTGTACCCATACCCAGGAGGAACGGAGAGCCTTCAAATGCTCCTCCAGAGCCGGAATCGCTTGTGCTTGGAAGGTCTCAGGAAGAACCTAGGGTTGAAACCCACAGCTGACCAAGAACGGGGAACTCTGTGTAGAACAGTTAACAGTACAATTCTGGGCAAACTCCACCCAAGGTAACAGGGTAGCCCAATTGTCGTGGTGGTCAGAGATACAGCAACATAGAAATTGTTCTAAGGCTTGGTTAGACCTTTCAGCCGCACCGTTAGACTGTGGGTGGTACACGGAAGAAAATGCCAACTGAATACCCATCTGGGCACAGAAACACCTCCAGAAGCGGGACACAAACTGGCTTCCGCTATCAGACACGATCACCCTGGGTAAGCCAAGGAGTCGGAATACCTCTGTCACGGTTTGTTAAGACTCTCAGACAGAAGGTTTAGGTAAAAACATAACTTTATTGAAAAGTTAAGGCAATCCCATAGGGTTTTCATACACATACAAACAATACATATAAGCAAATGACCATAGAAATAGGTTCTACCGGCCTTGCCAATAATACCGGGCAAGGCAACCCAGGCGACTCAGACGAAATAGCAGTAGCAGGCTCTACCGGCCTTGCCAATACCGGGTAAGGCAACCGTAAGATGGTACGTACCGGTTCTACCGACCTTACCAATACCGGGCAAGGCAGCCCAAGGGAATACTAGGAGTAGGCTCTACCGGCCCTGCCAATACCGGGTAAGGCAACCAAGGATGGCAACGTGAATAGTTTCTACCGGCCTTACCAATACCGGGCAGAGCAGCCCAAGAGAGGAGACACTACTGAGACCAACTGACTGTCAGAAGACAATGACAGTAGGATGGATATAATAGGGACTTGGTCAAGTGATCTCACTCAAGCAGAAGTCTCATGCCAGAAAACTACAGGACTAACTGCTGTTAGGACTGGACAGCAACTCGGGACCTCCAAGTACCTGACTGCAGTCAGGAAGTAAACCAGCGTCCGCACGCTGGGACCAACTGACAATAATGTGAGCCGCAAGGTTTAATGGAGTAAACCAGCATCTGCACGCTGGGACCAACATCAGTAATGAACCACCAGGCTTAATGGAGTAAACCAGCGTCCGCACGCTGGAACCAACAGTAGTACTGAGCCACAAGGCTTAATGGAGTAAACCAGCGTCCGTATGCTGGAACCAACAGTAGTAAAGAGCCACAAGGCTTAATGGAGTAAACCAGTGTCCGCACACTGGAACCAACAGTAGTAAAGAGCCACAAGGCTTAATGGAGTAAACCAGTGTCCGCATGCTGGTACCAACAGTAGAATGAGCCACAAGGTTTAATGGAGTAAACCAGCGTCCACACGCTGGAACCAACAGTCGAATGAGCCACCAGGTTTAATGGAGTAAACCAGCGTCCGCACGCTGGAACCAACAGTAGAATGAGCCACCAGGTTTAATGGAGTAAACCAGCGTCCGCACGCTGGAGCCAACACAGCAATGAGCCGCAAGGCTTGATGGAGTAAACCAGCGTTTGCACGCTGGGACCAACACAGTAATGAGCTGCAAGGCTTGATGAAGTAAACCAGCGTCCGCATGCTGGGACCAACACAGTAATGAGCCGCAAGGCTTGATGGAGTAAACCAGCGTCCGCACGCTGGAACCGACAGTAGTAATATCGCCGGAGCGAAAGGAAAGCAATGTCGCCTCAGCGACTGAAGACAGGAAACGACTGAGACCAGGCAGAGGAACAACCGTAACGAGCACCGCTGAGCCGACAGGCAACCGGAACGTCAGCAACCACGGAGAACAACCGGAACCGTGCTGGAACGACAAGCAGGCAGGAACACAGGAACAGGTAGACTCAGGTACTCAGGAACTCTGGAACACTGGAACTCCGGAACTCTGAAACTCAGGCCCAATCAGCATAGCAGACAGGACAGGTAAGATGCTGTTAGAGACACCACGAAAGGGCAACCAGAGGGTGCCCGGACTGAGTTTAAAAAGGCAATGTGAGGTGGGCTGACAGCAGACAGCCAATGGGAGCCCCCTGCAGGTGATAGACATTGGATAGCACAAATCACGGGCACCGTGATAACCTCCTTAGCGAATACCACCGGCAATTCCTGCACTGTAGGTAAGCCCTTGAGTGGGCCATTTTAGAAAATGTATATGGGTATGGGTATATGTATATATCCCATAGAACTAGGAAGGTCGACCATAAAATCAATGGATTTGTGTGACCAGGGACGCTCCCCATTGGCCACTGGCTGGAGCAGCCCAACCGGCAGGTGTTGGTTGGGATCTCTTATTTTGAGCACACGGTGTGCAAGCAGCAGTGGAGGCTGCACAATTGGACCAGAGACTAGGACACTAGTATACCCGTGACAAGAACCAACTCAATTGGTCACGACCAATGTGCCCAGCAATTTTTGAGGCATGATAGGTCTCCATCAGCTTAATGCGTAACTGAGCTGGAACTAAGCAGCGTCCTTCCGGCTTTTCCGCTGGAGGAGCTGCTTGAGCAGCCAAAATCTCCTCTCCCAGAGGAGAAGTAATACAGGTACGTATAGAATGCAATCAGCAGGAATAATCGGTGATGGTGGAACCTCTTCTCTGGAGGGGCTGCAAAACTGGCGAGACGTGTCTGCCTTAACATTTTTCGAGCCAGGGAGATAAGAGACCACAAAGTTAAACCGTGAAAGGAACAGTGCCTATCTGGCTTGCCTGGAAGACAAGCGCTTAGCCTCTAAAAGGTAAATGAAGTCTTGTGGTCTGTCAGAATCAAGATAGGAGTTTTAGTACCCTCCAAGAGGTGTCTCCACTCCTTTAGTGCCAGGATAATAGCCAATAATTCTCTGTCTCCTATTTGATATACCATCTCTGCTTTAGACAGTTTTCTAGAGAAATACCCACAAGGGAGCAAGGCTTCACCAGGAGCTCAGTGTTGTGACAACAAGGTTCTCACTCCAGTCTCTGATGCGTCAACCTCCAAGGTAAAGTGCAGGGAGGGGATGGGATCTACCAATGTCGGAGCTGCAGCAAAAGCAGCCTTCAGATTTTCAAAAGCCAGAATATCTGTTTGAGACCATTCAAACATCTTTGGATCTCTTTAAGTCCCATAGGATGAGGCCAATCCACTACAGCGGACAGTTTCTGAGGGTCCATGGTGAACCCGGAAGCAGATATGATATACCTGAAAAACATTACTTGAGGTTTGTGAAATTCACATATCTCCAACTTGCAATTATCACGGTTCCCGTGATCTTTTTCTGTCACTCTTTGCTGTGGTGCGCTCCCATTGGCTGAGCTTGTTTTGCCCGCCCAGTATGGCCTTTTTATACCCGGCCTTTGGCACCTGTCAGGTGCCCTTTCGTGGTGTTCCTGAGCCAGTGTTGCTGTGTAGCTGTGTTCCAGTGTTCCTGCGTTCCTGTGTACCGTCTTGGCCCGTCTGACTACGCTCCTTAGTTCCTGCTCCGTGATTCGACCCGGCCTGGCTGAAGTTCCTGCTCCGTGATCTGACCCGGCTTGTCTGACGATCCTGCTCCATGATTTGTCCCAGCCTGGCTGACGTTCCTGTTCCGTGACCTGACCCAGCTACGTTGACGACCCTGCCTGTGTTCCTGCTGAGATTCTGTTCCAGTGTCGCCTGGGCGACATTCTGACTTCCGCTGTGCTGTTTGCAGGGCTGACAGAGTTGTTGCCTCCTATGTACTGGGCCTTCCCGTTTACTCTTGCTGAGCACTGTTGCCTCCGTTACTCTGGGCCTCCGTTAACACTTACAGAGCACTGAGCCTTCCATTTGCACTTGCAGAGCACTGTTGCCTCCGTTCACTGAGCCTCTGTTAACACTTGCAGAGTCGTTGCCTCCGTTCACTGAGCCTCCGTTAACACTTGCAGAGCCGTTGCTTCCGCTACCCTGAGCCTTCCGGTTACACTTGCAGAGCCGTTGCTTCCGCTACCCTGAGCCTTCCGGTTACACTTGCAGAGCCTTGTAGTCTCCACTACTAGAACCTCCCGTTAACACTTGCAGAGCATGGTGGCCTCCGATTTACCCTGTGCAGCCGGTTACACTTGTTGGGCGCAGTAGTCTCGTTACGCACCGGTTGGGTGCGATTGGCTTCATACACATCAGCTCTTGCAGTGTAGTTGGTCTCCGTTATAACACCGGAGAGGTGCTATTGGCTCTATACAGCTAAGCTCTTGCAGTGTAGTTGGTCTCCGTT
Organism: Rhinophrynus dorsalis; assembly: GCA_037306005.1. NCBI lineage: Eukaryota > Metazoa > Chordata > Amphibia > Anura > Rhinophrynidae > Rhinophrynus > Rhinophrynus dorsalis. The sequence continues at coordinate 322,215,387 of CM074720.1, read as the reverse complement.
ACAGCGCCCGTGGGGTGCTATTGGCTCTATACAGCTAAGCTCTTTCAGTGTAGTTGGTCTCCGTTACAGCGCCCGTGGGGTGCTATTGGCTCTATACTCCTCAGCCCTTGCAGTATATTTGGTCTCCTTTAACGCACCGGGTGGGTGCTATTGGCTCTTAAAATCTCAGCTCTTGCAGTGCACTTGCTCTCCGTTTACGCACCGGTTGGGTGCTAGTGGCTCCAAGCTCCTAAAGCTCTTGCAGAGCATTTTGGCCTCAGTTCCCTGCTCAGCATAAGCAGTAGTCTCTGTCCTGTTCTATTTACTGGTGTTCTCACATCTAGCACAACTATATCGCTCCTTTACCAGCTTATGGGCATATCAAACACACCACAACAGAGACTGATTTGATTTCTATGTACTTTAACCCTTGAGTACCCTGTATGCTAACTTATGCCTGTCCTGTGACAGTATATATTTATTTCCCTGTATACTGGGCCTGAGAGGGCATCTGTACTTTACTGCCTATATCAGTCATTTTGTATTGCCTATAGAGGGCAGTCTTTCTTGTCTTTTAATAAAACTGTGTTTTATTCTAACCTGCTGGTCTGAGTGTCCTACAAAACCGTTACAGCAATATAAGTTATTCTTACGTAAAAGACTCAAAACTTTGGATACATCAGACCGACGGGTCTCCATCGTTGAGGAATGAATGAGGATGTCATGCAAATATAGGACCACACAACTTTGTAGGAGTTCTCTTAATACATCATTGATGAACTCCTGGAAAACAGCCAGGGCGCTGCATAGACCCGAAGGGCATAACCAAGTACTCATAATGCCCGCTCCGGGTATTAAAGGTTGTCTTCCACTCATCTCCCTCTTTTATCCACACAAGGTTGTATGCGGCTCTTAAATCAAGTTTCATAAAAACTTTAGACCCTTTCAATCGGTCAAAAAATTCAGTAATCAAAGGTATTGGATACTAATTTTTGACCATCAGTTTGTTTCGCCCACGAAAGTCAATGCACGGACGTAGCTCTCCGCCCTTTTTCTTAACAAAAAAAATCCAGCACCAGCAGGAGATGTGGATTTACGAATGATTCATCTGGCCAGCGCATCCGAAACATATTCCTCCATGACCTTATTTTCTTCCACGGACAAAGGATAGACACGACCCTTAGGAGGAGTTGTGCCAGGCATAAGCTCCAATGAGCAATCGTAAGGCCTGTGAGGTGGTAAAGCCCCAAGCCTGGCTTTCGCTAAACACATCCTTGAATGTCTCATACTCCTCCAGAAGGAGTGGGGCATTAGCGTGAGTTAGTCTTATAGTACAAGAAAGACAAAACTTAGTACATTGTGGAGACCATGCCAAAATGTCACATGTGTGCCAATCCATCCTGGTGTTATGTGCCTGCAACCAAGGAAACCCCAGAAAGATGACATAATGTGGTGATATCACGGTTTCCGTGATCTGCTCTGTCACTCTCTGTTGTGGTGCGCTCCCATTGGCTGAGCTTTGTTTGGCCCGCCCAGCCTGGCCTTCTTATTCCGGGCCTCTGGCACCTGTCAGGTGCCCTTTTGTGGTGTTCCTGTACCAGTGCTACTGTGTTCCTGCGTTCCTGTGTACCGACTTTGCCCGTCTGACTACTCTCATTGGTTCCTGTTCTGTGATTTGATCCGGCCTGGCTGACGTTCCTGCTCCGTGACCTGACCCGGCTAGCCTGACGACCCTGCTTGTGTTCCAGCCGTGATCCTGATCCTGTGTCGCTTGGGCGACATTCTGACTTCCACTGTGCTGATATAGGGCAGACTGAGTTGTTGCCTCTGATTCACTGAGCCTTCCGATTAACTCTTGCAGAGCACTGTTGCCTCCGTTACACTGAGCCCTCCGTTAACACTTGCAGAACACTGTTCCCTCCGTTACACTGAGCCTTCCGTTAACACTTGCAGAGCACTGTTGCCTCCGTTACACTGAGCCCTCCGTTAACACTTGCAGAGCACTGTTGCCTCTGTTACACTGAGCCTTCCGTTAACACTTGCAGAGCACTATTGCCTACGTTAGACTGAGCCTTCCGTTAACACTTGCAGAGCACTGTTGCCTCCATTACACTGAGCCTTCCGTTAACACTTGCAGAGCACTGTTGCCTCCGTTAACCCTGAGCATTCCATTTACACTTGCAGAGCATTGTAGCCTCCGTTACACAGAGCCTTCTGTTAACACTTGCAGAGCATTGTGGCCTCCGTTAACACTGCGTTTCCGTTTACCTTTGCTATTCGCACTGATTTAGTTACCACACCGTCTGGTGCTATTGGGCGATTCCATCAGCTCTTGCAGTGTACAGCCTTCCCGTTACTGCACCTGTCGGGTGCTATTGGCTCTTATTCCATCAGCTCTTGCAGTGTACAGCCTTTCCGTTACAGCACCGGTCGGGTGCTATTGGCTCTAAACACCTCAGCTCTTGCAGTGTCTGTGTCTCCGTTACGCACCGGTTGGGTGCTACTGGCTCTAAACACCTCAGCTCTTGCTGTGTCAGTGTCTCCGTTACCGCACCGGTTGGGTGCTGTTGGCTCTAATCCCTCAGCTCTTGCAGTGTACCTTGTCTCCGTTTACCGCACCGGTCGGGTGCTCACGGCTCAACGAGTGCTAGCTCTTACAGAGTATTGCGGCCTCCGTTCCCTGCTCAGCACAAGAAGTAGTCTCAGTTTTGCCTTATTGACATCTTGCACCACAGTCTCGCTTCATTACCAGCTACTGGGCGTTGTCAAACACACCACAACAGAGACTGATTGCTTTTCATGAACTTTAACCCATGTTATACTAGTATGCCTGATTATGCCTGTCCTGTGACAGTATCTATTCATTTCCCTGTATACTGGGCCTGAGAAGGCATCTGTACGTGACTGTCATTTTCCTGTCATACTATATTGCCTGTAGTGGGCAGTCTTTCGTGTCTTTTAATAAAACTGTGTTTTATTCTAATCTACTCGTCTGAGTGTCTTACAAAACCGTTACAGTACGAAAGGGCCATGACCTCTGACAGTAAAGGTGAAAGTAATACACAGAACATCCATTGGAGGATGGATGTGCATGAGCAGCTCCTGGACCAGTTGGCACTGGCCTTGCAGACATTACTTGAGCGTACGGTACACCTTGACAAACCTAATCAGAATCCGGTGGTTCCCCCAGTCTCGACACCGGACAATCATTCCGTGGGTCCTGCTGCACCAACCAGAGGCCTAACGGCGGCGGCGCAGTTACCATTGAGATATGATGGCGAACCTACCCTATGCAGGGGGTTTATTAATCAATTAGAGATATTCTTGGAACTGACACCTCATGCTTTTCCTAACGACCAGAGCAAGGTCGGGTTCATGATATCCTTGTTAATGGGCAAAGCCCTGGCATGGGCTAATCCTCTGTGGGAAAATGCCAAACCCTGCACTCAGAATTTCAGTGAGTTCGTAAGAAAGTTCCGCAGAGTGTTTGAGGTTCCTGGTAGGGCCGCCTCTGCTGCCAAAAGATTGATGGAAATACAACAGGGTGATTGTACCGTGGGTGATTATGCCATAGAATTTCAGACACTGGCAGCAGAGGTGGGATGGAATTATGAGGCATTAGTGGCAGCTTTTGCCCAAGGGTTGACTGACCCCATCAAAGATGAAATAGCTGCCAGAGATGTACCCAGTGACTTGGACGAATACATTGATTATGTCATGCTTATTGACTCCCGTATTCGTGCAAGACGCATGGCTAAAAGGGTGAGATCCAGAAGCTATGGGCATGGCAGTCTTTTGAACCCACCCTCGCCTCCCATTCCTCCTGACCGTTCACCCGAGCCTAGTGAACCAATGCAGCTCGGGTTCACCAGACTCATGAAGGAGGAACGGGCGCACTGTAAGAGGCAGGGTTTATGCTTATACTGTGGCAAAGTTGGGCACTTATTACGCACTTGTCCAGTACGGCCGGGAAACGGACGCACCTAGGGTACCGTGGGGGACAGGCCCTAGGTGGAGTACAGCATTCCCTAGATCCAAGTACACAGAAACCCACCATCCAGGTGGTGTTTTCCTGGGCTGATCAGGCTGTGGAGGGTTGGCCCTGGTAGATTCTGGCGCAGCCGGTTACTTCATGGATTGTTCATTTGCCGAATTGCACAAAATTCCTTTGGTCAAAAGGGACACCCCCTTAGCCATTGACGGTAGACCTTTGGAACCTGCATTAATTACTATGGAAACAATACCTATTATTATGTCTATTGGGGCTCTCCACAAGGAGGAATTACGTTTCCAAATAATTCATTCCCCTCATCATGCGGTCATTCTGGGGTTCCCATGGCTGCACTTGCATAATCCTCAGTTTGATTGGCAGAGATGGGACGTCAGATCATGGTCTGAATACTGTATTAAGCACTGTTTGTTGCACCCTGTCAAGATTTTATGTACCTCTCCCTCCGTGCCAACTGAATACATCTTGCACCACAGTCTCGCTCCTTTACCAGCTACTGGGCGTTGTCAAACACACCACAACAGAGACTGATTGCTTTTCATGAACTTTAACCCATGTTATACTAGTATGCCTGATTATGCCTGTCCTGTGACAGTATCTATTCATTTCCCTGTTTAATGGGGCTGAGAAGGCATCTGTATGTTATTGTCATTTTCCTGTCATACTATATTGCCTGTAGTGGGCAGTCTTTCGTGTCTTTTAATAAAACTGTGTTTTATTCTAATCTACTGGTCTGAGTGTCTTACAAAACTGTTACAGGTTAATTGATAACCTGAAACTTCAGAACTTCTGTGTTTAAGGCTCCTACCCTCAGGGTTAACAATTCGGACTCATGCGTAATATGCGAGGGCATCAAGGGTCTACCATGAATGGCTTCTACGGCCAGTGGAGAGGAGCATGGGAGCAGTGGAATAGAGTTAATGGCTGCAAACTCTGCATCGATAAAGCAGCCAGCAGCACCTGTATCCAGTAACTCTGGAAATGATACAGATTTATCTGCCCAAAGGCGGCATACCATCAACATAGGCTTATCAGACACTTTGTCTGGGGACTGTGAAATGCCACCTAAGATTTGTCCCCGGCTGGATCTTAGGTGTGGGCGTTTCCAGGATGGATTGGGCAGGACCACAACAGATGTCCTTGTTTACCACAGTAAAGACAAAGCCCCTCCCTCCTACTGAAGGCCCTCTCCTCCTTTGAAAGCTGGGTAGAACCCAGCTGCATAGGCTCACTACCCTCCAGGAGGCGAGGGAGGATAGGGTGGGCCAGAAAAGCTGGAATGCAAACTGCTAGGAGGCCTCCTCAGAAGCTACGTAAATGATGGTCTCTCCCTGATCCTGGTGTCAATCAGGATGCAGAACGAAATCAGATCCTCCAAATCCTTAGGTAGATCGCGTGCCGCGATTTCGTCTTTTTCAAAGTATCACATAGCCCTTGGACAAAGGCAGCCACCAATGCCTCATTATTCCAGCCTACTTCCGCAGCCAAGGTGTGAAGTTCGATAAAGTAATCTGCCACAGTACGAGTGCCCTGGCGAATGGTCATAAGGTTCTTTGAAGCCGAGACCACGAGGCCTGGCCTATCAGAAACTCACTTGAAAGATTTCACAAATTCCGTAAAGTTGTACACAATAGGTTTGTCAGTCTCCCATAATGGGTTGGCCCAGGTCAGCGCCCTACCAGTGAGGAGAGAAATAAAAACACAACCCTACTGCACTCAGAAGGGAAGGCATGCTGGACCATCTCAAGATAAATGCTGAGTTGATCGAGGAAACCACGGCAAGCATCAGGATCCCCAACATAGCGCTGTGGGAGTGGACCCAGACAACCTCTTGATCTCGCCTGCATCAGAAGAGGTTTGAACCTTGAACGGGGTTGGCCACCACTTGTGGGTTAGTGCGTTCGAGGTACATCGTGCGTTGCAACAAGGTTTGCATGGCCAAAGACAACTGATGAATACGTTGATCCTGTGTCTCCATCCTGTCCAGCTGTCTTACTAGTATGAATTCATGGCCCTTGCGTACTGTCACGGTTTCCCAAGAATAATTCAGGAATCAGATCAGTATAGTAAGAAGAACAATATTTATTAAATGAATAAAAACAAAATATAACAGTGAAATAGGAATAACCATCATGCAATAGTAACGGGGACAGTAGAGGTCCCACTAGAGGTCAGCAACTCTAGCAGGAATAGGACTCTGCCTAATTGAGGGAACCTCTACCAGAGACAGGCACGCTCCCCTGTAGTCTCTGTATACGGGCAGGTACACAGGAAGCGCTGCTAGAGACAACCTGACTCACGCCTGCAGTCAGTGGGAAGGCAGAGGGATCTCCCAAAGGTGGCAGTGATAGAGAGATACTACCGATGCACGCCTGTCGTCAGTTCCAAGGAGCAGTCAGTGGGAAGGTAGAGGGATCTCCCAAAGGTGGCAGTCAGTTCCAAGGAGAATGAAATTGAAATGTCAGTCTTAACCAGAGCCACAGATCTGCACCAGACTGGGTGTCTGCTATGTACAGGAGGTAGGCAGGAGAATAGTCAGACAGAGCCACAGGTCAGCACCAGGTTGGATGGTCAGACAAGCCGGGTTATACACATAATAGGTAGTTAGCCAGAGACACAGGTCTGCACCAGATTGGGTGTCCGCTATACACAGGGAGTAGGCAGGATAATAGTCAGACAGAGCCACAGGTCAGCACCAGGATGGATGGTCAGACAAGCCGGATCATACACAGAGCCCAAGGGAAACAAACTCAGTTGAATAACAACGCAAGGGCAACTGAGAATGGCTTAGTTCCCCTTTAAAACCCAGCCCAGGAATTAGATGGGAGGAGAGCGCTCAGCTGTTAAAGCAAAAACAAGAGTCGGCGTCATACTGCCAATTCGCGCCCCTGAATGACGCATCTCACCGCGATGCGTCAATTCTGCGACTTGCCTCCGTGTCAATCAGAGCGACAAGACCCACTAGCAAGAGGACATGGACACTGCACAGCGCCTCAAAGCACACTCAGGCCAGGCTTCATCAGCGATGCTTGGAAGGAAGCCTCAGCGACATTTCAATGCCTTTACAGACAGCACCCCTGGAACTAGGTACTGTAACACTAGTGCCTGCTCTGTCTATCTGGACTCCACTTCTCCATGGGACTTAAACCTGGTTTTGGGAGTACTACAGAGAGATCATTTTGAAAAATTGGCTTCTGTAACTCTTTGTTGCTTTGTGATCTTTATATTAACGAGGAAATTATTCTTGAATCTCTTTGTCCAGCTCCATGTAACAGATGGGAGCAGGAACTTCACATCTCATAGAAACTCTCTGTGAATTGGACTGATTTTCATTATTCCTGAGGGTTCGAATGCTGGCCAAGTGGTATCTGAGGTGATGGTGGCTTGTTGGATCAAGGCTACCATTTATTAAGACTATATTCTTAGAAAAAGAATGTGCCCTGTAGGGTCAATGCTCATTACACCAGAGTTGTGGGTGCTTCTTGGTTGTACAGGAACCAGACTTCTATGAAGAAGTTTTGCAAGGAAACGACTTGGTTCTTTCTTCACACATTTGCCAAACATTACAGAGTCAATGTCCTTGCCTTGGCTGAAGCCAGCTTAGGATGAGGTTTCCTACAGGCTGTAGTGTCTGTGTGTGGACCTTCATTTCTAGTAACCTTTTTGCCCTTACTTGGGTTTTGCGTGTCAGTTTACATTGACACCTGAGGTTCATAATTGTTTTTGGTTTGTCTCTGTTAAGACTAGTTTGCATTTTGAGGGTTGTTCTCTCCCTGGAATCTTGGTGGGGTAGCTCTGGTATATCCATTTGGCTCCTGTATTCCACAGTGGATGAAAGAGAGAAGGGGATTTTTGCACTTACTGATAAATATTTTTCTCTTAGTCCATTGAGGATGCATGGGCCCTGGGTACAGGAGATTCTCTTTAGGAGGCAGGGCACTCTAGATGAAACTCCTCCCACTTGCATGTGCCTATACACTCCACCAATCCAATTGCTGTCCAGTCAGGAAAGTAATATACATTAGCACAGAGCTATCAAGAAACAGCAGGGCATCCCTATCCAGATTAGTTCTCTGTTGGCAGGATGCCCTGTATCCCTCAGTGAACTAAGATAAAAGGATTTATCTGTAAGTATAAAAATCCCCTTTTCTCTAGCATTATTGAGGGACAATGGGGGTGTCCCAAAACATTCCCAAAAATAGAGGGATGGAAAAAAAACTAATGAACAAAAGCCCGCAAAACCTTGTGGCCAAAAATGGCATTCTGAGATGCAAAAATATTAACTTTATAAATCTTTGTGAATGTGTGAACAGATGACCATGTTGCAGCTTTGCAGAGCTGGTCAAGAGTAGCTTGATTTTTCAAGGCCTATGAAGTACTCATGGAACGAGTTGAATGAGCTGTAATCCGGAAAGGAGCCAGAATAGACTGTAGTCTGTATACTTGTCTTATAGTCTCTTTCAGCCACTAGGCAATAGTTGTCTTTAACGCTGGTCTGACAAATAATGTATCCATCTGTCTAAAAGATGAACTTGAACATATTTGTGAAGACAGTGAACCATATCTAAGGAGTTAAGTACTTCCTCTTTTTTATTGCTTGAGTTATTCCTTGGAAGGATTAATTCCTGATTCATGTGGAATGCTGAGACTGATGATAGCGGTTTGAACAGAGAGGATTGAAGAGCCTCCAATACCAGATTCAGATCCCAGGGTGTTATAGGAGCCATATCGAGGAAGTATCCTATTCACCCTTGAAAGAAACTTTGAATCTCAGGAATATCAATTTTCCTCTGGAAAATAACCAGCAGAGCAAAGACTTTAGCTGAGACACGTTTGGGAGCTCTCAGCATCGTTTGATTGACTGAATCGCTTCATTCAAGATTTTGGTTTCAACTTCCATGCTGCCAAAGTTAGACTCTGTAAGTTGTGATAATGAAGGGGACCTTGTGATAGAAGGTCTGTTATCTGAGGAAGATGCCAAGGTTCTGTTATTAACATGTCTCTTAGATGGTGAAACCAAGCCCTTCTTGGCCAAAACGGGGCAATGAGAATGGTGTGAACCTTTTCTCTCCTTATTTTGAAGGGGACCCTGGGAATCATAGCTAGTGGAAGGGAGACTACCAGTTTGTACTTCCACAGGATCGTCAGATCATCTATTACTAGTGCATATGGTCTCTCGTTCTGGCACAGAATACTGGAAGTTTCTTGTTTCTTCTTAATGCCATCATGTGTCCCACTTGTACACTATTTGAAGGAAAATTCCTTTTTCAGTTCCCATTCTGATTGGTCTATGGTCTGTCTGTTGAGGTAATCTGTTTCCCAGTTGTCCAATCCCAGAATGTATATGGCTGACAACCCGGGGATGTGGTTTTCTTCACAGCTGGATCCAAATGGGAAGATTTTCCAGGAGCTTTGTCCATGTCGATAATGTATTGTAGATTGCATGTAACTCCAGGATATTTAATGGTAATGTTGCCTCGGTTGAAGACCATTGACCCTGAATTGAGTGAAGACCTTACACTGATCCCCTCCCGAACAGACTGGCATCTGTCATGACTACCTTCCATTCTGTGACTGAGAATGGTTTTCCCATCAACACACTTGAGCTGGAGATCCACCAATGAAGTTATTGTTTGGCGGGTGGTCTTTGATAGCGTTATCATATGCTGTAAATGAGCCTGGTTTCTGGACCAATGACAAAGTAGTTCCAGTTGTAGAGGGCAGACCCAGATCTTGTCTGGAAGTAATATGATCTTCTGACTCACTGAGTTGATTATCAGGCCCAAGAATTGAAGTGCTTGTGATGGAATTAGTTGAGATGTGGGCAGACTGGTTATCCAACAGTGTTTTTCCAGGATTTTCATATTGAGAATAAGATGATTCTGTAGTAGATCTTGAGAATAAGTTTTTATTAGTAAATTGTCTAGATAAGGGGTCACATTGACTCCTACTGATTGAAGAAAGGCAGTTAACAGTGCCATCACTTTAGAGAACACTCTTGGTGCTGTGTCCAGACTGAATAGGAGAGCCAAATCAGAACATGCAGGTAAACGTCTTTGATATCTAGTGACACCATAAACTCTGTTGGTTCCATTTCTACTATGATTGACCTGGCTGATTTCATTTTGAATTTTGGTACTCTTTGAAACTGATTTAGGGCTTTCAAATCCAAATTTGCACAAAAGCCAACATCTTTTTCTGGAACTATAAATGGATTTAATAAAATCCTTTAAACCTCTCAGAACAGGAATCACCACCCCATTTACGATATAAAGAATTGATGTATTGCTTGAAGGTTTCTGTCTTTGGGTATTCTAGACAAGAAACAGGATGGAAGAAGGGTGGTAAACAACATTATGTATCCCTAGCAATAACTTGCAGTACCCATTCATCAGTAATGCAGTTCCTCCACTGTTAGATATATTGTTGGAGTCTTCTCCCTAGTGGAGGATATTTGGGGAACTCCACACTTCCACCTTCATGATGTGGTGAATTTGCGCTCAGCCAATTTTGGGGAAATATTTCTTCGCACCCAACTGTTTTTGGATTTTCCTCCATAACAAAAGGAAGCTCCAGATGTGTTAGTTGCTGACTGTCAAAATGTACTCCTTTAATCTCTGTTGGAACGGTATGTTGAACCTTGTAGGTTTGTTTTGTGTTTTGCCTCCTGTTGAATTCGGTCAAGAGTATTGGCTATTGATTCTGGTAAAACCTTAGCCCATTCAGGCTACAAAACTGAAGGGGACTGTCAGACTATTTATATGAAGGTATCCAAAGGGTTAAAACAAGAGAACCACTCAGGTTGGATGTCTTCACTTAAATAGGCAAATGACAAAATAAAATAATTTGAGAACTTTATACTTTATTATGTATTGACACGCTACTTCACAGTAAAGAATTGATAATAATAATAATCAATCCCTCATATTTGTGCAAATATATATATATTTTATTAAAATACAATATACTATATATATAACAAGTATCAGCAACAATGAAATATATGAGTGATTAGCAATTACAATAGATACATATGAAACCAAACCACAAGTATTACCATGAGGATTACCAGCAGTGAAAGGGTTAACCACACATAGGTATATCCAGAGGTATTAAATAACAATAATTGCACTCAGTAGCATAGAAAAGGTTAATTGATCCTTACAATTAATATAATTGTTACAGTTTCAGCTTACCTTGTTTCCAGCAGCATCTACAGGCACAAGGCTTCTAGCATGCAGCAGGCCTCTGTTTTATCTGTTTGTTTCCTGTAGTCTCCTCCTACCTACTTCCTACTTCCTCCCTCTGAGCTGCTCAATCTACATCCTGTGGAGGGGTTTAAAAGGCAGACTGAGTCCTGACTCAGTCGCCCTTGCGTTGTTGTTATTAGGTGAAGTACTTGGGCTCTGTGTGTGACCTGGCTATCTACGAAAACCCGCACTGTGTATGACCTGGCTATTTATGAGAACCCGCACTGTGTATGACCCGGCTAAGTAAGAGAACCCTTTCTGCGTATGACCCAGCTAAGTACGAGAACCCTCTCTGTGTCTGACCCAGTGATCACGAGTATCCCTTACTGTGATCAATTTGTGCTATTGGCTTAAGAGAGACCACTGTTGTGGACAGGGTCTGATTGGTGACTGCAGGCGTGAGTCACAGGGTCTGGTATAGTGACTGCAGGCGTGAGTCACAGGGTCTCGTGTCGTGGCTGCAGGCATGAGCCACAGGGTCTTTATATGTGACTGCAGGAGTGAGTCACAGGGGTCCGATATAGTGACTGCAAGCAGAGTCACAGGGTCTCTAAGCGGTGACTGCAGGAGTGGGTCACCGGGTTGCTGCAAAGGTGTGGAGTTGCTGGTTTGACTGATTGCAGACGTGGGTCAGTTCTCCAGTCCAGCAGTCCTTGTGTTCCTGTTCGTCGGATCAAGATTGCTGAGCCAGTGTTCACAGTGGTCGCCTGTTCCAGTGTTCCAGTTGACGGATCAAGAGTTGGCGTTCCTGTATCCTGCTGAGACTAACAGGGGCTTCGTCCCAGTCTCTCGCATTGTGATCTAGTGAGAGGCCTACTATTTCTGGTAGTAGTGTCACCAGCTAGTAACCCTTTGTTTGTTGTACCACTTATTTATCGCTGTGATTTATTCTAATAAATATTTTGCATTATATTACCGTACTGAGTTCAGAGCATTCCTGGGTGCCCGTGACAGTACACAAGGGCCATGAGCTCTGAAGGTGAAGGCAGTGCGATTTTCCAAAGCATCCTAGATAGGATGGAGACACTGGGTCAGAGATTGGACCAATTGTCTTTAGTGATTCAGACGGTTTCACAGCGTACTGCAAACCTTGAGCAGATTTGTACACAACTGGTGGCCCCTTCCAATCCCTCCCGTGCACCAGCTCAACCCGCCTCAGTTGATGCAGGCACAGTCAAGAGGCTAACAGGTTCCGCTCAGCTCCCACAGAGGTATGCTGGGGACCCAGATGGTTGCCGTGGTTTTCTGAACCAATTGGGAATATATTTAGAGCTGGTACCATATGCATTCCCAAATGAATGAAACAAGGTGGGCTTCTTAATTTCTGTCTTAACTGGCCGGGCATTGGCATGGGCCAATCCCTTGTGGGAGACCAATAAGCCAATTGTACGTAACTTTTCGGAATTTATTAATTCCTTTAGACATGTTTTTGACAGACCAGGCCGCGTGGTGCTGGCTTCCAAACATTTGATGACCCTGCGGCAGGGCATGCGCACAGTGGCTGATTATGCCATAGAGTTCCATACTCAGGCGGCTGAGGTGGATTGGAACAATGAGGCACTGATGGCTGTGTTTTACCATGGGCTCTGTGATACAATGAAGGATGAGATAGCAACACGTGACCTTCCTAACGAACTTGATAGATTAATTGAGTTCTGTATCCTGATGGATACTAGAATCAGGGAGCATCCCTCATTTAAGATGTACATGCAAAGATCCTCTGGCAAAGGATCAGGCCGTTATTCTGGCCCACCCTATCCTCCCTCGCCTCCCGTGCCTCCTAGGTTTGTCCCAGAGGAGATGGAACCCATGCAAGTGGATGCTGTGGTTCGAGGGAGACTGAAGGGTGATGAGTATGCACGCAGACCTCCTGGCGATTCCTCTGCCCTGGTTTCTGACCCACCCTATCCTCCCTCGCCTCCCATGCCTCCTGATCTAAGCTCTGAGAGTGGTGAGCCTGCCCTGTTGGGGGTTACCCGATTGTCTCGAGAGGAGAGGGCCTTTAGGAGGAGGGAAGACTCTGTTTGTATTGTGGGAGATCTGGACATCTGTTGCGCGCCTGTCCTGTAAGGCCAGAGAGACGGTCTGGTGCACGAGCTGGCAGAGGCCAGATGATTGGCAAGATTTCCTTGTCCCGGGAAAATCTTTTGAGTAAACCCGTGTTGAAGGCCTGTATCTACTGGACTAATAAGTCTGTTTCAGTTTCTGCCCTTTTAGATACAGGGGCCGCTGGGTGTTTTATTGATGCAGAATTTGTAGCCAGTAATAATATTCCATTATCCTTGTTGGAGTCATCATTGGCAGTGGAGGCCATTGATGGTAGACCTTTGCAGCCCTCTCACATCACGCATGAGACTACGTTGATAACCCTAAGAGTGGGAGCCCTGCATACAGAGACATTTAAGTTTTAGGTGATTAATTCTCCACATCATGCTCTTGTTTTGGGTTTCCCATGGGAGCAAAAGCACAATCCTAGAATGGACTGGCAAACGTGCGAGGTCCTATCATGGTCTCAGTCCTGTAACAAGTCCTGTCTATCTTGTCCTGTGAGAGCTACCATTGCCTCAAAGTCTCTTCTTCCGGAGGAATACTCTTCCTTTACTGATGTGTTCAGTGAAAATCAGGCTGAGGCACTGCCTCCCCACAGACCCTATGACTGTGCCCTAGAGTTACTGCCTGGCTCAACTCCTCCTAGGGGTCGTGTGTATCCATTGTCTGGGGAGGAGAAAAAGGCTATGGAAGAGTATGTGTCCGATGCATTGGCCAGAGGCATTATTCAGAAATCCACATCTCCTGCTGGTGCTGGATTTTTTTTTGTTAAGAAGGACGGGGAGTTAAGTCCCTGTATTGATTTCTGTGGCTTAAACAAATTGCTGGTGAAAAACGCTTATCCCATCCCGTTGATCACTGAGCTGTTTGATCGATTGAAGGGATCTAAGATCTTTACTAAGCTGGATCTAAGGGCGGCGTACAATTTGGTACGCATTAAAGAGGGACATGAGTGGAAGACAGTGTTCAATACTCTAAGTGGGCATTATGAGTATCTGGTGATGCCTTTTGGCTTGTGTAATGCTCCAGCTGTCTTCCAGGAACTGATTAATGATGTTCTGAGAGAGCTTCTACAGAGTTGTGTGGTGGTATATCTGGACGATATCCTCATACATTCCCCAACTCTGGAGACGCATCAAGCAGATGTTTCAAGGGTGTTAAGTCTGGTATGGGAGAATAAGCTATTTTGCAAGTTGGAGAAATGCGAGTTTCACAAGCCGCAAGTGACGTTCTTGGGTTATATCATTTCTGCCGCTGGATTCGCCATGGATCCTTTGAAGTTGTCGGCAGTTCTTAATTGGCCTCGTCCTATGGGCCTTAAGGCAATCCAGAGGTTCCTTGGATTCACCAATTATTATCGAAAATGTATCAAAATTGTTTCCTCCATTATCAAAACCCTTATGGAGATGACTTGCAAAGGGACTAAAACCACAGAGTGGTCTCAAGAAGCGATCGATGCATTCGAAAACTTAAAGAAGGCTTTTGCCATTGCCCCAATTTTGGTTCATTCTGAACCCTCCTTACCATTTACACTGGAGGTGGATGCCTCAGAGATAGTCGTGGGCGCCTTGTTGTCACAGCGCTCTGCTCCAGGAGAAGCCCTTCGCCCATGTGGGTATTTCTTGAGGAAGTTGTCTAAAGCAGAGAGACTGTACCAGATTGGTGACAGAGAGTTATTGGCAATTGTGTTTGCCTTAAAGGAGTGGAGACATCTGTTGGAAGGTACGAAAACTCCCATTTTGATTTTGACAGATCATAAAAATTTGATTTATCTGTCTGAAGCTAAGCGCTTATCCACAAGACAGGCTCGATGGGCACTATTCCTGTCTCATTTTAACTTTGTGGTTTCGTACCTTCCTGGATCTAAAAACATTCGGGCTGACATATTATCTCGCCAGTTTTGCTCTCCCTTGAGGGAGGAGGATCCACCCACTCCGGTCATTCATGCTGACCGTATTTTGGCTACGATCCGTACTTGTATTACTTCTCCTTTGGGTGAGGAGATTTTGGCTGCTCAGGTTGCTGCTCCAGTTGAGAGACCTGAGAGTCGTTGCTTTGTGCCAGCGCAATTTCATATTCAGTTGCTTGAGACTTATCATGCCTCAAAAATTGCTGGGCATATTGGTCGAGACCAGTTGATTTGGTCTTTGTCACTAGTTTTCTGGTGGCCAAGTTTAAGGGCCGATTGTGCTGCTTTTACAGCAGCTTGCACCACGTGTGCTCAAAACAAATCTCCCAGACAGCTGCCTGTGTGTCTGCTTCAACCAGTGGCCAATGGGGAACGCCCCTGGTCACATTTATCAGTTGATTTCATGGTTGAACTTCCACGCTCCATGGGATGTACAGTGATTTTGATGATAGTGGACAAGTTTTCGAAGATGGCTAATTTTGTGCCACTTAAGGGGTTACCTTCCGCCAGGGAATAGGCGGTGATCTTTGCCAGAGAAGTCTTCCATTTACATGGTATCCCGAAGGTTATTGTGTCTGATAGACGAAGCCAGTTTGTGGCTCAGTTTTGGAGACGGTTTTGTGCTCAAATGGGTATTCAATTGGCGTTCTCCTCCGCCTATCACCCGCAATCTAATGGAGCGGCAGAGCGAGCCAATCAAGCCTTAGAGCAGTTCCTCCGATGCTACATTTCTGACCATCATGACAATTGGGCCGAGTTGTTGCCATGGGCAGAGTTTGCTCGAAACTGTAGGGTAAACTCCTCGACTAGGAGTTCCCCATTTTTGATTAATTATGGGTTCCAACCCTCAGTGTTGCCCGAGAATTTTCAAGCACAATCCATGCCGGCTCTGGATTTGCATTTACGAGCCCTCCGGTCTTCCTGGGTAAACGTGCAGCAAACATTACGTGGGTCCATGTTGCGGCAAAAACAGCAGGCGGATCGTAGAAGGTTGCCGGCTCCCCACTTTCAAGTAGGAGACAGAGTGTGGCTGTCTTCTCATAATCTGCACCTGAACGTTCCATGTGGCAAGTTGGCTCCTAGATTCATTGGGCTGTTCCGTGTATTACGTAAGATTAATCCAGCTGCTTACGCTTTGGAGTTGCCAGCCAGTATGTAAATTCACAATGTTTTCCATGTGTCTCTGCTTAAGCCCTTGGTCTGCAACCGGTACACGACTGTTCCTGTTCAGCCTGCTCCTGTGAGAGTTGCAGCTCACGAGGAATTTGAAGTACAAAACATTATGGACTCCCAGTTGGCTCGAGGGCGCTTACAGTATTTGATCCATTGGAAGGGATATGGTCCAGAGGAGCGTTCCTGGATTTCAGCTGATGATGTTCACGCTCCTGTTTTGGAACGCAGATTCTATGTGAAGTTCCCTGACAAACCCCGGCCGGTTCCGCGGAGGAGGGGCCTTTGAGGCGGAGGTACTGTTACAGTTTCAGCTTACCTTGTTTCCAGCAGCATCTACAGGCGCGAGGCTTCTAGCATGCAGCAGGCCTCTGTTTTATCTGTTTGTTTCCTGTAGTCTCCTCCTACCTACTTCCTACTTCCTCCCTCTGAGCTGCTCCTCCTACTTGTTGTTATTAGGTGAAGTACTTGGGCTCTGTGTGTGACCTGGCTATCTACGAAAACCCGCACTGTGTATGACCTGGCTATTTATGAGAACCCGCACTGTGTATGACCCGGCTAAGGTGCCCGTGATTCGTGCTGTTCTGTGTCTGTCACTTGCTGAGTATTCCTGATTGGCTGTCTGCTATTAGCCCTCCTCACACAGCCTTTTTATACCCAGGTTGAGCACTTCCAGGTTGCCCTTTCGTGATGTTTCTGACTTCACTTGGCCTGATCTGCATGTCAGGCTTCTGGGCCTGCTGTTCCTGCTGATTCTGCTGTTCCTGCTGATCCTGCGTTCCGGTGTTCCAGTGTTCCTGTATGCTAGCGTTCCGGTGTTCCTGTGTTCCAGCACCTAGCGGGTTAATCTTCTGAGTTCCTGAGTCTCCTGCCTGCCACTTCTCCAGCCGGTTCGCTCTGCACCGGCGGTTCCGGTGGTTCCATTCATCTGTCAGTGCATCAGTCTCGCCCTGGTGGACTCCCCGTTAGAGTGTGGGGCTCCTGCTCTAGCCCCGTCGCGGCGGCGACATTGTTCTTTTCACTGCTGCTTATACATTGTTGGTTCCAGCGTGCGGACGCTGGTTTACTCCATTAAACCTGGTGGCGACACTTACTGTTGGTTCCAGCGTGAGGACGCTGGTTTACTCCATTAAACCTGGTTGCGACATACACTGTTGGTTCCAGCGTGCGGACGCTGGTTTACTCAATTAAAACCTGGTGGCGACATTTACTGTTGGTCCCAGCGTGAGGATGCTGGTTTACTTCATTAAACCTGGTTGCGATATACCCTGTTGGTTCCAGCGTGTGGACGCTGGTTTACTCCATTAAAACCTGGTGGCGACATTTACTGTTAATCCCAGAGTGTGGACGCTGGTTTACTTCATTATACCTGGTTGCGATATACCCTGTTGGTTCCAGCGTGCGGACGCTGGTTTACTCCATTAAAACCTGGTGGCGACATTTACTGTTAGTCCCAGCGTGTGGATGCTGGTTTACTTCATTAAACCTGGTTGCGATATACACTGTTGGTTCCAGCGTGCGGACGCTGGTTTACTCCATTAAAACCTGGTGGTGACATTTACTGTTAGTCTCAGCGTGAGGACGCTGGTTTACTTCTTTAAACCTGGTTGCAATATACACTGTTGGTTCCAGCGTGCGGACGCTGGTTTACTCCATTTAACCTGGTGGCGACATTTACTGTTGGTTCCAGCGTAGGACGCTGGTTTACTCCATTAAACCTGGTTGCAATATACACTGTTGGTTCCAGCGTGCGGAAGCTGGTTTACTCCATTAACCTGGTGGCGATACTCTGTTGGTTCCAGCGTGCGGACGCTGATTTACTCCATTAACCTGGTGGCGATATTTATTGTTGGTCCCAACGTGCGGACGTTGGTTTGCTCCTGATCTATCAGTACTGAGGCTGGTCACTGTCCACTCCTATGCAGTCGTCTGATTTTCCCTGGCAATAGACTTCTGCTGAGTAAGACCTTAGTTCCTATTCCTCTCTGCTGTCATAGTCATCTGACAGCTGGTCTACTCGTTCAGGCTGCCCTGTCCGGTATTGGTAAGGCCGGTAGAACCTTTGTCGTTACCATCCTTAAGGTTGCCTTACCCGGTATTGGCAGGGCCGGTAGAGCCTACACTCAGTACTCCTTTGGGCTGCCTTGCCCGGTATTGGTAAGGCTGGTAGAACCGGTATATGTCATCTCACGGTTGTCTTACCCGGTATAGGCAAGGCCGGTAGAGCCTGTTATTGCTACTGTCACTTGGGTTGCCTTGCCCGGTATTTTAGGCAAGGCCGGTAGAACCTATTGTATGGACTATTATTGTTGTATTGTTATGTATGTTTCCCTATGGGGACTGCCTTAACTTTTCAATAAAGTTACGTTTTTAGCAAACCTTACGTCTGAGAGTCTTTAAAAACCGTGACACTCAGTCGTCCTTGCGTTGTTGTTATTAGGTGAAGTACTTGGGCTCTGTGTGTGACCTGGCTATCTACGAAAACCCGTACTATGTATGACCTGGCTATTTATGAGAACCCGCACTGTGTATGACCCGGCTAAGTAAGAGAACCCTTTCTGTGTATGACCCAGATAAGTACGAGAACCCTCTCTGTGTATGACCCAGCTAAGTACGAGAACCCTTTCTGTGTATGACCCAGTGATCACGAGTATCCCTTACTGTGATCAATTTGTGCTATTGGCTTAAGACAGACCACTGTTGTGGACAGAGTCTGATTGGTGACTGCAGGTGTGAGTCACAGGGTCTTGTGTGGTGGCTGCAGGTGTGAGCCACAGGTCTTTATATGTGACTGCAGGAGTGAGTCACAGGGGTCCAATATAGTGACTACAGGCAGAGTCACAGGGTCTCTTAGCGGTGACTGCAGGCGTGGGTCACCAGGTTGCTGCAAAGGTGTGGTGTTGCTGGTTTGACTGATTGCAGGCGTGGGTCAGTTCTCCAGTTCAGCAGTCCTTGTGTTCCTGTTCGTCGGATCAAGATTGCTGAGCCAGTGTTCACAGTGGTCGCCTGTTCCAGTGTTCCAGTCGACGGATCAAGAGTTGGCGTTCCTGTATCCTGCTGAAACTAACAGGGGCTTCCGCCCAGTCTCTCTCATTGTGGTCTAGTGAGAGGCCTACTATTTCTGGTAGTAGTGTCGTCAGCTAGTAACCCTTTGCTTGTTGTACCACTTATTTATCGCTGTGATTTATTCTAATAAATATTTTGCATTATATTACCGTATAATGTATAGTAAGTACACCAACTTCATGCAACATATATCATAATTTTGACTATAGCAACATATATAAAACCTATAGGCACTCCAAGGGTTAATCTACTGATTTAAAATTGGTGCCACACCCAGAATTGTTTCTTTTGTCTATTGAAACTAAATACACCCCAAAACTGTTACACAGCACGCTGAACTAGAGCCAACAGGGCTCAAAAGTGAAGGAAGCACCAAGAATCGAAGAGATCCTAGACAGGCAAGACTGCCTCTAGGATCTTCCTCCCAAAGCTGGCGTCAGCCGATGCCAGCACATCAACACGGTAGTACTTTGAAAAGGTGTGCACAGACGACCAAGTGGCCACCTGATCAGCAGAGGCCTGATTCTTGTAAGCCCAAGAAGCCCCAATAGATCTAGTAGAATGAGCTGTGACCCAAAAGGGAACAGGCTTTTCCCTGAGCTTGTAAGCCTTACGAATATTGAACTTGAACCAGGATGCAATAGTCTCTTTGGATGCAGGTCTTCCTGCCCTGGGACCCTTAGGAATGAGGAACAGCACGTCAGATTTCCTGATGGACTCAGTGCGATGGACATAAAACTTGAGGCAATGCACCACAACCAACAAGTGGAGATCCCTCTCCTTGTCAGAGGTGGGGTCAGGGCAGAAAAAAGGCACCACAATCCCCTGATTGATGTGGAACTCCGAAACCACCTTCAGGAGAAACTCCTGAGAAGTGCGAAGCACTGCCTTGTCCTTGTGAAACACCAAAAAAGGTGGTTTACAGCACATAGCATGTAACTCCGCGACACAGTGAACGGACACAATTGCCAGTAGAAAGGCCATTTTCCACATCAACAGGCGTACAGGAATAGTAGCCAAGGACTTAAAGGGAGGGCACTGAAGAAGGTCCAAAACCAAGT
This sequence comes from Rhinophrynus dorsalis, assembly GCA_037306005.1. Lineage (NCBI taxonomy): Eukaryota > Metazoa > Chordata > Amphibia > Anura > Rhinophrynidae > Rhinophrynus > Rhinophrynus dorsalis. Next base: position 322,194,894 of record CM074720.1, on the reverse strand, counting down.
TAAGATCCCACGGAGGAGCGGGATTCTTAAAGGGATAGTAATACTTCATTTTAACTTTATTTTATTTTGTAGGCATTAAAAAAACATGAAGAATGATATAAGTCTTATCTCTGAAACCTTTATGGTTTAAGAGATATTCACAAACAAAGTATCCCCTCCCTGTTCAACCAGATCAGAAGGGAGATGCCCAGGTAGACTGCAGAGAGGGACAATCTTCAATTAAGATAAGGGAAAAAGCTGAAAAACTTGTCAAGGGGGGAAGGGCTTTCATTGTTTTCATACAAAGAAAATTGTCCCCTTCTGTTATCTGTCCTGTCATACAACCAGACTCACATCTGAGAAGAGATGGCTTACACTAGGTAAAAGGGGCGGGGAGGGGAACTTTGCTTGTGAATATCTCATAAACCATAAAGGTTTGAGAGATAAGACTTATATCATTCTTCATGTTTTTTTAATGCCTACAAAATAAAATAAAGTTAAAACGAAGTATTACTATCCCTTTAAAGACATGACTAGTATGAGCAACGCCCTGAAAGAAAACCTTGACATCAGGAAGAATGGCAATGCACCTCTGAAAGAAAACAGAGAGAGCAGAAGTCTGAACATTAAGGGAACTCAAACTAAGGCCCTTATCCACACCATCCTGCAAAAAGGCCAGGACCGTAGGCAGATCAAATTCCTGAGACAGGTCCCTGTCAGCACACCAAGAGAGAAAGGTCGCCCAGACACGATGGTAGGCCTTACAAGAAACAGGTTTGCGGGCACTGAGCATAGTAGCCAGCACACCAGAAGAAAAACCTTTCTTCTTCAATGTTGAGGATTCAATTTCCAAGCCGTCAAAGCTAGTGTAACGGTTCCCAGAGAAGTTAAAGAGTCAGTACAGTATAGTTAAATGCAATTTATTGACAACCGAAAGGTAAGCAAAATATATACAATATATACAGCAGGAATAAGCAGATGGTTACAGGCCAGTGATCACTGCTATCAGGAATAGTAGGCTGCCGAGCCTGACCAATCTGCTGGAGACTAGGCCTAAGCCACTGGTAGTCTCTGCTAGAGCCAGGATCAGGAACAGGAACACAGGATCTTGATCCAACGTAGTGGGTGTACCGACTCAAGCCTGCAGTCAGTAGAGAGCGATATCTGACTCACACCTGCAGTCAGAATGGAGCGAACTCTGACTCACCCCTGCAGTAAGAATGGGAAATATATAGCTGACTCGCTTGCAGTCAGTATCAGAGCTGGTCTACCAGAGCCCCAGTTCCGCATTAGGTTGGGTGTCTGCTAGGTACAAAGAACAAACGTAAGAGTAGTCAGACAGAGCCACAAGTCAGCACCAGAGAGGGTAGTCAGACAAGCCAGGTCATACACAGTTCAGGTAGTCAGCCAGAGCCACAGGTCTCCACCAGGTTGGGTGTCCACTATAGGGATAAGCAAAAGAATAGTCAGACAGAGCCACAGGTCAGCACCAGGTTGGATGGAAGACTAGCCAGGTCATACACAGAGCCCAAGGTAATAGAACTGCTATGAACAACAACGCAAGGGCAACTGAGTCAGGATTCAGACTACCCTTTAAACCCCTCCTCAGGACGTAGGTAGGAGGAGCAGCTCAGAGGGAGGAAGTAGGTAGGAGGAGACTACAGGAAGCAAACACATAAAACAGAGGCCTGCTGCATGCTGGAAGCCTCGTGTCTGTAGATGACGCTGAAACCAAGGTAAGCTGTAACAGCTAGCCGATGAACATCCTCCTTCCACAGGTAACCCTGTAGAAGAAGACCAGAATGGCAAGGGAGCCGGAATCGCTCCGCCACTGACAGATCCAGAAGCTCCGGAAAACAAGCCTGTTGAGGCCAGTACGGAGCAATCAGAATGACTGTGCAACATTGGGAGGGTAGGAAAGATGTAAGCCAGAGGAAAATAACCAAGGAATGGACATGGCATCCACCGCTATAGCTAGAGGATCCCTCCAGCGAGAGCAGAACCTTGGTACCTTCCGGTTGTGTCTTGTCACCATCAGGTCGATGCAAGGAAGACCCCACTTCTGAATGATGAGGGTGAACACCTCTAGGTGCAGTCCCCACTCGCCGCTGTCCACTGTGTATCGACTGAGGAAGTCCTCAATGACGTTGTCTAGGCCAGGAATGTGCACTCCGGATATAGCAGGAACGTGTTCTTCTGCCCAGGACAAAATAGCCTTGACCTCTAACTAAGAGGCGAGACTTCTTGTTTCGCCCTGCGTGTTGATGTAAGCCATGTCCGTGGCATTTTCGGACTGTACCCGGACTGGGCAGTCTTCCAGTTGAGGTGTCCAATGACGAACAGCATGAAATATCGCCCGAAGCTCCAACACGTTGATGGGAAGGAGAGATTCCTCCGGAGACCACCGACCCTGAGCACTCAGGCGACCCAGTACCGGTTCCCAGCCGGAGAGGCTGGCATCCGTCATCACCATGGTCCAGAAGGATACCAGAAAGGACTTGCCCTTCAGCAGATTGGAGAGGTCGAGCCACCACGACAGACTCAATTCCACATGAAGAGGCAGGGATACTGATGTCTTCAGAAGGTGTGCCCCTGAATACCTGGTTCACAAACCTCTGGAGTTCCCTGGTGTGAGCCATGGCAAATGGGACCGCTTCTATTGTGGAGATGAATTTCCCCACTAGAGGGGACAGTTTCTTAGCTGGAACTGGATCGTGAGCCAGAACAGCAGAAACCCTGTGGGCAATCTGGTGAGCTACCTCATCCGTGAGAAAAAAACATGCTCTGCTGAGTGTCAAAGAGAAGGCCCAGGAAGACCAGACGCTGGGATGGGACAAGATCCGACTTGTCTATGTTGATGATCCACCCATGATGGGTAAGAGCATGAATGCAGTCCTGAACCTGCTGATGAAGAAGTTCTGCCGTGGGGGCTTTCAGAAGCAGGTCGTCCATGTATGGAGTACCTCTTATGCCGCCCCGGTGGAGGACAGACACTAAAGCTCACAGTACATGGTTGAAGACTTGAGGAGCTATAGTCAGACCAAAGGGAAGAGCTGAAAACTGAAAGTGCCCTTGGTTGCAGGCAAATCTGAGATACTGCCGGCTCTCTGGATGAATGGCGACGTGTAGATACGCGTCCTGCAGATCCAGAGAGGCAAGGAATTCCCCCGGGGACATAGCAGCAATCACCATCCTTAGGGACTCCTGGTGATAATGAGTCCTGAACACAAAGGAATTGAGATCCTTCAAATCCAAAATGGGATGACAACCGCCGTCCTTCTTGGAGACCACAAAGAGGTTTGAGTAAAAACCCATACCTCTGTCCTAAACTGGAACAAGTTCTAGGACATCCTTGTTCAGAAGGGCCTGGAAAGCACCATTGAACAGATGGCATTTCTCTGCGCCCCGGGGCACATGAGAAGGGAAAAAGCAAAAGGGAGGAAGAGAGACAAAAGGGATCCTGTACCATTCTGCCACCACCTGTAAAACCAGGTGTTGGCGGAATTCTCCCAGACGCTGTGGTAGTGACGCAGGCGGCTCCCCACAGCAGAGTGGGGACCTGGGTTCGGTGAGTCATGCTGAAGAAAGCTTGGAAGCCTTAGGCTTGGAGGAGACCTTGGGCTTCCATTGCTGTGTGGGCTTGGAGGAGGCATGCAGAGATGAGGGAACCGCCTGGTTCGCTGGATGTGTGTCTCAGTCTGGAAGTACTGAAAAAAACGATTACGATTGAGAGGCATTTTCTTCCTGGGGACCAAAAGCAGAAGGGTAATTTTACCCCCCGTGGCCTCACTAATCAGATCCTTGAGATCTGGCCCAAACAATGAAGTGCCTTGAAAAGGCAAGGAGAGCAAGGCTTTCTTGGAAGCAGTGTCAGCAGACCAGATCTTGAGCCCGTCTGGCAACCACAGACACTGTGGAAACCCTAGCCTCCAAACGGATGGCATCAAATAAGGCAGCAGAAACATAGTGCTAGGCCTCAGAAATGTTGGCAAGAAGCCACAACATATCCGAAGTAGGAGCACCCTGACGGACAGCCAGGGTGAGCTGTTCAGTCCAGACCGCAATGGCCCGGTTAACCCATGCCGCAGAGAACGCTGGACACATGGCAGTACCAGTACCTCAAGTTTCTTGTCAGTACAGTCTTTCAACGCTGATGCATCAGATACTGGCAAGGCAGTAGACTTAGACAGCCTGGAGATAGGAGCATCCATTTGGGGGGAATTAACCCACTGAGAAAGCGCCACCTCAGAGAAGGGGTAAAGCTTGGCAAATTTCTTGGAAACAGAAGGTTTTCTGTCCGGATTTTTCCACTCATCAGACACAAGGCGGTCAAGAGTGGGGTTAGGTGGAAAACAAGTAAGGGGCTTTTTCGGATCCTGAAACGCATCAGTGGGATCTGAAGAAACCTCCTGAACTAAGGAAATGTTTAGGGTAGTCAAGACAGCCCTGATCAGGCCCTCAGCTGAGGGCTCAGGATCAGCCTCAAAGGGGTCCCCAAAAAACTGAGAGGAGCCCACAACAGAACATTCCTCAACATCTGAATCCACCAACAGTTCCTCTTCAGAGGAATCTGATACATCAGGTACTCCCAGCGGCTTTGGCAGGGAAGATTTGACTGAAGAAGGGGTCTCCCATGAATGGAAGACCTCCTGTAACTGGGATGGAAAGAGTTGCAATGTAGACCTAAGGTCCCTAGTAGCAGCCTTGAACTCTTGCACCCAAACTGACTCTAATGCATGGCTGGATGTCTCTGGGAGAGACTCAGGGACATCAGAACATGCTGGGCATAAATGACCTGAGAATTCTCTAGGTAACCCTGAATGACATGAGGAGAAATGCACAATGGGGACACAGAGACCCCAGCGTCCTTAGTCTTAGGCCAGGCAGATTAGACATTCTCACGGTGTCAAAAAACCTTTAGAGTATATGGAATCACCCAAATACAGTGTGTTAGATTAAAATTTCATCCCAGAAATCGCTAAAATACACCTATGTGGCAGGCGAAGGGTTAATCTGCTGAGGAGAGAAGGAGAGTCCAAGCCTTGTGTAAGATTCTCATTCTGGAAAAGGCAGAAAATGGCTGCCGCCGCGGGATCCAGTCAGAAATAAGCGTGTGAAGCAAGCACTCATGGGAAATGTAGTTTTCCCAGAAAAAGTACCCCAACAGTGCCTGAAGCCCCCTGAGCCCCCCAACACACTTAAAATGTTAACCATGATGACAGAGCAAGGGCAGACAATTAAAATGAGCCATCTCTGAAGTCGCTACGTTGAGCGGTTGTCCCAAACTGTACAGTCCCATAGAAGTGAATGGAGCAATGGCATCTATGCAGTAAAGTGCGCTTTAAAGGCGCTGAACTCAAATTTTTGCAAAGTTGAAACAGTAAAATAAAAATACATGAAACATCACTAGAACATGTTAGAAGACCCAAAAAAATAAAAAAACACTGAACCCAGTAGGGAAAGTGTCAACCCCCCCCCCCCCAAAGATGCAAAACCAGCAGCTAAAGGGTTAAGTTACCACATAAACCTCCTCCAAAACAACCAACAGACATACAGATAAACCCAATGAGTGCAGGAGTGTACAAACACTCCTGTGTTTACTAATCCTAACAGATTTGCTACATTGAGTAATGATGTTGGGGATGCTGACACAGGAATGTCTTTGCCGGAGAGGACTGTTCTAACAGCCAAGTGAACAGCCCCTCTAGCACGGATGGGTTCCAGGACTCAGGCAGACCTAGACAGATGGTGGTTGTAGGAGATTCTATTATTAGGAAGACAGACAGGGTAATCTGTCGCCAAGATTGCCACAATCATGGCTGATCGGGTTGATAGATTGTTGGGAGGGGGCTGGGCCTGAACCAGCTGTCATGGTACATGTTGGTACTAATGACAATGTCAGTGGAAAATGGAGATCCGTTAAGAAGGATTTCAGGGACCTAGGATATAAGCTTAAGCAGAGGACCTCTAAGGTAGTATTTTCTGAAATTCTACCTGTGCCCTGCGCTACATTAGAAAGGCAAAGGGAGATTAGGGAGTTAAATGCGTGGATAAAGACTTGGTGTAAGCAGGAGTGGTTTGGGTTCCTAGAGCACTGGTCAGTCTTTTCCCTTGGGGGCAATCTTTATAGTAGTGATGGATTGCACCTTAGTGGAAGGGGGCCACAGTGCTGGGCGATAGGATGGTTAGAGGGCTGGCGGAGACTTTAAACTAGAAAGGGGGGGGAGGGAGCTGCAACACAGGCTGGGGAAGGTAGTATAATTGAGGAAATGGGATTAGAGAAGGGGCATAGGGGTGGAGAGGGGGAATGGGCTAGTTCATCTAATAGGGAGTTGCCATTGTTACAGCCCAATAAAAGACATATACATTTGAAAAAGTATGAAATCTTTAGGAATGGCAAAAAGATAAAATGTATGCATTCAAATGCTCGCAGTCTGGCTGGTAAGATGGGGGAACTAGAAATGATTGCAGTACATGAGCAGTATGATCTGATTGGAGTGTCTGAAACCTGGTTAGATGATACGTATGACTTGGCAGTCAATCTAGAGGGTTATTCACTTTTTAGGAGAGACAGGGTTAATAAAAGGGGAGGAGGGGTATGCCTATATGTACAGCGGGCCTTAAAACCTAGTTTAAGGGAAGATATAAATGAAGGGTCCAATGAAAAGGTAGAGGCCTTGTGGGTTGAAATACACACTGGGGGCACACATAATAAAAAGATATTGGTGGGGATTTGCTACAAGCCACCTAATGTTGGGGAGTTGGAGGAAGCCCAACTTTTACTGTAAATGGAAAAGGCTGCTAGGTCAGCAAAGGTAATTATAATGGGAGATTTCAACTGCCCTGAAACTGACTGGAGCAATATGACTTCAGGCACAACAAAGGGAAATATTTTTCTATGTATCCTTTGAAGTTTGTTATGAGAAACCCAATAGCAAGAGTTTAACCAAAACATTCAATTTCAAAAAGGCTAATTTTACAAAGTTAAAAGGAGCTTTCAATGATATCCAGTGGGATGTAATTTTCAAAGATAAAAATGCACAAGAATGATGGAATGTATTTAAAATGCTCTTGGGCAAATATACATGTCAATATATACCATTGGGGAATAAGCACAAGAGAAGTAAAGCGAAACCAATGTGGATTAATAATGTGGTTAGCAGGTAAATGAGAAATAAAAAGCAAGCTTTTAAGGTGTTTAAGTCAAACGGGTCAGATGCATCATTTAAAAAATATAAAGAATGTTATAAAATCTGCAAACAAGCAATTAAGCTAGCTAAAATAGAAAATGAGAGAAACATTGCAAATGAGAGCAAGAAAAACCCTAAACAATTCTACAAGTATATTAATAACAAAAAAGTTAAGGTTGATATTGGTCCTCTTAGGACTGAGACAGGTGGATTGATTAGTGAGGATAAAGCTATGGCTGACACCCTAGATATGTTCTTTGCTTCAGTATATACAAAGGAAGCAGCAGTGACAAGCTGTGGGCAAACAGACAAAACCATGGAATTTACTCCAACATCTACATGGCTTACTGAGGACAAGGTCCAAAAGAGACTGGAAAGGGTTATAGTGAATAAAGCGCCTGGACCGGATGGTATACACCCAAGGGTATTTAAGGAACTTAGTTCAGTAATAGCAAAACCATTATACTTAATATTTATTGTTTCACTTTCATCAGGCGTAGTGCCCTGTGATTGGAGGTAAGCTGATGTAGTTCCATTGTTTAAAAAGGGAGCAAGATCCAAACCAGGAAATTATAGACCTGTGAGCTTGACTTCCATAGTGGGTAAGATACTAGAAGGGTTATTAACTGACAGTATTCAGAACTATGTGAAGACAAACAGCATGGTTTCATGAAGAACAGATCATGTCAGACTAATTTACTTGCATTTTATGGAAGAGTGAGTAGTAATTTGGACAGGGGAATTGCTGTTGATGTAGTATACTTGGATTTTGCAAAAGCCTTTGACACAGTGCCTCACAACAGGTTACTGCATAAATTAAAAGGTTTTGGTTTGGGCGGTGTTATCTGTACATGGATTGAGAACTGGTTAAATAATAGATGGCAGAGAGTTGTTGTAAATGGAACTTTTTCAAATTGGTCTAGGGTTATAAGTGGGGTGCCGCAGGGTTCAGTCCTGGGCCCAATGTTTTTTAATTTGTTTATTAATGATCTAGAAGTGGGAATTGAAAGTAGCATCTGAATCTTTGCTGATGACACTAAGCTATGTAAGGATACATACAGAGCTGGATGTTTTTTCCCTACAGAAGGATTTAGATAAACTAAGTGAATGGGCAGAAAAGTGGCAGATGTCATTTAATGTAGATAAATGTAAGGTTATGCATTTAGGCTGTAGGAACAAACTTGCTACATATACTCTAAATGGGAAACAACTTGGGAAATCCTCATTAGAGAAAGATTTAGCAGTACTGATAGACAATAGACTTCACAGCAGTGTGCAGTGCCACTCAGCTGCTGCAAGAGCAAAAGAGTACTAGCATGCATAAAAAGAGGTGTAGAAGCAAGGGATGCTAATATTATCCTACCTCTGTATAAATCCTTGGTTAGGCCTCATCTAGAATATGGAGTACAATTTTGGGCGCCTGTTCTAAAAAAAGACAATACTGAACTGGAAAAGGTGCAGAAACGTGCAACAAAACTGATAAAGGGATTTGAGGATCTGAGTTACAAAGAGAGACTAGCCAAACTAGGTTTGTTTACATTAGAGAAGAGACGTCTAAGGGGTAATGATTACCATTTACAAATACATTCAAGGTCAATACAAAGAACTATCCAATGAATTATTTATGCAAAGAGCCGAGCTAAGAACAAGAGGTCAACCGTTAAGACTAGAGGAAAGGCGCTTTCGACTAAAACATAGGCAGGAGTTCTTTACAGTAAGGGCGGTAAGGCTATGGAATTCTTTGCCTCGGGATGTTGTGGTTGCAGATAATGCAACTGCATTAAAAAAAAAAAAAATGGATGCCTATCTAGCACAGAACAATATTGACAATTATGACAGATGGCTTCAAAGCAAATAGGATATTGATCCGGGGAACTATTTGACTACCAGTTTATTACACACACGGGACTACATTGGAAATTGCTCCAGAGGGCTTTTTTTGCCTTCCTCTGAATCAACAGGGGTGTTATTGGCATGGGCTGGACTTGATGGACGCATGTTTTTTTTCAGTCTTATCTACTATGTTGCCCCAACCTTTTCGTCTTCTGGTCCTTTGGCCTTTCTTCAGGGTTGTCTTCAAAAAGGGCTTGGTCTTAATTCTTTTGAAGTCCAGATTTCAGCTGTTTCTCTGTTTTTCCAGATGCATATCACCTTATTGTCAGAAGTCATGACTTTTTTTTGCAAGGGGTGACTCATGCATACCTAGTCCTTTGGGATCCCATTTTTGCATGGGACTTGAACTTTGTTCTAGGAGTGCTTCAATAGACTCATTTTGAGCCTCTGTCTTCAGTTTCATTTCTTGATGCCTTTTTTCCTGGCTATTGTGTCTATTCTGCAGGTGGCTGAAGTTCGGGCTTTGTCACGAAGCCTCCCTTTCAGGTTTTCCACTCTGATAGGGTAGTTTCACAGACCCCTATAGGGTTTCCCCTTAGGTTGTCCCTGAGTGGTTTCATTAACAAGGGAATTGTTCTTCCTTCTCTCTGTACTTCACCATATAACAGTCATCTTTCAAATGTGGTCAGGTGCTTGAAGTACTATATTTTTCACAGTCAACCTTTTACAAATTCTTATTCACTTTTTATTTTCTGAGGGGCCTTCTGCAAGCCAATCTGTTTCTAACATGACAGTGGCTTTTTGGATTAAGGCTACTATTTGCCAGACTTATGTTCTCAAGAAGAAGCCGGTGCCTTTTCATGGCTTATTCCACCAGGTCAGTGGGTGACTCTTGGGACTACAAAAATCAGGCCTCTGTGGAACAGCTGTATAAGGCAGCCACCGGATCATCTCACATCTTTGTTGAACACTACAGTGTTAATGTGCTGTCTTCGGCCAAAGTTAGCTTTGGTCTGAAGGTCCTACAGGCAACTGTGCCTGTGTAGCTGTCCTTGGTAATTTGGTGGTTCTTGTTCCCTTATTCGTGGTGTTGGTGTCCATTGACACCTGAGGTTACTGGTATTGCACATTGTCTCTGTTAGAACTGGTCTGTGTTTTGAGGATTTTTCCCCCTCTTTCCCTCCATGGAATCTTGGTGGATGCCTTATAGTTACAGTGTTCCACTGCTGACTCCTGGTCAGGTGGTCCTCTTGGGTTATCTGGTTTAGGGAATTCCCTTTCCAGCTATTCTTCTGTTTTCTTTTTCTTAGAGCTGTGTTATACATTAAAAGTGGATTAGACCTGATTAGACTGGTGGAAATAAAGTGAGCAGGGAAGAAGTCTCCTCTGAGAGCCTTTTAAGGCATGTGCCCTGCCCTTTCACCGGAGCATACTTTATGCTTTGTTCCTGTGTTCCACACTGACTAATAGAAAAGGACTTATAGTTAAATTGATATTAATGTTTCACCAAAAAATCAGCACCGATTAATCTTCATAGTAGTTGGGCCAGGAAGAGTGTTATTTCGATACAGAGTTGTAGTTCAAGAGTAATTGAATGATAAATTATCCCCCTCTAGCTCCTTTTACCTAGTATAATCCGCCTCCCCTCAGATGTGGAATCTAGTCTCTTGACCGGACAGGTTGCAGCAAGGGACAATCTTCTTACTGTGAGCATAAGGAAAACCCTGCCCCCTTGACAGGTTTTTCCTTATGGTTACTGAAGATTGTCCCTTGCTGCGATCCATCCTGACAGTCTTACTGCTCTGAGGTGTGCAGTGTTAACATCAGTAAAAGGGGTGGGAGGGGGATATTTTATAATTTCAATTACTCTTGAACTACAACTTGGACAGTATTGAAATAATGCTCTCCATGGCCCAAATAATATGAAAATTAATCGGAGCTGCTTTTTTGGTGAAACATTACAAAAATCCCCTTTTTAAAAGGATGGTGGAATATTTGTATGGGGATAATACTTTAAAAGAAATATTGAAATGATATACATGAAAGCAGATTTAGCTGTAGAAAAGCTTCCACCTAATGTAGCATGTTGGAGCTACCTACTTCTAAAAAGTAAAAAAAGTCTAAAAATAAAAATCCCAGTTGGATACAACAAGCTTTCACAGACATGGGGCAGTTGTACAGGTTGCCATTTCATATTCATTTCCAATTCTTTTTAAGTAGCATTACAGCCAGAATATATAATACTAGTGTAAAAGCCCGTGTACACGGGCCAAGGTCCGGGTAATGTTAACGCATTGTACCCCTCTGGCACTCAAAGGGTTAAGCGGCCGCTACCTCACTGCTCCACATGATGCAGTCTTGAGTCGCCTCACTCATGCAATGCAATCATGCGCAGTAGAGATTGCCCAAACGCACGCAGTCTCTACTGCGCATGACGGCTTCTGACAAACATTCTAGCAAAATATTATATAGGATTGTGAATTTCATCAGTTATTCCTCATCTAATATAGTTTATTTAATCTTTTGTTGTCTTGCATGAAACAGTAGTGGGTCTCACTATTCACCTTAGGTCACGTATAACCTGACATTTTCAAACTCATGACTGATCTGGGTGACATGCTGCCTGGCTGTGATGACTTTGGATACTAATTAGAAATGCCAGGTGAGCCACAAGACGAAAGGGTATGGTGCTACAATGTAGTGCTTGAGAAATAGACAGACCACTGTGATGTTTTTCTTCTCCCTAATGGCCTAAGCTGCATAAAGTAAAGTTTGGCAACCACAGGGTTTGATATCATAGACCAGCTGAGCCAGACTAAGCTCCAGATGACCGGGCAGAGCTGTAGAAATGAACACAAATGGATTTCTAAGGCCAACTGCCAGGCAGCAACAAACAGGACTAGACAAAAGAATGGAGACTTACTGCTCTTACAGGAACTGAACACTAGGTGGTGTAACTGGAGACATGCTGCAGTATAGACACAGAACACTGGTGGCAGCATAGACAAAACCAATAAGAGGAGAACAGCTGGAAAGCTACCTGAACATGACTCAGTGCCGCAAACACTTAAAGGTACAGGGGTCCACCATACCCAAGAATACAATATAAAATCAGAAATGGGCACATATAAACATCTGTGACAAGTCCAAGATTGCAGCAAAGTAGAGCCAAAAACCAGGCTGGAACTAGCAAGGAAGCAGCACAAGCTCAGGCAAATAGCAAAGGTATGGAGCAGGTCCAGTAGAGCAACTGCAGGCAAAATTGCAAATAACACAATGAAATAGCAAAGATGGAACAGGTACAGTTTAGTAACTGCAGATCAATACAGGAAGAAGACTGGTTCAGCAACAGAGTATCAAAGTAGGAACAAGCAGCAAACAATACTATGGTCTGAAAAACGACCGATTCAGCAACAGCAGATCAAAGCAGGAACACACAACAAACAATAGTATGATCAGGAACAAAGCTGGGCAGTAACTGGAGAGCAGGAGCAAACAGCATACACTGGACAAGACAAACAGGAATCTTTGAGAAAGCCCCATTGCAAGCAAGGGGCAGCAACATAAAGGAGAATAAGTGATCACAAGAACAGGTAGGCCAACAGGTATTCTCTGGAAAGGGCTATGACAATAACCCACACACACACACACTCCACACCCCAAGACCACCTTCACCCTCTTACCACCGGACCATTGGACTGTAGGTGATAGACTAAAAAATATATAGTTGGATGCCTAAATACTGACAAAATGCCCTCCAGAATCCAGTGACAAATTGTGTTCCACAGTCAGAGACGGTCTGAGTTGGAATACCATGCAAACGGATTATTTCTTTGACAAACAGATCAGCCAATTCCAGAGCAGACAGAAATGTAGGTAGAAGAATGAAATATCCTTTCTATCCACAATTATCCAGTCGTTATACCTGCAGATGAAAGATCCACAATGAACTCCATGGATATATGGGTCCATGACATTGAGTGCACAGTAAAGAAGGCCCAACGGATGGGGTACATGGAATCTTTATCCTCTCCTGAATGAGGCAGTCAAGGATTGGTGATCCCACTGCAAGATCTTGGATTTCAAATTAGTAGGAACAAATAATTTCACTTGATGTTCTGTATCTTGAGCACTCCAAGACTGGGCTCTCAGTATTTTCCGTGAGATAAATGTAGATAAAGAGGCCACTGTGTGAGCTGCTGAAACAACTGTTTCATCCAAGACATATCTGGAACGTACTGTTGGGACATGGCATCATCTGTAAGGTTTTTCAAGCTTGATGAAAGTGTAACCTTTTAGCTTGTCTCAGGTATTCAAGACTCCAGTGATTTGTATTGGTAGCTCCAGTGATGACAGTTCCTCTCAGCATGGGACCTCACCAGGGGTTCTTTAACATCACAAGCAATAATCACTCCAGATTGAGTTGAGCTTCCCAAAAGCTAGCTTTATTGGGTAAGTCATGATTCAAGCAGCATACAATACAGAGTGGGGAGTCAGAACATTGCCTAGATGTGTATCCACTCCTCACAAGACCTAAAATTTATATCCAAGCTTGTGGAGCCCACTGCCATCGAAAGCAGGCAGCTCTTCCCCCCTCTGAGCTTTGGAGGGCTAGCAACCAATCTGGAGCCTGCATATCAGACCAGGAAGCACGAACCAGCCAATTAGAGGAACACCAATACTTCCCGTTCATTAATCTCCACTTCAGAATGTTCCTTCCGGATTCCTGCTTCAATCTGATGGGTCAGACTTGTATAGGACAGTTTATCTTTCTGTCCCCCTTCTCCAATCTGTCGACAGATTCTGGTTACTTCTGGCACAGTGGCTGGCAACGGTACTGTCACTTCCCCCACTTTTCTCACACTTCCACTGCTCACGCTGGTTCTATCCTCTAGTGTTCTTATCTCCTCTTATCACTCTGCGAGCTCCCTCTTGACATTGTTGCAGTTGGAGGTATTTTTCTCTTAGGTCTCTCAGCTGAATAGACTCCTCTACCATTAGTTCTGCGTCTGCACCACTCTGCTTACTTCCATTAATAAACAACAGTAGATCTTTCAAGTGTTGGCAAACCTCATTTTCCTCTTGACTGTCTTCAATCTCTTCCAAAACTCTCTCTGCCTTCCTGATAAGAGTTTGTCTGGACATAGTGAGGAAACCTGCCCCACTTTCTTCCTGGCACTTTAAAAGTTGGCAGACTTCAACAAGACGAGCTGTCTCCAGCTGCAGTAGCGTTGCACTCACTTCATCTTGCAATTGCTCCATTTTCTAACATTATTCTCAGATAACTTTCTAGTGACTCTCCTTCAAACGGAGAGTAGAGCAAAAGTACTAATAGCAATGGGACACAGGAGGTAGAACATTATAAATGGATGTGATCTAAATTAAACTATGCGTAATAATAGTCTTTTAATTAAGTTTAAAACACACACACACACATATAAGGTATGTAGTCCATACCTTGCCTATTAACCCTTTGGGTACCAGAGGGGTAGGAAACATGCTAAGCAATGCTTTTCTACCTCTCTGGTACTCAAAGGGTTAATTGTGGAATAAAAGGCAGATTTGTCCACTACATGGAAGTCCATGAGGTGGATGTGGATGGGGTTAGTATGTCCCATATATGCGATATATGTGACATACTAAGGGGGGGTCGTCAAAGGGGGGCATTGTGTAGTGCTTGGTGTACTACTTTTCATTATTGTAACCCTTTGAATGCCACACCGGTGAGCAGTGCACATTCCTATGGCATTCAAAGCTGTCCATGGTGCTGAAAGCCATCTCTGTGTTCCCCTAGTGGCTGGGTAGGGAAAAGCACAGAGAATGCTGTTCAGAACTGGCGACGGTGGTTTTTTTACTCTGTGTGGTGTGCTGTTCTAAAAAAAAAATAGGCGTTAGATTTCTGGAGAGAAATGTTGCAATTTAACTCGCGTTAGCCCTAACTCCAACATTTGAATAGCTTTTGGCATCGCTTGTACATTATCCTCTATGGGTGAGATCTTGCTGTTCTGGCGACGGGCGAAGTGTGTTTCAGAACTGGCGTTGTTTGTTACTAGTGGAACATTTGCATTGCTCAGTTGATGTTTAAACCAGCGTTGCCAGTTTTTTCTGCTGACGCCAACATTTGAATCGAGCCCTTAATCTGTCCCTGTCTTCTGCTAATGCAGCAAACAAGCTTATACAAACATGAATACAGTTACTGCAGTGTACAATACACATTATACAAGACCTATTTTAGTAAACTCTGTTCCATACAATATTATTTCACATTTAAAATTACTTTAATACCATTTGCCATTGACTCTTATACCTGGATGCTTTTCGACCTACCTGAAAACAGATAAATAACACTGTTTTACTCTGAGAGTTCTAGGACTCTGCTTCTGAACTGCATTGTGTCTGTCTCAGGATTACTGAATCACTGAGGGGTACACCTTATATCAGTACAGTTACTATGTCTGAGAGCCTAGTGATCGCCACCTGCTGGTAGGAGGTTAAAACAGCAACCAAAGAACTATAAACACTACAGTCATGGGATTTCCAATACTAACAATAAAAAAAAATACTTAATACTTGCTTCTGCGTACTATATTATCTTGGGGTACAATGAGTTTAATATCATTTAACACACAAAGTGCCACACAAGGATGCCAGAATTTCCCCTGGACACATCGATGCGATGACTGATTGCAAGGACTCCATCTTGTAGTGGGTCTTGACCACAAACTTGTTGAGGGCCTTGAGGTCCAGTATCGGGCAGCAGCCAACATCCTTCTTGGGAACAACAAGGAGGTTGGAATAAAATCTGAAACCTCTCTCCTGTTGGGGGACTGGTGCCAGAACTCCCTTGTCCAAGAGAGACTGGACTTCCCCATTGAAAAGCCTGAGCTTTTGCTGTCCCTAAGGGCAGCAAGAAGGGAAGAACCTGAAGGGGGGCCGGGATTTGAAGGGAATCCTGTAACTGTCTGAAACCGCCTGTAACACCCACTGATCCACAACAGAGCCTGTACAAAAAGTGATGCAGACGACCTCCCCACTGGTCGCGGGCCAAGGTTCGGTGAGTCATGCTGAAGAAGTTTTGGTAGGTTTGGGGGAGGTGTGTTTGGACCTCCACTGCTGCTTGGGCTTGGAACATGGGGCCTGAGGTGCCACTGGCTTCACCCTAAACATTTCACCATTTTTGGGATGACAAAGATGATATCATTTCACCTGAGGAGTACGTTTAGGTGCTTAAGGCAGTAATGTACTCTTACCCCCAGTGGCCTCACTGATGAGTGTCTTCAGTTCAGGACCAAAAAGAGAAGAACCCTGAAAAGGAAGAGAAATCAGTGATTTCTTAGAGATCAAGTCAGCAGACCAGATCTTCAGCCACAGCATACGCCTAGCAGTCACAGAAAAGGCAGATGCTTTGGCTTCAAGCCAAAGAGCATCAGTAATATAATGCTGAGCTTCAGAAATGTTGGCCAAAATTGATAGCAGGTCATCTTTAGGGGCACCTTTGCATACAGCAGTAGTCAGTTCAGTCCAAACTGCAGCAGCTCAAGTGACCCATGCAGAAGCTAAGGTGGGTCGCATGGATGCACCTATGGCCATGAAGTTAGGCTTCAGAACAGCGTCAAGTTTCCTGTTGGACATGTCTTTTAGAGAAGAAGTATCCATCACAGCCAAGACTGTGGACTTAGAAACCATAGAAATGGGAGAATCAGCCTGAGGAGGAGTAACCCATTGAGTCAAGGCAGTTTCAGAAAAGAGGTAAAGTTTTGAGAACCTTTTTGACAGAGAAAGATGCTTATCAGGAGTCTTCCTCTCATCCAGAATAATCTGATCCAGAATGGGATTAGGCAGAAAAACAGTGCTTGTCTTCTCAGGCTTTTGAAAGACATCGGAAGTAGCCTTTGATCGACATGAGTAGAGGAAATATTTAAAGTGGTCAATACTACCTTAATGAGACCCTCAGCAGAGGGCTCAGCTTCAAAAGGGTCACCATAAAAGTATGAAAAAGCCGCTTCAGAAAACGCACCATCTTCAGAGTCACCATTTGATTCCTCAAAGTATAAATCAGGAATGCCAGGAGCCTTAGGGGCTACAAACCTGAAGGAGGTAGGGAGTCTCCATGACTGAAGAACCCCTTGAATAGAGAGGGGAAACTATGCCATAGAGGACTTTAAGTCCTTGACCCAATGTGGCTCTTGATCATGACTGGAAGGCCCTGGGGCTGCAGCATATGAGGGGCATAAATGTCCAGAATATCCCACAGGAAACCCTGAATTGTATGAGGAACAGTACATGAGAGGGGTCTGAGACATGCCTGAGTCCTTAGCCTTAGGCCTAGCCCCATGTCCAAGTGGATCCATCATCCTAACAGGAGAAAAGTGTCAATACAGTAATGGAAGACCCAAATACTGTTACCCAGATTAAAGATTTCACCCCAGAAAGCCTAAAATGTACTTATTTGGTGAGCGAAGGGTTAACCTGAGGAGGCCAAGCCCTGTGTTTGATACTTGTGAAGAGAGGAAGACAAAATGGCATCTGCAAGAGGAGCCAATCAAAAAACAGCATGTGAAATGGGCTTTATGGGAAACGTAGATTCCTCTAAACATACTACCAAAAACAGAACCGAATCCCCCCAGAACCCCGAGACACTGACAATGTCCACAGGATAGTTAGGGCAGTGGAGACAAGTAGAATGAGCCGTCTCCAAACTTGGTACTTGGTTAGGGAGATATGTCCCAGAAATGGCTGTCCCATAAAGATCAATGGTGCATCACAGCTATGTGGTAAGCACGCCCTTAAAGGGGCAGAATTAACATTTTTCACAAAAAAGTGTTTGGAAAGTGTAAGCACACATAAAAACACCATATACCATAAACAAATTAAACATGTATATAAAACACCCAGCTGACCAATACTGACAGGGAAGGGGTTAAATATCACATAGCAAACAATGCAGCAAAGATCCCAGATCAGCAGCCATTAGTAAAGTAATAATACCCATCATGAGTGCTGGAGTTATAAGAACTCCAATGAACCCTGTGCAGAAGGAACAGTGGACCATAGAACTCAAAAGGTTTCTCACCCTTTCCGCATGTCTTCTTTCTTCAGATTACCATTATAAAGAAGAAGCCTCAGAGGGACTCCCTCTGGAGAGATAGAGACATTTGTTGCATGGTTCTCTCCCAGGACTGAAAGGGTCGACAAGCAGCTCCTATAAACTGGGCAATCCACAACAAGGGGAAGCCAGTAATGGTAATCTGCCTAATAGGGGAATTTAGACACCCCATACCTAAATAAAAATAATAAAAGACCTAAACCTAGGCAGAACTGTTCGCAATCTTCTTACCAGAATAAGGAACAAATCTTAACTGGAGGAGAGTGGCTGGGTAGCCTGCTAGAAGTAGAGGGAGACTCCGCCCCTGCAATTTCATTGAAGCATTGTTCCAACCTACTAGGAGGAGCCATCTCCCCCCCTCCCTCCATGGTACCTGTAAGCTATATTGGATGACAGAGAAAACTTTTTACTGCCTGGATTCCATTTCCATGTACAATGCTTGTATAAAGCGACTCAATATCTAAACCAGCTAGGAAGTTATTACTATACAGATAGCTACCCTTTAAATGTTTCAGGGTATATTGGGAGTACTTCATATGTGATGGTAGTGGTGTTACAAAGGGTCTTAAGATGTTAGCTATATAGATGCTTGACTTTTCAGTCACATTTCCAATTCCCAACACTATTGTCTTACCAGGTGGTTTTTTGCCTCATTTATGGACCTTGGGAATGGGATGGAATGTTGCAATATCAGGATTTTCAGTCCAGAGAAATTCAGACTCCTCCTTGTTAATTATTCCAACCTCTAAGCAGGGCTTAAAATTGGAAGTCCTTTGCTACTAAGCCAGACCTGAAAAGTTACTAGCCACTACAAGCCATAATATAACCACCAGGGCTGAATTTCTACTCGCCAGGGCTAAATTTTCACTCGCCATTGGCTAGTGGAAATTTTGAGCCCTGCTCTAATGCAATATCAATGATCATTTGTAATTCACCTTTAAAAGTTTCCATTGGGTCACCCTTCTTTTTTTTTTTTTAACACTTAGTGTCACCTAGAGGTCTTTCACACTCTCCAACATAGTATTCAGTGGATAATATTACTATGTTTCCACCTTTATTAGATGGCTTTATGGTGACTGATTAATTTTTAGTCATTTCTATAAGTGCCTTTCTTTCCCTGAAATGAATGTTATAGAGTAGACCCAAATCATTTTGTACAGCTAGAAGCTGCTAGCTTTCATACTGTTTCCACAGTGAGATGATAGTCTTTGGTGGAGTGAATTTGTTCCTTTTGAGATCTGTGAAAGGGCCTTTGGAAACTTCACTAATGTTTCTTCCAGTAACATAAGATTGGTTAAAGTTTATCTTGATTAGTCCATTCTTTGTTTTTGTTCTGTTCTTTAAAGAACTTATGTTGAAGAATTTTTCTTCCAAATAGGTGGACATCTTTAATGAAATCAAAGGGGTTAAAGTTCATTGATGGACAAAATGTTAGTCCTTTGAGTAGTTATATGTGAGACTCATTGGAGTTCCAATAAGAAGTTGACAATTTGTAAATCATTGGACTTCAGTTTTGCATTTGTCTCGCCAATTTGCACATTCTTAAATGTGGTTGCCTTTTGTACAGTTGGGAAAAAGTGAAGGTCTGGCCCTGCCCCAAAAAACTATTGGTATTATTAGGTGCTTGGGTTCTTGTATGTCTCCTAGGACTGTCCCTGCTAGGTCCTGTACCATGGGGTCCTCAGAATCAGAGCGTTCTGATTCTGTCTCTAAAGTCAGACTCTACATTTATTGACACAACATGAATTCTGTACATCTTTCCCTCTTGCAAATATTTTTTTTACCTCTAGAGTATTTCTTGAACTTCCTATTCTAGATGTCATTTCCTAGCTTATCAATATCATGTAGTTCTTCTAATTTTGCAACAATAGGATTTTAGTCTTACCTGTTAAATCCTTTTCACTTAGTCCATACAGGTTACTGGTACACTGGGAGGCGTCAGTCCCCTTTAAGTAGGCAGGAACATTCTCTAAATGTATGCAGGGGGGTGGAGCCTCCCTTCCCTCTCAGGCTGGCTCATCCAGTCTGCCCCTCAGAATTGTTTGAGAACGAAGTAGACTAGATATAAGAAGGAAAGAAGACTCCTGTGAGCATGCCCCGAAGGACTCCCACAGAATGCCACAGGAGAGCCAAGCATGGTCTCTTGACAGGGTGGGAGACCAGTAACCTGTATGGACTAAGTGAAAAGGATTTAACAGGTAAGACTAAAATCCTATTTTCACTGTCGTCCAATACAGGTTACTGGTACACTGGGATGTCCAAACATTGAGTTTCCCAGAGGCGGGAAGAAGGCAAGGACCAGGCGCAAGGCCCCCAGAGTCCCCAGGACCTCTATGAACCAACCGGTCAGAGATCCCAACAAAACAGAAGCGTCAACGGACACCAACTAGGGGTAAAACAGACCCCAAGAACTGTTGCACAGCACACTGAACTAGAGCCAACAGGGCTCAACGGTAAGGAAGCACTGAGAACTACAGAAGAAGAAGACCGTAGACAGGCAATACTGCCTCCAGAACCTTCCTCCCAAAGCTGGCATCAGCCGAGACCAGCACATCCACACTGTAGTGCTCCGAAAAGGTGTGCACAGAAGACCAAGTGGCTGCCCGGCACAGCTGTTCAGCAGATGCTGGATTCTTGTAGGCCCAAGAGGCCCCAAGTGACCTAGTAGAACGAGCGGTAACCCGAAAGGGAACATGCTTATTCCTCAATTCGTAAACCTTACGAATAATAGACTGTATCCAAGATGCAATGGATACCCTGGATGCCTGTCTCCCTGCCCTAGGACCCTCAGGAATGACGAACAGAGCATCAGACTTCATAAAGGACTCAGTGCGATGAACATAAAACCTGAGACAACGCACAACATTCAACAAGTGGAGATACCACTCCATGTCAGAGGAAGGATTAGGGCAAAAAGAGGGCACCACAATCTCCTAAGTGATGTGGAACTCGGAGACCACCTTAGGCAAGAACTCCGGAGAAATACGAAGCATGGCCTTATACACTAAATAAGGCGGTTTACAAGACAGAGCTTGTAATTCCGCTACCCGGCGAACTGAAGCAATAGCCAAAAGGAAGGCCATCTTCCAAGACAAAGGCGCAAAGGAATAGTAACCAAGGACTCAAAGGGGGGGCGCTGAAGAACCCCCAAAACCAGATTAAGGTACCACTGAGGAGCCGGACTCCTAAAGGCAGGACGAAGATGAGCCACACCTTGGAAGAAAATCCTGACATCAGGAAGAACCTCAAAACGCTCCTGGAAAACGTCAGAGAGCGCAGAAGTCTGGACCTTCAAAGAACTCAGACCGAGCCCCGTATCGACACCGTCTTGCAA
Source organism: Rhinophrynus dorsalis (assembly GCA_037306005.1). Classification (NCBI taxonomy): domain Eukaryota; kingdom Metazoa; phylum Chordata; class Amphibia; order Anura; family Rhinophrynidae; genus Rhinophrynus; species Rhinophrynus dorsalis. The sequence continues at coordinate 322,173,452 of CM074720.1, read as the reverse complement.
AAACACCAGGACAGTAGGAAGATGAAAGGCATGAGACAGATCCCTGTCAGCACACCACGACACAAAGATCGACCAGACTCAGTGATAGACCTTGGAAGAAACAGGCTTACGAGTGCGTAGCATAGTAGACACCACAGCAGAAGAAAACCCTTACTTCCTTAAAATCGAGGATTCAACATATAGGCCAAAGCTTGAGCCGAAAAACATAGTCTTCCACAGATAACCCTGTAGAAAGAGAGCTGGACGAAAGGAGAACCAAGCTGACTCCACCGCAGATAGGGTCAAAAGCCCCAGAGGCCAAGATTGACAATGTCAATCTAGAACAATCAAAATTACCGGACCACATACCAATTACAATTCCCGTAACGCCCATATTAACATAGGGAGAGGAGAAAAAATGGCCAGAGAGGATGTCCAGGGATGGACATTGCATCTGCGTCAGAATTAAAGTGTCTCTCCACAGAGAGCAAGACGGCGGAACCTTCCTGTTGTGTCCCATTGCCATCAGATCCACTGAGGGAATCCCCATCTCGAACGAAGTTGAAACACGTCCTGATGTAGTCCCCACGTTCCAAGTCTGCCGTAACGTTGTTTACGCCTGGAATGATCACAGCGGAAATTACAGGAACAGGAACCTCTGCCCAGGACAGAATGGCCTTGACCTCTAACCAAGCGGCGAGACTTCGTGTCCCGCCCTGACTGATGAAGTAAGTCACTGCCGTGGCATTGTCGGACTCGTCCACCAGGTGAGACTCCCGAAGATGGGAAGGAGGGACTCCTCCATGAATCACTTCCCCTGAGCGCTAAAGCGACCCAGAACAGCTCCCCAGCCCAGGAGGCTGGCATCCAATGTGACCTCGGTCCAGTAGGGAATCAGGAAGGATCTTCCCAGAGGAGATTGGAAAGGCCCAACCACCATTCCAAGCTCAACTCGACATGAGGAGGGAGAGAGAGATCGGTAGCTTCCGAAGATCTGGTCAGTCCCAGCACGTCCATATCACAAACCTCGAAGTGCCCTGGCATGTACCATGGCAAATGGAACCGCCTCAATCGTGGAGATGGACTACCCCACCAGAAAAAATAACTACAAAACCAGATCCTATCGCGGGATAGGATCATTGAGGTCCTTCGAGTAAGTTGATGGTTACCTAGTCCGGTAGAAAAACCATGGACCTCTAAGTATCGAACAGAAGACCCAGGTGCCGAAGGGAACAAGGTCTGACTGGACCTAATTCACAATCCAACCGTGAAGAGAAGGAATGGAATAAGGGTCTGGACCTGCTGAAGAAGAAGGTCGGCAGCTGATGCTTGCATAAGGCAAGTGGACCGCGACGAAGAACTCTGATGCTGTCCCGATGGAGGACGGATATCAAGGCCCCCAGCCCCGTAGAAAACCTGGGGCTGTTGACAGACCAATGGAAGGCTGAAACTGAAAATGACCTCTGGCGCAGTTAAACCCAAATACTGCCTGCTCTCTAGAAGGACTGGGAAGAGCAATACGTATCCTAAGGTCCAGAGAAGCAAGAAACTCCCCCGCAGCGAATACTGTGAGCAGATACTCCTGATGACAGTGAGACTGCACTACAAAGGAATTAAGATCTTTCAGATCCAAAATAGGGCGGCATGCGACAACCCTTTTATTTATTTATTAATTTATTTTGTTGGTCATCCAAAGAGGCTTGAATAGAATCTTGGCCCCTGACCGCAGGGTGGACCTGTTCTAGGACATCCTTGTCCAGAAGAACCTGAATAGCGTCTTCGTGGGAGGGAAAGGGATCTAGTATCCCTCAATCACCACCAGAAAAGCTCACTCTAGGGCTTGTATGCGGCCTAGGGCCGCAATTGCTGCATGGTCCAGGAGGAACACGGAACAGATGGCACCACCTGGTTCGTTGTACGTGACTGAGAGAAAAGGAACAAAAAGACCGGTTACGCGTAAACGGCAACCCTTTTATTTATTTATATATTGAATTTGAAACCAAGGGTAGAAGACACTCTAACCCCTGAGGCCCCTCTAATCAGTTCCTTAAGTTCGGATCCAAACAAGGAAGTACCCTCAAAAGGCAAAGAAAGGAAAACTTTCCTGGAATCAGTGAGAGCAGACCAATCTAAAGAAAAAGCGCACGCCAAGCCGCCACAGAAGTAGTGGAGGCCCTTGCCATCATGTGGGTGGCATCAAGGGCAGCAGCAGAAACACAGCGTTGATCTACAGAGAGAATAACAAGGAGACACAATGTCTCTGAAGTAGGCGCATTCTGACAGACCGCCAATGGGTTGCAAAGTCCAGACTGCAACAGCCCGGATAACCCATGCAACAGCAAAGGCTGGACGCAAAGCAGAACCAAAAGAAACGAAAATGGACTTGAGGGAAAACTCAAGTTACTTGTCAGTCCAATCTTGCAGCGTCAGAAACATGTAGACAGTAAGTTGAGACAGTCTAGATATGGGTACGTCCACCTTAGAGGGATGAACCCATGTAGTCATTTCTGTTTGAGAAAAGGGAAAAGGTTTAGCAAACATTCTAGACACTGAAGAGGACTTGTCTGGAGTAGTCCATGGTCAAGAGTTGGGTTAGGAGGAAAATAAGTAAGGGGCTTTACAGACACCTGAAAAACATCAGAGGGAACAGAGAGAACCTCCTGAACCGATGGAATGTTGAGAGTGGGCAATACAGCCCTGATCAGGCCCTCAGTAGAGGTTTCAGGATCAGTTACAAATGGGCCCCTTAATAGACCTGGAAGATTCCAAAAGAGCACCAACCTCAACATTCCAAACTAGCAACAAGTCTTCCTCAGAAGAATCTAACACATCAGGTGCTCCCTGAGGTTGAGGCAGGGAGGATCTGATAATAGAAGGGGGTCTGCCATAACTGAAGTGCCCCCTGTATCTGGGATGCAAAGAGCTGTAAAGATCTCCAGTTGCAGCCTTAAACTCTTGCACCCAAGCTGGCTCAATAGTATGGCTGGAAGGCCCTGGGTTGCTGCCAGGAAGCTCAGAGCCTGCTGGGCAGAAATGACCAGAGAACACTCCAGGTAGCCCTGTGTGACAGGAAGAGCAGTGCGCAATGGGGGATACTGAACCCCAGCTTCCTTAGTCTTAGGTCTAGTCCCTAGCTCCAGCGGTATAGACATTCATACATTGTCAAAATAACCAACTGTACAATGAATCACCCAATTGTAGTGTGTAAGATTGATATTTCACCCCAGAAACACTAAATATAGACTGTTCTGGCAGGCGAAGGGTCAATCTGCAGAGGAGAAAAGGATTGTCCAAGCCATGTATAGGATACTTATTGAGAAAAGTGCCCAAAATGGCTGCCGCGACGGGAGCCAATTAGAAATTAGGCGCAAATCAAGCGCTCATGGGAAATGTAGTTTTTCCCAAAAAGTACCCCAAAACAGTGCCCGAAGCCCCCCAACACACTTGAACTATGAACTGGATGATAGAGCAAGGGTAGACAAGAAAAATGAGCCTTCTCTGAATTCGCTGTGTGAAGCAGTTCCAGAGATACGTCCCAAACAGTGTAAGCCCATTGAAAGTAAAGGAGCAATGACGTCCGTGCGGTAAAGCGCGCCATAAAGGCGCAGAACATAATGTTCAATAAAATTAATCCCCAAAGGGGAAAAGGTTAAGAATACATAGTAAACACATGTACAACATAAGAAAACACTACCCTATAAAGGAAGTGTCCCAAAACCCCATTAAACTAGTCAAACCAGCAGAGAAAGGGTTAATATGCCATATAAACTGCTCCAAAACCACAGACATACACTTACATATACAAATATATATATATATATATATATATATATATATATATATATATATACACACACACACACAAACACCCAATGAGTGCTGGAGTGCGCAATGAAAACTCCCAAATACAAGCCCAGTTAAGGGACACTGTGGGACAAGTGGACCTTCAGCACTCAAAGGGTGGCTCACCTTTCTGCAGATCTTCTGTCTTCAGGTCACCAGGGAAAGAGGAGTACCTCAGAGAGGAATCCCCAGGGAATCACTTAAAATCAAGATTATTCCCTCTTCAGAGCTTAAGGTCCACCAAACTGCTCTGGACACTGAAACTAGCCACTTTGGAGAGGGCATTGTCAGTCCTGGTAACCCGCCTAATGGTGGTATTCCATTTTTGACAGAAAATAACGAACAACTAAAAATTGAAGAGAGATGTTCTCCACCTGTGTATCTTACACAGGAACAAACAATTCTGAGAGGCAGACTTGATGAGCCAGCCTGAGAGGGAAGGGAGGCTCCACCCCCTGCATACATTTAGAGAATGTTCCTGCCTACTTAAAGGGGACTGACGCCTCCCAGTGTACCAGTAACCTGTATTGGACGACAGTGAAATTAGATTTTTGACACATCTTTTAATTTCTCTTCGACCTCTTGTTTTTTTGTTAGTTCCTCTTGTTCTACAGTAATTATTAATTGCATGCATTCAAGAGAGCTTTGTTAAAATGTCATTCCATGTATTCAATAATGTAGGGTCATCCAGATGTGCTGCTGGAATAAGGGGGCTTCTCATGACTCTTGGTATTATTTTATTAGCAACGTAGCTTTGGAGACTTGTCATCTCCCACCAGATCTTTGTTTGCTTTATCGGTTTAGTCAGATTCTGAAAGGACATTACTAAACCTTTACTGCCATTTTCAATTGGAGGCGGCTCTATTGTGATATAGAAAAGTGTGGCTACTTCATTTTGCCATCTTGTAAAATCTAAAGTGTTTGATAGGAAACATGCCATTCAAAACAGCTATGGAAAGAGGACTAAACCTCAAGAGATTCTGAAAAATACTCGGTGAAATTCAGAATGTGTGTCCCTGAGCAATACCTTATAGAAATTGAATATTTTTTATATTATATATACATACATACACATATACATACACTTTTTTCCCTTTAAATGACCTAACAATTTTTGGATTTTCAGGTATCTAGTTGTGTTTTCGTATAACTCGTTTACTTGAAATAACATGTTACAGGTTAAATACAATGTAAAGAATTGCATTATTCCGAAATGGTCTACTCGTGGTTGATTTGAATACCTGCCACTCAACTTACAACAAAGGAAATCTTCCCCTGCCCAGGAAGCTACATACTATATAAACCCAGAATTCAGGACACTCATCATAGTAGCCCATTATAACATTGTGAGCAAACATTTAATTTTCCAGAATCTTTCTGGTTCAGGGCAATCAGGGAATTGCGATTAGGCTATGGTGCTCTGAAAACATAATGGCGGCTAGCTTTACTGCAAAACACAACGTATCTGAATAACTAACTGCTGATTGAATGCATTAAAAGGGTAAATGTAATATAAGCATTGACTGTATGCTTGTCTGCTCATAGAGATGATGCAAGATTGGTGGACTGTCTAACCAAAGTAGATAAGCTACTCAAAGAAAACAGAAAAGGTGAAATTTACTCACCGATATTTTGTTTTCCTCTGTGTCCTTCCATGGCTATGGTGAGATCTGGCTCCACCCTCCAGCTGGTAGGACCAATAATTCTTTAATTACTTAAGGTTCTGCTTGCTGCTATTTCCCCAGTTATACTTTTGTCAAAGCTGGAATAAGAAATAGGTTAGTAAGAGTAAATTCAGTCCTGCCTATAAATGTATTCAAAGGAAACGATACCATACCATACCAACTAACTCCTAGGGAGGGTTGCCGTGGAAGGACACAGAGGAAAACAAAATATCGGTGAGTAAATTTCACCTTTTCCTCTGTGTCCAATCCACGGCTATGGTGAGACTTACCAAAGCAGTATCTCCAGGGTGGGATAATTATTGAGCAGGACTGGCTGCGAGCAGCACTTTCCTGCCAAAATTAGCATCTTTTGATGCTTGAATGTCCAATTTGTAATGCTTTATGAAAGTGGACACTGAGGACCAAGTGGCTGCCCTACATATTTCTTCAGGTGAAGCCACGGCCTTCAAAGCCCAGGAAGAGGCTACTGCCCTGGTAGAGTGAGCCTTAATTCTCGGAGGAGGCTCCAAATCTGCTGACTGGTATGCTAAGGCAATGCAGTCTCTAATCCACCTGGCAATTGATGCCTTGGAGGCAGCTGTGCCCTTAAACTTTCCCGCAAAGTGAACAAATAATGAGTCAGTCTGACATAATTCTTTAGTTCTGAGTAGGTATATTTGCAAACATCTGCATAAATCCAGATTTTTTTCAGTCTTGAATCTGTACCTGCTACAGAATCAGGGGGAAAAGAAGGAAGAATAATGTCCTGACTGAGATGAAAACTAGATACCACTTTGGGTATCTGGGTCTCAGGACCACCTTGTCCTGATGAAACACCAAAAACGGAGACTTACAAAGTAGGGCCTGTAATTCTCCTACCCTTCTAGCGGACGTAATTGCTGTAAGGAACACAGTCTGGAGAGTAAGATGTTTTAAAGACACTGACTCCAGAGGCTCAAAATATGGATGGGAACAGATTTGTTGCAGGACAATATTGAGGTCCCAAGGACGGATAATCTCCCTTATGGTAGGTTTGATTTTTGATATTGCTGACATATCTTTTGATAAGGTACATATCTGCAAAAGGACAGGCCAGAACAGCTGAGAGAGCCGATAGTTGTACCTTAAGGGATGCAGGCTTCAGGCCTTTGTTGAATCCCTGCTGTAAGAAATCAAGGATAGTATGGGGAAGAATACTGCTTCTGTCCAGTTTTCTGGCTCTGCACCAATTATAAAAAGTAGTCCAAACCCTGTAATAAATCCGGGAGGAAGAAGTCTTTCTGCCACGTAGCATGGTATCAATGACTTCCTCAGATAGGCCCTTGTATCTTAGTGAGCTTCGTTCAGCTTCCATGCCGCTAGCTTCAAGAAGGCTGGATCCAGATGCCATATTGGTCCCTGTGACAGCAGGTCTGGAAGTCTTAGTGGTGGATGGACTGATAGCTGTATCAGGTGTGCATACCAGAGCTTCCTTGGCCAATCTGGAGCGATTAGAATGACCCTTGCCTGGTCCTCCCTTACTATTCGAATGACCTCCGAGATGAGAGAGAATACATAAGCCAGAGGATATGTCCATTTTTGTTGGAAGGCATCCTGGGCTAGAGCCTGATGATCCCTCCAACGGGAGAGGAATAAGCTGCACTGAGTGTTGCTTGCAGTGGCCATGAGATCTATCACTGGGGTTCCTAGGACTGTGATAATGTCCTTGAAGACCTTCTTCTTTAGCGACCATTCTCCTGGAAGAATCTGCTGTCTGCTGAGAAAATCTGCTTGCAGATTTCTTGTGCCGGATAGATATGTTGCCCTGAGATCCTTCAGATGTCTTTCTGCCCAAGAGATGATCTGTAGAGCTAGATGGTTGAGGGCTATGTTCCTTGTGCCGCCCTGATTCCGGAGGTAACTCACAGCTGTAGTGTTGTCTGATCTGACTAGAATTGCTGTGTGTCTTAGATGGTCCTGAAACTTCTTCAATGTCTTCCAGACTGCTAGGAGCTCCAAGTTGTTTATGTGGAGCTTGGATTCTTTTGCAGACCAGACCCCTTGGGCTGATTTTTGGTTCCACACACCTCCCCAGCCTGCTGAGCTGGCATCTGTTGTGACTATCTCCCAAGTTTGTTCCTTGAGAGATTTCCCCTTCTCCAAGTGATTTGGGTTGTTCCACCACAACAACTCCCTTCTGGTTGAGGGAAGAATGGGTATCTTCATTTGGTAGTTCGATGGATCCCTCTTCTGGAACTTTAAGTAATTGTACTGAGTTTGTCTCCCATGAGCCCTTGCCCAAGGCACCATCTGTTGTGCTGAGGTGAAGTTTCCTATCAGGTGCGAACATTCCTTTGCTGTCCTGTATGTTGATGTCTGAAATTTTTTTACTGCTAGAAGAATCCTTTGTTGTCTTTCTTCTGATAGTGTCACTAGAGAATTGTTTGTATCTATGATGACTCCCAGAAATTTTAAGGACTTGGTGGGCTCCAGATGGCTTTTGTCTAGGTTTATGATCCAACCTAGCTCCTTCAATAACTTTATGCAAATTTCTGTGTTTGCTGCTGACTGTAGCCTGTTGTCTGCTATTAGCACAAAATCGTCCAGATATGGGATTACTCGGACTTTCTGCTGTCTTAATTCTGCTACAGCTACTGCCAGAATCTTTGTGAAGACCCTCGGAGCTGTTGCTAGGCCGAATGAAAGGACTCTGTATTGATAATGTTCTCCCAGTATGTGAAACCTCAGGAATCTTCGGTGTACTTTCCTTATTGGTATATGGTAGTAAGCGTCCTTGAGGTCTACCCGAGTTAGAAAGGAGAATGGTCTGATCAATTTTAGAGCGGATTGGATTGTTTCCATCTTGAAGGTTCTGGTTCGGAGAAAGGCATTTACTTTCTTCAAATTTAGAATTAATTGTAGGTCTCCAGAGGGCTTGGAGACATAAAAAAGATTGGAATAAATTCCTCTGAAGTGTTGATTCTGAGGAACCTTCTCTATGACTCTGTTCTGAATCAGGCCTTGAATAGCTGTCTTCATTTTTGATAGCATGGCTTTGTTCCTTATTATGGATGTCTGGAACTGAGCAAATAGAGGGACAGTCTGAAATTCCAGCGCATACCCTATCTCCAGAGACTGCTTCACCCATCTGTCTGGGTTGATTTTTCCCCAGCTGTCTAAGAAGAATTCCAGTCTGCCCCCTACTGGAACTGGAGACAGGTCTCTGCTGGCTTCATTGAGAATTTTGCTGGAAGGAAGGCTTGCGCTGGAAGTCCTTGCGGGTTCCAGTGCGTTGATTCTGTCATGATCTCTTCTTTTGCTCATAGGAGGATCCAGGCCAGTATCTGCGGGTGTCTCGAAAGGACTGACGCCTAAACCTGTTTGATCTTGAAGGAGATAAACGGGGACGCCTTTCCTGAGGAAGGAATGGGCTCTTACCTCCTGAAGATTTTTTAATAATTTCCTCCAACTGATCACCAAAAAGTTTAGAGCCTGTAAAGGGAAGAGAGACTAATCTATTTTTAGATGATGCATCTGCCTCCCAGGCCTTGATCCAAAGGGCTCTCCTAGCAGTAATGGATAAGGCTGATGACTTTGCCATGAGTCTGATGGTATCCAGGGAGGCGTCGCACGAATAATTAACAGCATCTTTGATGGTAGCTATTTCTTTTAATAAGCGAGATCTCGAAACGGAAGAGTCAATCTTCTCTTCAAAACTGTTAACCAAAGGCGTAACACTCTAAATACACATGCCATGGCAGTAGCAGACTTCAGGTTCTGACCAATTGTAGAAAACTGTTTCTTCAAGGCATTATCTGCCCTTTTTTCCATAGGGTCTCTTAACGTAGTACCGTCTTCCAAGAGGATAGTTGTTCTTCGCGAAATCTGGGCTACTGCTGCATCGACCTTAGGAGGATTGATCCATGTGGAAACATCTTCCTTCGCAAAGGGGTACATCCGCTGATAGCGTCTAGACATTGCTGATCTTTTATCCCCTTGCTTCCATTCGTTTTTGATGATATCGTGAATGGAGCTGTGAACAGGAATCTGTGGGGCAGATTTCTTATATCCTATAAATGCGGCGTCCATAACATTCAAGTATTTTTGAGTGTCAGAGAGGCCTAAAGTCTCTCATGGACTCGATGAGTCCATCAATTTTATCAATACTGAAATTACCGGTATCTTCCGTAATTTCTCCTTCTTCAGCAGAAGACATAGCGGATTCCAATTCAATCAAACTGTCTTCTGACGTCTGGAAGGACCTTCCTCAGCATCAGAAGTACGCTGGCGCTTTCTTGCCGACTCCTGCATAGATGAGAAAGTTTCCTGCATGGATGTGCGCATCCATCCAAGAAACTCTTGACATTGAGGTGGAATTGCATCTCGAGCTGCTTTCTTAAGGCATTCTTGACAGTTTAGCTGATTCTGAAGAAGCAAGTTTAGCATCACATCCCATAAAGGATTTAGTTTTAGAAACAGGCTTATCTTCTTTAGCAGGTTCACCAGAATTCTTAGGTTTGTCCAATTTAGGCTCTTTAGCTGACATTATGCAGGAATATATTTATTATAAGCTCAAAAACAATAAATATGTGTATAAATGTGTACTTGCATATCCTTCAGCTACATGCTTATATCCCCTCTGTCTTCCCAGCCGGTCAGCGCGGGACCGCGGCGTGCGTTCCATTGCTGGAACGCATCCAGCCGAACTTCCGGTTGAGCGCTTCCTATAGATGCCGCCGACATCCGGCTTGCTTCCCTCAGTGCGCGCGGCTTGGTCTGAGCGCTTAGAGCAGCCTGAACGCAGCGGGGAATCCTGCTCAGGACCCATGCGACCCGGGAAAAGTCCAGGGTATGCAGTCTCACCAGGTAACAGGAATGTGGTTAGCGTTTAGGGCTAACCACATGGGGGAGACAAATAAAAAAATCTGTCTTTTCAGGAGGCTCCATGAGATCTGCCTCCGTCCTCCAGCTGTGGTAGGACCAAAAAAACTGGGTAAATCGCAGCAAGCAGAACCTTAAGTAATTAAAGAATTATTGGTCCTACCAGCTGGAGGGCGGAGCCAGATCTCACCATAGCCATGGATTGGACACAGAGGAAATACAAGTGTTACGTTAAACAGCAACCATGACAAACGATATTTTAGGAAGGGCCGTTCACTCGAAATAAAGTAACTGATCACTTTGGGGTTGTAAAGCCATTACCCCACTAAAACAAACTATTAAGACTGAGCCTAATAATTCAAATGTTACCAGGTATAAAATGCTGACTGTGATAACAGTAACCTGAAAGGGTAATAAATCACTGACTAAGAAATAATCACTCAGTTTTAAATCGGTTTGAGGTACATTGAAGGAATAAATTGATGTTCCCTGTTCTACAATTAAACTCTCAAAATCTGTAGTTTTTCTTGAAAATCAATACTAATTAAAATACACTCTAGTGTCAATCTAGGAACTTTTCATTACTGAGAGGCATAACCCTTATAACTTGTTTTTATTATGGTATGTGCATGTGTGTTAGTGTCCTGAGAGACATATATGAGACACGGCTCGGGGACCGGGCTCACAGTGTAATACAAATGTAAAAAGACAAGGTCCATATCGGTGGTGCAATAATGATATTAAAAATCTACTGGTTAAGTTATACTAAGACAAGTAAAGGTTATGTTTTAAGAGTGCCATTCAGAAGGATATTTACACAATATGGGAGTAGTAGTGACAAGGCTTCTCTCACAGCCAAACACTTGAAAAGATAGCTTAGATTATTTCTAATATCAAATTCTAATCTTTTGCTTGACAGATGGGGAAATTGAGTTTCACCACTATAATAAATATATAAAGTTTCTTGGTACCTCACAGACAGTTGATATAAGCCACCTGTGTTGTCATTGTTGGACTGGATCTGAATAGGTAGGTGCTTCAAGAGCATTGTCAAAACAATGCATTGGAGATGGCATGTAGTTCCAGAATAACCAGAACCTCTGTAGCAGAACAGCAACCCTGAATAGACTGAGGGGCACACAGCTTCTCAGCCTAACAGACCAACATCACCAGCTTCCAAATGGGAATGGAGAAGGATCAGCCAAGGATAGAACCTATCCTGCATAAGTTTTGTTTTTACTGCAATACTGGACACTGTAGGCATCATCACTGAACTACAAATCTTATTAGCCAAGAGCTGTATTCAAGCAAAAGATTAGGGCTACATGTTTCTCACACCCATATTTGCAACTTAAAAAAAAAAAAAGTATACAGATTATACTGCAACATTTTACAATGTTGTTACCATGTATGCACTTCAAATACATTGGGAAAAAAACAAATAAAAACCAGACGAGTTTGAAAGGAAAGACCTTTTATTTTAACCATTAAAAGAACCACAGTCAGCATATGGTTACAAGTCATTTTCAAAACCACATAAACCTGAAGTACAAAAGCACCAATGATTATTGCTATAGAGAAGGGGGGGGAGGGAATTCAGGTATGCACAGTAAAAAACCCATCACATTATGCACATTTTTTTTTTTTTTTTAAAGCAAAAGAACCAGGGTACAGTTTCAGCCTCAAACATACTGCTAAAGCTAGGTTTGATATAAAAAAAAAAAAAAAAAAAAAAAAAAAAAACACACACACAATGAAAAACTCAGGACATCAGCAAAGCAGGATTATGAGAAGTAAAACGTTCATGTACATTGTGTAAAAGTTAAACTACCAGTCCTAAAAAAATTAGCATTTACAAAATACTTGAGAAAAATATTTTTTTCCTTAAAATTCTCCAAGAGGTACGTAAAACCAAATCAATTTCCATGACCAATTCACTCATTCTTGTCACCCTCATCTTCAGTTTTCTGTGCCTAGGGAATAACAAAGAAGAATTAAAGTGTGCCACTATCAGCAGTCCAACCCAACCTCCCATATGATCTGATGTTAGACGAAGCAGGAAGAGAAAAACCCAATGCTTCTTTTTCCATGTGCAACTTTTTTGTAAAAACACCTACACTGCATAACTTAAAGGGCCATATGCTCAAAGACAGAATAGGAACAATTATTGTGGCAAGCTATCTGAACTACAGGGAACAAGTCAAAACTGGTTAACTGAGCCCCTTGTGCAACACAATGTTTTGCAATGTATTGTGAACCAGAGGAGTGGAGAAAGGGTTAAATGGGGGTTTAACACCAACTGCTACAGGGCTTTCTAATAAAAGTATCAAATGGTCAGCAGATACATAGTTTAGGAAATTGATTTTTTTTTTTTTTTTTTGAAGAGAGTCTTTCAATGCAGCACTAGAAACAAATTAAGTGGATGCCCCCCCCCCCTTACACACACACACACACACACACACACACACACACACACACACACTATAAAGCTATCTGTTCTATAGATAGCAGCAAAATTGTATAATGGTGGTGACAGGCAAACAGTCATATGATGCCAGACTGCATCTGCTGGCCCTTTGGCCAACATGATAGATCAGGAAATTTGAATAAGGTATTCAAATATCCCAGCTTAATTCAATGCAAGAGGCACTTTGAAATAGCTTTTAAACCCATGAATGCTAGGGAAGTTTGCAATGCACTATTTCATAATTTGAAGAAGGACCCCTCTAGCATTCAGAGTTAAAACCCATTAACCCCTTAAGGAACAGCATTCTTGGCGTGTGTGGTCCTTTAAGGACCAGATTGAAAACGCTGTTGTGCCGGCCCACGTGATTGATCACGTGTGCCAGCACGCTGAATGGGGGACTGAAAGATATTGCTCTGGTCTTGGAACGATCAATTTCAGTCCCCGCTATTTCTCACAGAGCTCCCGCAGGAGTGCTGTGAGTAAAAAGTGTGACGTTCCAGGACCGTCACTGGTCCTTAAGTGCCGGACAGCTGTGACGGTCCTGGCACATCAGAGGACAGGAAGGGGTTAACACCCTTGAGGGCCTGAAGGATATGTGCAACACAAACACTGTGCTGCAATCCAGCATTAAATATCCTAAAAGCACGGTCTGGTGCTACATGATCACTTTCACTATATATTGCCAGCTGATGCTTTCATATAGTCACAGCAGCTGCCAATAAAGATCTGGGTGATGAAAAGTATACACATCACATTATAGATTTATAAACTAATTTACCAGCCACATAAAATGTATCACAGCTTGACATCAGGTATGAGAAGACACTGTAGGAAAATCCCCCCCCCCCACCTCCAAATGACAGATCTACTTTAAAGTCTATACTACACTGAAAGCACTTAGTATTTTGTGCCTCACTCAAAGAAAAAGTATGTCAAACTAGACATTTTCTGATCATTTGGCCAATGTGATGCATAGTTTTTAAAAGAGGACATCTTAAAATGTAATCCTCAAAGTGACAGGCATGCAACTCATTGCTTCCATCCCTTGCACTCAGGAGGGTTAGGGTCTCAGTACCACTTTAAGTCAACAATGAATTTGTATGTTCTCCATGGTGCAGATTGTTCACCCCAGAATGGCTCCACATTTGTCTTTGCATATATGGACCTGAAGAATGTTGAAAAACCGACTAGACTTTATATATTAGGAACCCATCGAAACCTTACCTGGTAAGCTCCTACCCCTGAAAAGAAAAAAACCAAAAAAAACCCCACACTACTAGCTTTCTATGCACCGCACACAAAAGTGATCTACTGTACCCTTAACTTTCACTGTTTCAATCTGCCCTTTTATTGACAGTGTGCTGGGCAGGGCACCTCTGGATGTGGAAACATTAACAGTTGAGCGAGAGATGCGAATCTGTAATAACATTATGGGCAATAAAAAGAAGCATTATCAACATGCAATCAATGGCTGTAAGAAGGTATAAAAACACCACCACTGATTTTAGTTGTTGAAATGTACCTCATCAGCTCTAGTTTCACCATTTTCAGGTGGTGTAGTACCTTCCTTTGCAGCTTCTGGTTTTTCCTCCTTCTTCCCTTTAGCACCTTTGTTAGCCTTTGATGCTGGCTCCTTCTGAAAAGAATTGTAGTTACAAAAACGTTACAAGATATTAATTTTTATTTGTGGTACTTACAAAAATAGCCATATGATCAGCAGTTGTACACAATATATTAATTCATATTTTCTTTGTTACTCTTTTATAAAAAAGGATGCATATAATAATGGCTCCAACTCAGATAGTTTAAACTGGTATAGCTTGTGAATGAAGCCGAGAAGTACCCTAGTTTTACTAAGGAGGACTATTTAAAGAGGAACATTTTATAATCAACTAGTTGAACAGCCCATGTACATGGGCCACAGTGCCAGGCAGCAAACGGTCGCAGTGCAGTCATGCACAGTAGAGACTGCCCACGCCTGATAACAGAGCGGGGCACTCTGAATTCAGACCGTAGTCTGAATTTGAAGCGCCACGCTCCATTATCAGCAGCAGTACAGTCAGTCTGTACTGTGCATGACAGCTTCTGACAAACATACATTAGTGAATTATATAGGATTTGGCAATTCAGTTTATGAAAATTAAGCAGTACCAGTCAAAAACACACTAGTGTGTCAGATACCAACATTTCACTCTCCAATATCCACTTCCTACTGTTTTAATAAATAAATGGCTAACAAGGGTATCTGGAAAGTCCTTGCAAATGTATGGAAGTCATTATAAACGTGCAACTTGCACTTTATAGCGGATGAAAGTTCCGCTTTAATCTGTAAGGTCGCCCTGCTATAATTAAGCAGGTAGCGACTAGCTTTAGAATATATATATTTTACTTCTGAAATTTATGCCATTCTAAAATACTTCATTGTAGGAGACCGGAACCCAGGCTACATCGCAGAAGTCTTGTCTGCACACCTGCGATGTCAGTCCCGGTCTCCTTTGAGAAGCATTGCAGTCACCATATGGTAACCTGGAAGGGACTGATGGCGCAAGTGCACAGACTGCATGCTAAGCCGGCAGTCAGTCTCCTACAATGAAGGATTACTTTAGAATGGCATAAATTTCAGAGGTAAAATATATATATTCTAAAGCTAGTTGCTACCTGCTTAATTATAGCAGGGCGACTTTATAGCGGATGAAAGTTCCGCTTTAACTAAACCCTTAGGGATAAAAGTGTCTCAATCCATTACGACTTGACCTGATGTCTCACACATACAGAAGTATATCCATTTAAAGGGATAATAAAGTTCCATAATAAAAGCAGCTCTAATTAATAATCATAGTATTTGGACTTTGGAGAGTGTTATTTCAGTTCTGTCAGAGTTGTAGTTAGAGTAATTCAATGACAAAGTGTCCTCCTCCCGCCCCTTTTACTGATGTAACACTGCTCAGCCAGAGCAGAAGGGAGGTGCCCAGGTAGACTGCAGAGAGGGACAAATCTTCAATTAAGATGAGGGAAAAACCTGAAAAGCTTGTCAAGGGGGGCAGGGCTCTCATTGTAAGAAGACTGTCTCCTTCTGTTATCTGTCTGGTCTTACAAACAGATTCTCCATCTGAGAAGAGATTGCTTACACTAGGTAAAAGGGGCGGGGAGGGGAAACTTTGCTTGTGAATATCTCTTAAACCATAAAGGTTTGAGAGATAAGACTTATATCATTCTTCATATTTTTTAAATGCCTACAAAATAAAATAAAGTTAAAAAACGAAGTATTACTATCCCTTTAAATTTATTCTAGTTGCTCTGCCGACCAACTCAACTTATAGGTGACCATCTTCAAGATATTTGTACAATTCTTATAGGGTCATGGATGGGACTCTATAGCTGGTTACTCAGAATAAAAGTCTACAATAAGTAGATACAGACCTAAACATAGTATCTACAAAACTGAGCCAACTGCAGATACCATAGGTAAAATATCACACATGTACAGGTTTATTCTCACTGTATATAGATCAGATACTGTATGTATTAAAGTAAACAAAACCATCAATATCTGTACAATTGTGTTCTAAAGTGCATCCCTCCTGTCCCTTTTATCTATGTCACAGTTAAAGCTGCCAGACTTGGATTCTGGTCTGTGGTCCGGACAGATTGTCAGGAAGGCAGAAATAGGAGTGGATACCAAGGAAATCTTTGAGGCAATAGACTATATTCATGAAGATTTCCTTGATATCCACTCCTATTTCGGCCTTCCTGATGATCTGTCCAGTCCGCAGACCAGAATCCAAGTCTGGCAGCTTGAACTGTGAAATAGATAAAAGGGACGGGAGGGGTAAACTTTAGAACGCAATTACTCCGAAACTATGCAAGTTATGGGACAAATACACAGATTTTTTTTGCCTATTTCTTTAATCCATACAATATCTTATCTTGATTTAAAGTCTGAGTGTACCCTTGGAATACATGCTCTTAATGCATTTATACATTTCTAAACTACTGATTAATCAATAAGCTACAACATGCATAATTTATGAAAACTTCGGCACTGCTTATGCTAATGAAGGTGTGTGTGTGGAGGGTTTTGGGGGAAGACCCAGCATACAAAGGCAAAAATTATATTGATCTATACATGGATTAAGCATGCGTTGTGTTAAAAAGCCCCATGTCAATAGGAATGACCCAAGTATTATGCAAGCCATATGAAAAATGTATAGGTGATGAAAGGGAAAGCAAGAGTTTTAAAAGGGACATTATTGCGCACCCACCCCCGCCCAATAAAAAAATATTTTCAATTTTATGAAGTTTAAAATAATCAATATGCTCCAAACCCTCTCTCATACCGATATGGTTTGAGAGATATAGGGATTCAAAGTTCCTCCCTCTCCTCCTGACGTCAGCATCTAGCTGACAGGAGATCCCAGTCTGGGGACCAGCAGGTGGCTCCGCAGCAGAGCCCAAATCACATTACTAAAAAAAAAAAAAAAAAAAAAAAAAAAAAAAAAAAAAAAGAATTCATTAGTTGGAAAGTCTACAAAGTGTGCTTGCAAACCAGGCATGTTTTGTAGACCTTTCAAACTAATCAATTATTTTGCAATAACGCAATTTCGGTTCTGCTGCATAGCCTCTTCGACTCGAATCTCCTGATGTCAGCTGTAAAGGGGGTAAATTTTAATCCCTATATCTCTCAAAC
>CM074720.1:321962999-322155752 GCA_037306005.1 Rhinophrynus dorsalis | reverse complement strand
GTGGGACTATTTGCCCCAGATATTCCAGGCTTGTGACCTGGGAAAATATTCCTCTATATACACACACATTCTTGCTTGCATGTTTAGGCTTACCCGCTGCTGGAGAGCATCATGTTGTTACTCTGAAATAATCACTGGACGTGTAGCAATGTGAAGTACCCCATATGACACTGACTCATAACATGCATATTTCAACAATATTAGGTGTTTCTGCGACAATATCACCTGTGTGAAGGGGCCTTAAGTGACTCCAAATATCAGATTGAAAAACACTGCAAACAAAAATTAGCAGTGCACTAAACAGCACAGGCTGCTATTTGAAGGACATGTAACTAGGCAAGTTCTTTTGATAAACAAAGCCACTTATTCTTAGGTTATAGTTGCCTTTAATTGGTTCATCAGAATGATTTACCTAGGTAGATAGCATCAGTGTGCAACCTGATAAAAACAGTTTCCTAACTAGCAATACGCTGCAAAAAAGATCAAGCGTAGGTATATAAAATCTATCGAACTGCAGTTTGAAGAAAATATAGGCAACTCAAGAGCTACTTAATCCTAAATTATACAGAACCTTCATGTGCAGCATACAGAATCATATGCTGGTTACACCAAGAAAATAATTATCTGTTAATGCAGTTTGGACCCGAGTGCAACAATGTGTTATTTGTCTAACAATACATACTGGATATCTAGTAAAATGTGAAAGATTATAAAAAGGGCATAATACCCTTTGATAGAGGCATCCAACTCAAGTCTACAATTGCACTCAAATGAATACATATTCCTGTTTGAACACAGCCAACAATGTCTATTTCATTCTTAAAGATCCACCTTTGTTAGTTAACCTGTTTAATACAGCAGTCTGTGTGAGCCAAACTAATGAAGTCTGTTGCTATGAAGGTGTGAACTACAGAACACTTCAGAGATCACTATAAACAGGTAGATTAAGGGCCATATGTTCAAAAGAAAAAAGTGGCAGCATTATGGGGCAAACCATTTGCATTATATAGGAGTATTAAAAATTCCCAATGTTTTAAATGAGGATTTTAAACCCTTGAATGCTAGAATGGTCCCCAATGTACAATGCATTGAGAGACCTAGTATTCAAGGGGTTAAAATCCCCATTTAAGCCAATGGGAAGTTTTAGTGCTCCTCTATAATGCAAATGGTTTGCCCCCTAAACTCCACCACCTTTTCTTTTGAACATATGGCTCTTAGTGTACCACTCAAAGTGGCAGTTATCCTAGTTTGATGTTAAACTTCAATACCAGGCAAAGTTACCAGGCTCTCTATAGAAGAAAGAGTACTAGACCAGAAGATGGTGCTTTATCAATATTATACTTAAAATTATTGTTACTCAAGTGGTTCCAGTTGATGATACAGTTATAGACCGTAAGAAAAATTGTTTTGAGTACAGACAGGTAAATACTCCTGTTACACTATTCTGTGACTTACAGATTTGTTGAAATCTTATCTCAGCCGATTCGGAATATAAAAGAGCTCTGGGAACTAATCAGTAGATTAGCACGTCTCTCATTACAAAATACAATTTTAGGTAAGTAACAATACATTTTGTTAGAGATGCTAGCTGGGATATACACAACTTAAAAAACAAACAATTCCATTTAGGTGTGTTATGGCAACTTTAATAGACATTTTAGAAGGCTACCTTTTTACACTGCAGTTAAAGTGTTGACATAAAATGATGCAGTGCTGTTTCCAGTATCAAATGATGCTCAAACACTGATTGTATTCATAGTTTGAGGAGGACTTATGAATGAGCCTGGGTATTTCACAGACTATGGGAAACAAATCGAGAACCTGCCACTTGTGAAATGCAGTATTTTTTTTTTTTTTTTTATGGCATATCCAATTTCTTGCTCATTAACCCTTTGAGTGCCAGTGGTGCAAAACACTGAGCACCATTCTGACATAGAAAGGGTTAAATATAGTATGTATAGTATAAATATAGAATGTCTTGCATACCAATATTAATGTGTCAATGTATATGTATCAGTTTTCATATTGATGAAGATTAAAAAGGGCTTTTTCTGTAACAGCCCAAGCAAGTCATCACAAACTTGTATTTAGTGCCAGCAAAATCCACAGCACTGTACAAGGGGCACCATTGAAAGACAGTAACAACTTGTGAAAAACCCTGGAGGCAGTGTACAGTCCAGACCTCAAACACAGACAAAATGCTCAGAAATCACACGGTTGTACAAGAATGCAAAAACTATTTTCTTATACTTACCTCTTGCTTAGTTACTTTAGCGGCATCCTTGGTCTCAGCACCTTCTGGAGACTGCAACAAACAAGATAAGCTTATGAATTACAGCAAATAGAATGTTATAAAACAATATGCTGGATAGCACTCAAACAAGTGATGCATCTGAGATTTAGCACAGCTATAACATGTATATAAAAAGTCCCCCCCCATCCCCGGTTGACAATACAAGCTATATACCCTATAACCAACTTCATGAACTCTAAATATGTTTTAATTATTGCCTGATGCTTGCTAAAGTACATTTGTTTAGCTTTTCTCTTCCATTTCATTTAAGACTTTGGATTATCAGAGCAACACTAATACATAAAGTGTTAACACTGAATGCCAGGGAGAGGCAACAAGTACTCCAATGGCACTCAGAGGGTTAAACATTACATTTCACATTTGAGGCCCTCCCATACCTACTTCTGAACACAGATATAAGGCTAGGGAAAACGGTAGATATCCATCTCACACACCTTACAGTTAGGATGGCAAGTGGAAGAGGGGAAAAATGGTGCGATTTCATTTCTAGCCCTAATAAAGTGCAGTGTGAACTGTAGGATGGGTTTTTAGTCTTCATACAATATTTTATTAAAAAAATAACCGAAACGGACTTGAGTATAATTGTCCAGTTTAATTTTAGGCTGTATGCAGAGGGTATATTCTATTCACAAAATGACAAGAGCAATAGCAGATAGAATCCATAGCTTGTCTCTGACCAAAATTAACTTGTTTTTGGTAAAGCTGAAAAAGTTGTACTACAGATAATTTAAAAGAATGGTACAGCTGACAAATAACTAGCTAGAAAAGGCCAAAGTTCAGTCAATCATTAAAGCTGGATATTAAACAGTTCACTCAGGTGTATCTGTTTTAAAGTCTATACAGAACTGGTGGCATAACTGGAGTCTGCACAATTTGCACCAAGCTCATCATTTCAGCATTCTCCAACAGAGTGTGATATAATGCTGATCTCAATCCATTGTATATCATAGTATTGGCCAGACTTTATATGCAATGGATCAGAATCCAGTACAAAAAGTGTGTAAGATTCAGAGTGCCACCTGATGGACAGCCTTCATCAAGTATAATATATACACCAAGCCCATATATACTTGTTTAACGAATGCAGTTATGACATGTTAGTAGGGTGTCAGTTTTCTGGGAGCTCCTGCTACAAAATCATGTGCTCCTCTTAATGCTTTTAGTTCCAGAGTGGTATGCTTTGCAATGTGCTGCGTATCCCTTTGGCACTCAAAGGGTTAAGATCCCAGGGAGTCAGACAGGCCCTCGATGCTGAATGGATGTTTGTAGTCTTTCCCCACCAAGTTCTCTTAAATAATTTTTGCCCATATTTTCTGCAAATACTTCAGATATATGATGCACATGCAGACATTTTGAAGACTGCACTGGGCAGCATAAATAGCCTAGAAAGACTACCCCCACCACACACGCACTCTGAAGAGGAGTGTGTGCGTGTTACAGTAAAGTAATAATGTTGCATGACCTATAAGTTATACTGCAAACATGTTAACACCATGTTTAAGTAAAGTTTACAAACCGAAATGCATAATTGTGCATGGCAATTTTTTTATAATCATGTTAACTGAAAATTAGAATGAGCGTTGCATACTTTAAAACCAGTACAAATACTTGCAGAAACTGATGACAAATCAGATTCTCAATTAATTAGTCATATTAGCAAGATAAATACAGCACCACGGAGAACCAGAAAGGTTCATGTATGGGATAGCAGCTGGGGAGCCTCGTGTTGCCTGTCAGTCTATAACCCAATTATCTGGCAATAGCTGGAGGGCCTCATGATACCCACACTAGATTTGTATGTTGCAACGTATATTTCCTTTTTACATATCTGTTCATATACTGAGTCTTTTGGCACTTATGCCTTTTCACATTGTGTTTGTAGACATGGAAAATATATATATATACCATGCACAAACAATGAGGTTGATGAATATTAAACAAAACCAAAAATACATGGTTGAGTATTAACACCTAATTTAATGTTTAACCCATATAAATGCTAGGATGTCATGGCAAGTGTACTGGATATCCTCTACTATAAGTGTGTAAAATTGTAATATTTAATTTTTGCCTATGGTGCAGTATGTAGCACTTTGCTTCGTGCACAAACATCATTGATTTTCACCCTGAGGACCAGAGGGATGAGCAAGCATTACACGCACCTCTGGTCCAGGTGTCAAAACAGACATTGCTTCACCTTTACCAATTAAATGAAAAGTATATATATATATATATATATATATATATATATATATATATATATATATATATATATATATATATATATATATATATATATCTCAACTGACACTGCCCACTAAATTAAATGATTTTTTTAATTGTGAAGTTGCACTTTTCAGCATCCATTTCTTATGCAGACTGCACATGAAAAGTCTCATTACAACCTTTTCTTTAGACTGCTTTAAATCAGAGTCCATTGATTTATTGCCCCCTTCCCCATTTTACCAAAATGTATATGTGACCACAGTCTCATTAACTATTATAAAGGGGGGGGGGGGGGAGTATGATGGCAAACTTAATTCAGACTCAGAGGCCCTCTGATAAAGCGGCACCCTCTCACCCCAGTACACATACTAGCACTTTTAAACAAAAAGGGTCTTTCAAGGGTACTTTGGGGTATACCAAGATCCCTGAAAACAAAAATAACAGTAGTTTATCAAGAACCATAATTAACTCAATAAATACATAACAAAAAAATCTGGTCTTCACAAAAGTGATTGTTCTGGCTCTGGACACTTGCTTTTGAACACACAGAAAACTGTGTGTCATGAGAAGAATCCTTAACCAGATAACAGCTTATATTCAAGCAACATAACTGTAGAAATAAGTTGCAATGTTCTGTGACAAAGACAGCTGCCCTTCATGTAACAAAAACATATATATGCATCAAAAACCCACACCTTTGGATACTAGGCAGATAATGCTTTAAAGACCTCTAGCACCCAGTGGGTTAATTGTATGCATACTGTGCAATCTCACTGCTACAGATTTATTGTACTTTTGGTCGCATACCTATGATCTCTACACTGTGTGTGCAGTCAGCTTCTGTTCACGAACATAAACGGTTGTTTCTAAAGTAATGAGTGTAACAGTTAAATATCAAATGTATACATACACTCAACTGAATGTGCTCTCTTAATGATCACGTTCATATTAGAAAACACTACATGGGCAGTTTGTAGCCAGTATACACTAAGTGTATCAAAGTACTTTTTTCCCCCCTCAATGAAAGTGAAACGTTGCTCGTGTTAATTCATATCAGATGACAAGAAGGCTCTCAGCACGTTATGTGGAGGCTATTCTTGTGTACAAAGCATATTAGAAAATGGTTAAATATTGGAAAAGCCCACTTAACCCTTTGAGTGTCAGAGGCGTTGAAAAACTTTAATAAGATGGCAAAAAATAGACCAAAGACCAAATAAGTAATACCGTAAGTAACAAATGCATTTGTTTTGGGCAGCTCACTGCACTCAAGGGATTACGTTATCCACAAGTCAAAGCTCTTCTTTTCCAGATACAAGGATGCAGAAAGCTCTCCAAAAAGGATAAAAAGCAGAATGCGGAATACGAGTGTGGACTTTAAAAACATCGCGATTTTCCCAGCACAAGGGAATATGTAGATTGCTGCAGGCGACTAATTTGACACACATCATGAACGTAAAGATGGAAAGAAGGGGTTGGTCGCTTCCACCAAAGATTCGTCAGGGAGCAGCGCCAATAAAAAATGGCTGGTATTATAAGCCTTAGACTACACAACTGAGATTTGTATATTAATACCCAAGCTGACGTGGGGGTGCACAAAATGACGGTTGTTAGTTACCAATGAAATTTGGGAAAAATGAAACCTTAAAAGCGAAGTACACAAAGCGCGGTGCAATGAAGATAGCTTACAGTACAAGACTGCAGATATACATTCAAGCCTTCAGAAGCGGTACCGACGGCTGCACAACCAGATTGCAACTCACCTTTCTTTTTGGCATGATAACCGAGTTTGCGGCCTCGCCCTAGAGTTGCTACCGACGAAGAGGAGTGATGATGATTGGGGGAGGAAGCACGATAACTGAATCTTCAAGCTTTTCTCGGCGCAACTACACTCTCCCCATCTCCACCTCCAAGCCGGGCTCGCGCATCAAGGGACTACTGCCATTGGCCAAACTCGTTCTACAACTGCAACACTCCCCGCCCACCAACCTGCGCGGGCCATCAACGGCTGTATCAAGAGTGGGTGTGGACACGCATGGACCTGACACAACTGATTTACTACGTTTACGCCCAGTTCTTTCAGTTCCGCCTATTACTGAAACCAGACCAATGAGAAAACGGAATTCGGCACAGCCTACACAGTTCAAACTGGAGGCAGTGGGCGGTCTATTCTTGTCGTGGCAGTTTGTGCTCTGACCGTTGAAATGTGTGCAAAGAGGGGGGTATTGGCTCCGCCTCCTCGCACCGCTGGCTGTTTATTTTTGAATTACATTGGGAGCGCGGGAGATCTCTTTGTGGTGGTAATGGGCGCCATTTTACAACATGAGCGGAAGCGCGGTGAGCGGGTAGTGTATAATATTTAGAGATTCAAAATGACGGGTGAGGGTGGTGTGCGGGTACAGCTCAAGGTCAACCCCTCCTCTGTCACACAGGTAGTACAGTTTGGCAGAGCTTGGGTTAACTCCCACAGGCGTGTGTCGCGCTGTTAGGTACTGTCACAGTTCTACAGTCAATTTGGTCTGCGCTGTCTTCGTCATAGAGACAGTACGGTAGTAGTATGTGTTAGCTATAACATCCGTACACATGTGTAGACAGCAGGTTATTAAAAGTAGGAAAAACTGTCAGCAGCAGCAGCTAAATTTATTAGACTAAAATTGCTTTGGTATTGGCATGTTTAAATATACGAGTAGTTGATTGATGTTTTGTACGTTTGGTACCCACGGTGTTAAACAATAAAACCCGTCCATCCTGTTTTATACGTGAAAGTGGAGACATATTAAATTGTTTCCAGAATCGTGTAACGGTCCTTAGATATGAGCCTTAGAGCACGTGTCAACCCCATGGATGGTTTACTGTTTGCAGAGACATGCAGTCGTTTCTTTTAAAAATGGGTATTGTTGTAAAGATTGTTCTACGTCTGTTTTGAACAGCTGTTTTAAAGATAAGGCGTGTGCGGAGGCAGTATTAACCGTAGTACATATCGAACGCATTGGAATTGTTGCTTTTGAGAAACCAAACATTCACGCTAGTTTTTATTTATATATGTGCACACACTTTTCTTTTTGGGGCGCTGTGTACTTAACATACAGTTGAAAATAGTTCCCCCTTGCATTCAAATTTTCTCATCTCATAATTGGAGTTGACACTTTGTAGTTTATTTGTAAAGGAGATCTAAAATCACATACGTACTACTATCTTTCTCTGCTTCATGGAACAACAGATTGTTTCTGCTCCTTGTTTGTACTACATAGTGAAGCAACAGGAGCATGCTTTTCTCTACAATTGTGTAACCGCTCATCTAGTGGTCCACAATATTTTGTAGTATGAGTCATAGTCCTAGGCGGTTTACTAAATCTGATTCTCTATATGTAGCTAGTTCAAAGTACGAAGCTGCTAAGCCTTTTTACCTCCAGTGCCGTGCCAATGCATATTTTCACAATTTTGCTACAGTTTACAGTCAAATGGGAACATTTGATTTTCAACAATGCACACCATACATCTTTTATTTTATAAAATACTGTTGGTTTGTGAGCTTTCAAACACCACTGTGCATCTTCAACCAGAATACAAAATAAAAATATTAATAAAATGAATGTCATGCAACTGCCTTTGCCTGTTTTTCTTTCTGTTTCACTAGCAAATGCTTATGGATCTAGTTTAGTATAAACTTTCTAAAACACAAACATTTGTCTTATGATGAGTAACATATTATAACATTGAAACAAGACAACCTTTGCCATATCACTCTTGTTCATCTAGTGGAACTGCATAGAATTCTATTGAAGCAAGTTCCAATTATGCATCAAGGGCTAGATTCTATTACAGGTGCTAATTTTATCACTGAGTTTACGTCCAGTTTTCCCCGTAGACTTCAATAGGAAAATGTTTGATAAAATGGGTGTTAACATTTAGCACCTGCAATAGAATTTGCCCTAAAGTGAGTAAAAAAATCTTTCTGGGTTCAGAAGCCATTCCATTTTTCTTGTATCACCATCATATACTCATTCAAACACAATCCAAATTCTTAACTTTGTTCAGAGCTTTAGAAAGTAAAGACCTAATGCATGATTTTAATCCACATAGGGAGTTAATGCAAAAGCCAGTGTAATGTGTTATACAGTGTAATAAGTCAATAAAAAAAAGCCCTGCTGTAATATTAATTGCCCTACCAATATCTTATTCCCCCCTAAAAAAAGCATTAACTTGGAAATAATAAAACTGTTTCTGATTAAATAAATCATAAGGACATTAAAATGTATAGTTCATACTGATTGTCAGTAACAACTGGAAGAAGGGGGAAACACAAAACAAAGACAACCCTCTAATTGTAGTATTTGGATCCAGCAGAGCAACAGTAAAAGTTATAAAAACAGTAATGGCTTTAATAATAGAAATAATCAAATCAAAAACAAAGTAGGTATAAATCAAAAGGATATATAGTAATGCCTTACGCTTAAATTAACAAAATGAGGATACAAATAATCCAGTGATGCATAATATTTATTCATTTTGGATATGTATCCGCTAAACCCAAAACAGTGACTAAAGGGTCTGGTGTTGAGAGTCTAAAGGAAGGCTGATCTGTACTAGCAGCATGGTAGCATATTGCAGTTTAGCAGTCAGTGAGAATAAATAGAATACTTTGTATATAAACAGGTGATAGATGGCCCCTTGCTTTGTTTCAAAAGCCAGTATGCTTAGAATGGACAAATATAGTTCACATGTAGTCCTGATTACACGGGTTGTCACCAGTGTGCTCTACCGTGAACAGATTTCAGTGTCTGGACTTGTGAGATCAATCTTATCCAGTCTTCAAATACGGCCTTATTCTGTAGTGCTGGGGCGTGTAGTATTTTTCTCACCCCTGGTGCTCATTGTACACTGCTGGATTGGCTCTGAACAACAATGGGGGAGTGAAAGCCTTTGCGCCAGATGAAAGTGGAGTGTAGGTGTCAACTCAGAGCCTTTCAATCCCCCCATTATTGTTCACAGAACCAATCCAGCACTGTACAGTGAATACCAGCGGAGAGAGCAGTACAACAAGCCCCAACCCGACAGAACAAGGCCGGGTTTGAAGATTGATCCCATGGGTTCAGACATTGAACACCGTTCACGGTATAGCACTCTGGCGACGAAAAGTTTAATTGGGACTATATTTGAGAACTAGATTTTTTTTTTTATTTTTTTTTTTGTCGTCCATTCAAAGCGTACTGGCTTTTGAAACCATAAAGGGCCATCTATCATCTGTTTATATACAAAGTATTCTATCTGCTCTCACTGACTGCCACCACGTTGCTAATACAGATGGGACTTTCTTTAGACAATAAATGTTTTGGGTTAAGCTGATACATATCCATAATTATCAAGTTTTATCTGTCACTGGATTATTTTTATCCTAATTTTGTTAATTTAATCTTAAGGCATTACTATATGTCCTTTTGATTTATATCCACTTTGTTTTTATTTTATTATTTCTGTTACTATTGACCCCTTAAGGACTGGCTCCAGTTAGCATTATACTGAGGTTCCAACCTTGGTATAATGCTAACCGGAGCTTTATATAATGATAGAAGACATTCACAGAGCACCGATGGGAAGTGTGAACGTGCTCCCTGGGTAAGCTAGGTGGGAGGAGAAGAGCTCTGCTGTGCACATTATGCAGAAGTGCACAGCAGAGAGGGGGCAATATATTTAAAAATACTTTCTTTTAGAAACCCCGTCCCCAGCTTTCCTACAACTACTATTGTAACAAAATGTATGGTAAAACATTTTTTTAGGTGATATATCCTCTTTAAACCCCCCCCCCCTTTGAAATTCGACATACAGTGCTCTCATGACCTTCTTTCTCGTTGTATATGTATTGCATAATTAAACCTATGAGTACCAGAGAAATGGAAATGCATTGCAATGTGTTTGCTACCCCTGTGTTACTCAAAAAGTTAATAGGCAAAGTATGCGTCTTCATACCTTGCCTGTATATGTGTAATAAATGTTATTGTATTTTGTTTATTTTATTAAAAAAAATAGTTCAGACCTCAAGTGGGACATCGGGACCCCTCCTGATACTACCCCTAGCATTGAACACCAGTCCAGTAGGATAGGTGAGCAATGCAGACGACAATTGCCGGCATTTTCAATAAAGTCCATGTAACATGTTATGTAGGCTTTCATTTTTATAATTTGTTACACTTCTTAAAAATATATAGTGCAGACCTCTGGGGCATCAGGACCCCTCCTGACACCCCCTACCATGGATCACCTATCCAGTAGGAGAGATGATGCATGGGGCAACAAGTAAGGTATTTTCTGGCTTTCTTTCTTACTACCGGAGCAGCCGTATAAGCCGGCTCCGGTAGAAGAGCTTGAAGTGAACCCTGTCACCGGGTTCATTCATGAGAAGAGCATTGATGCTCTTTCATGAATAAATCAGTCACCCAGTTTTGAAAGACTGGGTGATTAATTCATGAAAGCGCAGGAATGCGATTTTCATGAATGAACCCGGTGACAGGGTTCACTTAAAGCGCTTCTGCTGGAGCCGACTTATACAACAGCTCCAGTAGTAAGAAAGAAAGGAAGGCAGAAAATGCCTTCCTTGTCGCCCCATGTATCACCTATCCTACTGGGGGGGGGGGGAAGATATCGGGAGTCGACTCGAAGTCGTAATAAATGTATATTAGTAACATCGCATATAACCCAGGTTATATGCTCTTTATTAAAAACTAGTTGGAGAGCCCGTTACACGGGCCACAGTGCCACTGCCAGCCCGTTGCGGGGCAGTCATGCTCAGTAGAGACTGCCCATGCTGTGGCTGATACAGAGCTGGATGCTCGAGCGTCCAGCTCTGTATCAGCCGTGGCACGGGCAGTCTCTACTGCACATGACTGCAGCACGCGCAGCAGTCTCTACTGCGCATGACTTCGTCGTTACACACATTTTAGCGAATTATTATATAGGATGCCTGCAATTTTCGCCTGCATGGATCATCTATCCTACTGGATAGGTGATCCATGCTAGGTGGTGTAAGGAGGGGTCCTAATGACCCCCCTCAAGGTTTGAACTGTATAATTTTAAGAACTGTAACAAAAATTATAATAAGAAAGCCAATATAACTTATGTTACACATATGTTATATGGACTTTATTGAAAATGCCGGCAATTGTTGCCCGCATTGATCACCTATCCTACTGGATAGGTGATCAATGCTAGTGGGGTATCAGGAGGGGTCCCAATGTCCCCATTTAGGTCTGAACTATTAAAAAAAAAAAAAAAAAAATACAATAATGTTTATTGATGTTTATTAATGTTTACTGATGTAACACTGTTTTTTTTAATGCCTATTTAGTTTGCCTGATCAGTGTATGCATATCTTTATATATGAGCCAGAAGACTGGATAGATGGCAAGGTATCCACTGCACAGGTCCTGTCAGTATGTCCAGGTCTGTCTAACGCACACACGCGCCATATTGGAATTCATTGATTCTGCTACACAAAATGGGGTTTATTCTTCTACCATTCTTAATACAGTTAAGGAATGCCCTTGGGACCCCCCCCCCGCTATCAGAAGTGATGGCTGGAGAGCCGCTATGCCATTTCTATTTTGGAGGAAAAAGGAACTACATATCCCACAAGGCCTGGTTTCTTGGGCCTCTGGGAGTAAGAAAGGAATGTTCTGTTCTTCCACTGCTTCCTCTTTAAATGCAGTTTGAGTCACATGAGTCTGTATTCTCCCTCCTAGCATTCTGCTTTAACTCTCATCATTACATTACATTTCTGTCCTGTATTTTTTTTTGGTGGTCTCCTGACTATATTTGAGTGCAAGGGAGATATGGGCAAGTCCTAGACCACCAGGGCATCAGGAATTCCCTATTAACCATTTGTTCTCTATGTCTGATTGGTCTTCTAAGGGACTTTTTCCTTTTGGGTATAATGTTTATTTGAGTTTCAATGTTTTTTGTGGTGCTTTTACAACTTTTTTTTATCTCGCTGAAAAATATTGCAATTATGAGTTGCGCTTCACTGTATAGACGCCATGCTCCATTCACCTCTATGGGACTTTACAGTTTGGGACATTATCACGGTGCCCGTACTCCTCTTGCGACATTCTGTCAGTCTGCGCTCTGCTTCTCTCTTATTGGCTGTGATGTGCTTGTCCCGCCCAGTGTGGCCTTTATATGCTGGGTTCTGGCACCTCTCCGGTGCCCTTTCGTGGTGTTCTTGTACCAGTGCTTGTTCCTGCTCTCAGTATTCCCAGTGTATCGACCCGGCCTGCCTGAGTACTCTGCATCTTGTCTCCTGCCTGTGAACCGACCCTGACCGCCTGACCATTCTTGTTCTCCTGCTCCTGTGCACCGACCCGGCTTGGCTGACGTTCCTGCACCGTGTACCGACTCGGCTTGATGTTCCTGCTCTGTGTACCGACCCGGCTTGGCTGACGTTCCTGCTCTGTGTACCGACCCGGCTTGGCAGAGTGCAAGTGTCCAAGTCTCCGTTACTGCTCCTGCAGAGTGCAAGTGGCCTAGTCTCCGTTACTGGTACGGCAGTGTGCAAGTGGCCTAGTCTCCGTTACTGCTCCTGCAGTGTACAAGTGGCCTAGTCGCCATTACTGCTACGGCAGTGTGCAAGTGGCCTTGTCTCCATTTACTGCTACAGCAGAATACCAGTTGCCTGATCTCCGCTACTGCTACAGCAGTGTTCTATGTTGCTCAGTCTCTGATACTGCTCTGACAGTTCTCGTTGGTCTGCTAACCTGCTACTGGGCGTTACTCATCGTTAAGCTCTCTATCCTTAGTCAGCTCCTCCACAGACCTCTCTTCACATGGGACTGCTTACACTTGCTGAAGGCCATTAACCCATGCTGTACAGATACCCTGGGAATACTCTTTGTTCTGCCTGATCTGTGTCAGTATATTCTGTTATGGACTCTATGGTTATACTGGACCTGTGTAGGCATATGTATATGTAACCTGTCTTGTGTCTGTATCATTCTGTTTAAATGCTACAGGACCTGTGAGGGTTATTGTACTAATGTTCTTTCAATAAAACTGTGTTTTATCCTAAACCACTGTGTCTGTGTGTTGAACAAACCGTTACAGACATATCTCTGCAACCACTCAATGTAGTGACTTCAAAGATGGCTCATTTTGTTTGTCTGCCCTTGCTCTATTACCTGGTTAACATTTTGTGTGTGTTGGGGGGCTCAGGGGGCTTCGGGCACTGTTGGGGTACTTTTCCAAGGGAAAGTACATTTCCCATGAGCGTTTGCTTTGCACGTTCATTTCTGATTGGCTCCCATCGCGGCAGCCATTTTGTGCTTTCCCTTCACAAGTATCTTATGCAGGGCTTGGACTCTCCTTCTCTCCTCAGCAGACTAGCCCTTCACCTGCCAGATAAGTGCATTTTAGCAATTTCT
Organism: Rhinophrynus dorsalis; assembly: GCA_037306005.1. Classification (NCBI taxonomy): domain Eukaryota; kingdom Metazoa; phylum Chordata; class Amphibia; order Anura; family Rhinophrynidae; genus Rhinophrynus; species Rhinophrynus dorsalis. The sequence continues at coordinate 322,141,805 of CM074720.1, read as the reverse complement.
GGGGTAAAACTTTAATCATATACACTGTATTTGGGTGATTTCCTTATACTTTAAACGTTTTGACACTGTGAGAATGTCATTGGAGCTTGGGGCTAGACCTAAGACTAAGGATACTGGGGTGTCTGTGTCCCCCATTGCACACTGCCCCTTATGTCAATCAGGGTTACCTAGAGAGTATTCAGGTCATTTATGCCCAGCATGTGCTATTGCCCCTCCTTCCCCCCCATGGACTTCCAGCCATGCACTTGAGCCAGACTGGATGCAAGAGTTTAAGGACACTACTAGAGACCTGAGGTCTACCTTACAACTTCTTCCATCCCAGTTGCAGGGGGGTCTTCCAGTCTTGGCAGCCCCCTACTCTGATCAGGTCTTCCCTGCCAAATCTGCAGGGTGTACCTGACTCCTCTGATGAGGAGTTATTGGTGGAGTCTGACGAGAGGGAATGTTCTGCGGTAGTCTCTTTCCAATTCTTTGGGGACCCCTTTGAGGCTGATCCTTCCGCTGAAGACCTGATCAGGGCGGTGTTGAACACCCTAAACATTCCCTTGATTCAAGAAGCTCCCCTCTCATGTGTTCCAGGAACCTAAGAAGCAGTCTACCTGTTTCCCTCCCAACCCCACTCTTGACCGGTTGGTCACGGATGAGTGGAAAGCTCCTGACAAGAAGCCTTCTGTTACTAAAAAGTTTGCTAAGCTGTACCTCTTTTCTGATGCGGTGTTAGCTCAATGGGTTCATCCACCGAAGGTGGATTCTCCGGTCTCTAGGCTTTCCAAGTCCACCTCCTTGCCTGTGGCAGATGCTTCTGTCCTCAAGGATTGGACTGACAGGAAGCTTGAGACATCCCCGAAGTTCATTTTTGCTACAGCTGACACTTCATTGCGCCCGGCATTTGCTGCTGCTTGGGTGAACAGGGCTATTGCTGTTTGGACTGAACAGGTGACCCTGGCTGTCCATCAGGGTGCACCTACTACTGACATGTTGCGCCATCTTGCCAACATCTCTGAGGCTCAGCATTATGGTTTCTGATGCCATATTTTGATGCCATCCACTTGGTGGCTAGGGTTTCTACCATGTCTTTGGTTGCTAGACAAGCTCTTTGGCTCAAGATCTGGTCTGCGGACACTGCCTCTAGAAAGGCCTTGCTTCTTTGTTTGGGCCGGAACTTAAGGACATTATTAGTGAGGCCACTGGGGGTAAGAGTACCCACCTGCCATTGGTTCCCCAGGCTGTGCGCACCTCCTCCAAGCCCAAACAATACTGGAGGGCCATGCAGTCCTCCACCAAGCCCAATGGCTCCAAACCTTCTTCGAAATGACTTGCCGAACCCTGGTCCCCACAAGCCGTCAGGTGGTCGTTTGCACCACTTCCTCAGTGTCTGGACGGACGCTGTGGGGGATCTGTGGGTTTTGTGGGTTGTATCTGAAGGATACAGCATCCCTTTAGCCTCTCTTCCTCCATTCCGGTTTTTCCCTTCTCACACTCCTCAGGGAGCAGAGAAGCACCACCTGTTCCACGGAGCTATCAAGACCCTTTTGGACAAGGTTTTGGAACAGGTTCCGGCACCGGAAATAGGGTTGGGATTTTACTCCAACCTCTTTGTGGTGTCCAAGAAAGACAAGCGGCTGCCTTCCAATTTTGGACCTCAAGGCCTTTGTGGTCAAGTCTCGCTATCACCAGGAGTCCTTGAGGACTGTGATCGCGGCCATGTCTCAGGGGGAATTCCACGCTTCTCTGGTTTTTCAGGATGCATACCTGCACATTACCATTCATCCAGAGAGTCGGCGGTATCTCAGGTTCGCCTGCAACCAAGGGCACTTTCAGTTTTCTGCTCTCCCCTTTGGTCTGACTACAGCTCCACAGGTCTTCAATTGAGTCCTGGGGGCGTTAATGGCTGTACTCCACAGAGACGGCATCAGAGTCACTCCATACATGGACGACATACTTCTGAAGGCCTCATCTCCAGATATCCTTCAGCGGCACGTACAGGACTGTATTCGTGAGCTGACCCATCATAGCTGGATCCTCAACATGGACAAGTCGGATCTCATACCACCCCAGAGACTAGTCTTCCTGGGGCTCCTCTTCGACACCCGACGGGGTATGGTGTTTCTCATGGAAGAGGTAGCTCACCAGATCGTCCGCAAGGTTTCAGGTTCTGGCTCTTGACCCAGTTCCAGCAAAGAAGCAGACCTCCCTGGTGGGGAAGTTCATTTCTACCATGGAAGCGGTTCCGTATGCCATGGCTCACACCAGGGAACTCCAGAGGTTTGTGATCCAGGTGTGCAGGGGACAACCGGATCTACTGAGGATGTCAGTATCTCTTCTGCTTCATGTGGAGCTGAGTCTGTCATGGTGGCCACACCTTCCCAACCTGCTGAAGGGCAGACCCTTCCTGGTCTCCTTCTGGATGTCTGTGATGACGGATGCCAGCCTCTCTGGCTGGGGAGTGGTCCTGGGTCACAGCAATGCCCAGGGCCTGTGGTCTCTGCAGGAATCTCTCCTTCCCATCAATGTTTTGGAGCTTCGGGCAATATTTCATGCCTTTCACCACTGGACGCATCCTCTGCAGGACTGCTCGGTCAGAGTCCAGTCTGACAAAGCCACGGCCGTGGCCTACATCAACAAGCAAGACGGCACAAGAAGTCTTGCAGCTTGGTTGGAGGTTAAAGCTATTTTAAACTGGGCAGAAGAACAGGTTCCTGCTATATCCACGGTTCATATTCCTGGCATAGGCAACGTGCAGGCAGACTTCCTAAGTCGACACACAGTAGACAGCGGAGAGTGGGAACTGAATCATGAAGTGTTCATCCTCATTGTTCGGAAGTGAGGACTTCCTTGCATCAATCTGATGGCAACAATGCACAATCGGAAGGTTCCGTTGTTCTGTTCACACCTCTAGCTCTGGCAGTGGATGCCATGTCGATACCATGGCACTTCCCTCTGGCATACATCTTTCCTCCCATTCCCATGCTACACAGGGTGTTGTGGGAACTGCATCTCCAGTCATTCTGATTGCTCCGTACTGGCCTTGTCAGGCTTGGTTTCCGGAGCTCTTGGATCTCAGTGTTGGAGCCTTTTCGGCACCCCCCGCTGTCCAGACCTCCTTCTTCAGGGATATCTGTGGAAGGAGGATGTGGATTGTCTGGGTTTGATGGCATGGTGATTGAATCCTCAATACTGAAGAGGAAGGGTTTCTCTTCTGTCATGGTGGCCATTATGCTTAGTGCCCTCAAACCTGTTTCATCTAAGGCCTACCATAGAGTCTGGTCTACCTTTCTCTCTTGGTGTGCTGATAGGGATCTTTCTCAGGACTGATCTCCCTACGGTCCTGTCCTTTCTGCAGGATGGGATGGACAAGGGTCTCTGTCTGAGTTCCCTTAACCCCTTAAGGACCGACCGCACACGCACGGTGCGGTCACTTAAGGACCACGGGGCATTTTTTTTTTTTTTTTTTAATAAAGAATCTGATTTCGGTCTTCCCGAATGGCATGCAGCTGCGTGGGGAGCCGGGAATTCCATGATGTACATGTACATCCTTGGTCCTTTAGGGACCGCAACCTCATGATGTACATGTATGTCATGGGTCGTTAAGGGGTTAAGGTTCAGACTTCTGCTCTCTGTCTTCTTTCAGAGACGTATCGCAATTCTTCCTGATCTTCTTTCAGCGTGTTGCCCACACTCGTCCTGCCTTTAAAAGCCCCACTCCTCAGTGGGATCTTCTCACGGTTCCCAGAAAAGTTCAGGAGTCAGTACGGTATAGTTAAATGCAATTTATTGATAGTAGTAGGTAGGCAAATATATACAGAAGTAACAAGCAGAGGATTACAAACCAGCGAGCAGTGTTATCAGAAATAATAGGCTGCCAGTCTTGACCACAATGCTAGAGACTAGGCCTCAGCCACTTGTAGTCTCTACCGGAACCAGGAACAGTACAGGAGCAGGAACACAGAATCTTGATCCGAAGTGGAAGATGTACCAAAGCATGCCTGCCATCAGTAAGGAGAGGACTCTGAATCCGCCTGCAGTCAGAGAGGGAGTAGATAGCTGACTCAGGCCTGCAGTCAGTATCAGAGCTGGTCTACTAGAGCCCCAGGTCCGCACTAGGTTGGATGTCTGGTAGGTAAAGGAGCAAATGTAAGAGTAGTCAGACAGAGCCACAAGTCAGCACCAGTGGGGGTAGTCAGACAAGCCAGGTCATGCCCAGTTCAAGTAGTCAGCCAGAGCCACAGGTCTGCACCATGTTGGATGTCCACTAATAGGAATATGCAAAAGAATAGTCAGACAGAGCCACAGGTCAGCACCTGGTTGGATGGAAGACTAGCCAGGTCATACACAGAGCCCAAGGTAAGAGAACTGCTCAGCACAACAATGCAAAGGCAACTGAGTCAGGACTCAGTCTGCCTTTTAAACCCCTCCACAGGAAGAAGGTAGGAGGAGCAGCTCAGAGGGAGGAAGTAGGTAGGAGGAGACTACAGGAAGCAAACACATAAAATAGAGGCCTGCTGCATGCTTGAAGCCTCGCGCCTGTAGATAAAGCTGAAACTAAGGTAAGCTGTAACAGTACCTCCCTCTCAAAGACTCCCCCTCCGCAGAGCCGGCCTGGGTTTGTCAGGAAGTCGAGCATGAACCCTGCCCTGCGTACCAGTAAAGGAGCGTGGACATCACTGGCAGGTATCCAGGAGCGCTCCTCAGGACCATAGCCCTTCCAATGAATAAAATATTGTAAGCGCCCTCTACTCACACAGGAGTCCAGAATGGTTTGGACCTCATATTCCTTGTGATCTGCAACTCTCACTGGGGGAGGATGGACAGGAGCTGAAGTATACCAGTTGCAGACCAAGGGCTTTAGCAGGGAGACATGAAAGACATTGTGAATGCGCATCTTGGCAGGAAGTTCCAATGCATAAGCCACCAGGTTAATTTTGTGTAACACATGGAAAGGACCAATAAATCGAGGAGCCAATTTGTTGCAAGGGACGTGGAGGTGCAAGTTGCGGGAAGACAACCACACTCTGACTCCTACTTGGAAGGTAGGTGCTGGCAGTCGCCTAATGTCAGCCTGCCTTTTCTGTCGCTGCACAGAACCACGTAGGGTATGCTGTACCCATACCCACGAGGAATGGAGCGCCCTTAAATGCTCATCCAGAGCTGGAATTTCTTGTGCTTGGAAGGTCTCGGGGAGAGCCGAGGGTTGGAACCCATAATTGACCAAGAATAGGGAACTCTTAGTGGAAGAGTTAACAGCACTATTCCAGGCAAACTCCGCCCAAGGTAACAGGGTAGCCCAGTTATCGTGATGGTCAGAGATATAGCAGCAGAGAAACTGTTCCAAGGCTTTATTAGACCTCTCTGCCGCACCATTGGACTACGGTTGGTACGCAGAGGAGAATGCCAGCTGAATTCCCATTTTAGCACAGAAACATCTCCAGAAGCGAGACACAAATTTGGCTACCTCTATCGGATACAATGACTTGAGGGATACCATGTAATCGGAAGACCTCCTTAGCGAATATCACCACCAACTCTCGTGCAGATGGTAAGCCGTTAAGTGGTACAAAATGAGCCATCTTAGAAAACTTAGAATGACTGTATAGCCCATAGACCTCAGAAGTTCGACCATAAAATCAATAGATAGGTGTGACCAGTGACGTTCGCCATTGGCAACTGGCTGAAGCAAACCCACTGGCAAATGTCTAAGAGACTTAGTTTGGGCACAAGTCGTACATGCGGCTGTGAAAGCGGTACAATTGGCCCAGAGCCTAGGCCACCAAAAGACTTGTGACACGGACCATATTAGCCAGTCTTGACCAATGTGACCTGCTACTTTTGAAGCATGATACGTTTCCAACAGTTTAATACATAAGTGTGCGGGAACAAAACAACGGCCCTCAGGCTTCTCCGTAGGAGCAGAATCTTGGGCTGCCAGAATCTCTTCTCCCAGACAGGACATCATACAAATAGTAGCAAGGATCCGATCAGCCGGAATGATTGGAGAAGGGGAAACCTCCTCTCGGGATAAGCTACAGAATTGGTGAGACAGCACATCTGCTCTTACATTCTTAGAGCCAGGAAGATAGGAAACAACAAAATTGAAGCGAGACAGAAACAGTGCCCATCTGGCCTGTCTGGGGGACAAATGTTTAGCCTCAGAAAGGTAGGTGAGGTTCTAATGGTCAGTTAAAATCAAGATAGGCACCTTACAGCCTTCAAGCAAATGCCTCCATTCTTCCAAGGCTAGGAATATGGGCAATAATTCTGTCTCCAATCTGGTAAAGCATCTCTGCTTTGCACAATTTTTCGGGAAAAGAACCCACACGGACGTAGCGTCTCACCCGGGGTTGTGCCCTGGGATAACAGGGCGCCCACTCCGACCTCCGATGCATCCACCTCCAAGGTAAAGGGCAGGGAGGGGTTGGGATGTGCCATTATGGGCCCTGCAGCGAAAGCAGCCTTGAGGTTGTCAAAAGCCATAACAGCCGGTTGAGACCATTCAGAAGCGTTAGCCCCCTTACACGTCATGTCAGTCAGGGGTTTGACAATAGAAGAAAATGTTTTAATGCATTTATGGTAGTAATTCATAAAACCCAGAAACCTCCAGAGCGCTTTGAGTCCCTTAGGACGTGGCCAATCCACAACCACAGGCAATTTTTGAGGGTCCATGTCAAACCCAGCGGTGGAAATTATATAGCCTAGGAAAGTCACTTGCGGTTTGTGAAATTCACATTTTTCTACTTTACAGAACAACTTGTTTTCCCGTAAAAGGCTAAGAACCTTTGATACATCAGACTGATGAGTCTCCAATGTAGGGGAGTGGATGAGGATATCATCCAAATATACCACCACCTAACTTTGAAGGAGTTCTCTTAACACATCACTTATGAACTCCTTGAAGACAGCCGCCCTGGCACAATCCGAAGGGCATGACCAAGTACTAATAATGCCCACTCCGGGTATTAAAGGCTGTCTTCCATTCGTGTCCCTCTTTAATCTGAACCAAGTTGTACGCGGCTCTCAGATCAAGTTTCGTGAAAATCTTTGAACCTTTGACCCGGCAAAAGAGTTTGGTGATCAGGGGAATAGGATATGCATTCTTGACCAAAATATTGTTCAGACCACGAAAGTCAATACATGGACGAAGCTCTCCGTCCTTCTTTTTGACAAAGAAGAATCCAGCACCAGCAGGGGATGTGGATTTACGAATGATGCCTCTGGCCAGCGCATCAGACATGTATTCCTCCATGGCCCTATTCTCTTCCACCGACAAGGGATAGACAGGACCCTTTGGGGCAGTGGTATCAGGCAGCAGTTCTAACATACAATCATAGGGTCTATGAGGTGGGAGGAGCTCGGCCTGACTCTCACTAAAAATGTCTATAAAAGTCGTATACTCCTCTGGAAGGAGTGAAGTTGAAGCCTGAGTGACTCTCATGGGACAAGACAGACAAGACATTTTACATTGTGGTGACCAGTCCATCAACTCACAAGTGTGCCAATCTATCCTGGGGTTATTTTTCTGTACCCAAGGAAGCCCCAGGACCATGGCATGATGTGGAGAGTTGATTACCTGAAACTTCAGGGTTTCCGTATGTAGGGTTCCCACTCTCAAGGTTAACAAGGCGGTCTCATGAATAATGTGAGAGGGTTGTAAAGGTCTGCCATCAATGGCCTCCACAGCCAACGGGGAGGCAAGAGGCAATAATGGAATATTTTTCCTGTCTGAGAACTCCGCATCCATAAAGCAGCCAGACGCTCCAGTATCCAGTAGCACTGGAACTGAGACGGGTTTGTTAGTCCAATAAATACAGGCCTTCAATACGGGCTTATCCGAAAGGAACACTGGAGACGATGAAATTCCCCCAATCATTTGTCTCTGCCATACTTTAGCATTCGAGCGTCTCTCAGGGTGAATGGGACATGACTGTAACAAATGGGCCACCTTACCACAGTACAAACACAAGCCTTCTCTTCTCCTAAAGGCCCTCTCCTCCCTAGAAAGCCAAGTGACACCCACTAGCCTGGGCTCACCACTCTCAGAGACCAGATCAGGATGCATGGGAGGATAGGGTGGGTCAGAAACATGAGGGGACAAATCTCTCTGAGGCTGCTGCAGGCCCTCAGCGACAGGGAGTCTCCCCCTGACAATGGCATCCACCTGCATGGGATCGGTATCGTTAAACACAAGTCCCGGAGGAGTGGGAGGGGAGGAGGGATATGATGGACCAGAGTAATTAGTAGGCCCTCTGTTTGAGGACCTCCGCTGGTACTCCTTAAAAGAGGGCTGCTCTCTGATTCTGGTGTCCACCAGAATACAAAATTCGATCAGTAAGTCTAAATTGTTAGGTAGGTCATGGGCCGCGATCTCATCCTTCATAGTATCACTGAGCCCCTGAAAAAAACGGCTATCAGGGCCTTGTTATTCCAGTCTACCTCGGCAGCATGGGTATGGAACTCAATGGCATAGTCGGCCACCATGCGATTACCCTGATGCAGGGTCATAAGATGCTTGGATGCCAAGGCCACCTGGCCTAGCCTATTAAAGACTTGTCAGAATGATTTCACAAAATCTGAGAAATTGTGAACGATGGGTTTATTTGTCTCCCATAGTGTTGGCCCATGCCAGCACCCTACCAGTGAGGAGGGATATCAGGAAACCAACTTTACTTTGTTCATTGGGAAACGCATATGGTACGATTTCGAAAAATATATGCCTAGCTGGTTCAGGAAGCCACGGCAACCTTCTGGATCCCCACCATACAGCTGTGGGAGCTGAGCAGATCCCGTCAACCTCTTGACCATACCTGTGTCAGGAGGATTTGAAACCATTGGTACCTGGGAGGTCTCAGGAGGGGCCACCAATTGGGTACAAATTAGCTCAAGATGAGCAGTGCACTGCGAAACCATCTGCAAGACCAAAGACAACTGATCAAGTTGTTGACTTAGTGTCTCCATCCTCTCCAGGATGCTTTGGAAAACTGCATTGCTATCATCATCTGAACTCATGGCCCTTGCATACTGTCACGGTTCCCAGAAAAGTTCAGTCAGTACGGTATAGTTAAATGCAATTTATTGATAGTAGTAGGTAGGCAAATAGATACAGTAGTAACAAGCAGAGGGTTACAAGCCAGCGAGCACAGGTATCAGGAATAATAGGCTGCCAGGCTTGACCACAATGCTAGAGACTAGGCCTCAGCCACTGGTAGTCCTTTGTAGCCTTTGTAAGATCCCTAGACCTGGCACCCCCTAACCTGTTGATATATTGGACGGCTGAAATATTGTCCATCCGTAGTAGGATGCAACAATCGGACATATCCCTGGCAAGTCTGCGAACCGCAAAAGAACCTGCAATGAATTTGAGGCAATTGATATGAAGGCCGACCTCTTCCTGAGACCAAGGACCCCCTGTGGAAGACTCCGTGCAGTGAGCTCCCCAGCCCCAAAGACTGGCATCGGACTCCAGTACAAAATCTGGCAAAGGCCCAAAAATCGCCTTGCCATTCCAATCCTACATGTGCAGCAGCCACCACCGAAGCTCCGCCCGTACCTCCGGGGAGAGATCCGTCAGGTGACCGTACGAATGCCCTGAACGAAGATGACGGGCCTTCAAACGTTGCATTCCCTGGTAATCTAGAGGACCCGGATAAATTGCCTGAATAGAGGAAGACAGAAGCCCCACAATGCGAGCCAGAAGACGCAAGGATACACAGTCTAACCTAATGGCTCTCAACCTTTTTTTGCTCAAGGCACCCCTAACACACAATCTAGAACTTTTAGGGAACCCCTAGAATGTTTAATGTAATTTATCAAGGGCATAATAAAAGGTACAATATACAGATATTATCAGGTCTCACAATGATAGTAATAAAATTAAACATATTGTGCATAACAATTTCCACATTTCTAAATTTAGAAAACAATATTTCCCTTTTTTAACAGTCTTCATTGAAAACATGGGCCACCCTAATTTGATTTCTGCAGCACACCAAAGTACCACGGCACCTTGGTTGAGAATCACTAGTCTAACTGAAGCACCAGTCGAATCTCCTTCCGAATGGCCATAATCTTTGATAGAGGAAGTATCACGGTGCCTGTGATCGCTGCATTCAGATGTCTATTACCTGTAGGGGGCTCTCATTGGCTGTCTGCCTTCAGCCCGCCTCACATTGCCTTTTTAAACTCAGTTTGGGCACCCTTTGGTTGCCCTTTCGTTTGTCTCTGGCAGCAGTCTCCTTCTCCTTGCTGCTGCTGGGTTTTGGGCCTGCTGCTGTGTTCCTGTGTTGCTGTATCGTCCAGTTCCTGAGTTCCTGCCTGCTGAGTCTGTTCCAGTCCGGTTCCGGTTGCCATCGAGTGAGCTTGCCGTTCCAGCTTCCAGTCTATCCCTGCCGTTACTGTTCCGGTTGTCTACGCCTGCCTGTTCCTGCTCGGCTCCTGCTTCCAGTTCCTGCTATAGTGGCGACATTGTCATCAGTCGTCTCGGCGACAGTCGCTATCCTGCTGGTTCCAGCGTGCGGACGCTGGTTTGCTCCATTGGCCTTGCGGCCCATTTACAATACTGTTGGTTCCAGCGTGCGGACACTGGTTTGCTTCATTGGCCTTGCGGCTTACAGTCGGTTCCAGCGTGCAGACGCTGGTTTGCTCCATTGGCCTTGCGGCCCATTCACAATACTGTTGGTGTCAGCATGCGGACGCTGGTTTGCTCCATTGGCCTTGCGGCACATTTACAAGACTGTTGGTTCCAGCGTGCGGAAGCTGGTTTACTCCATTGGCCTTGCAGCCCATACTTAATACTGTTGGGTTCAGCGAGCGGGCGCTGCTTGCTTCATTGGCCTTGCGGTCCATTTACCACACTGTTGATCCCAGCGTGCGGACGCTGGTTTGCTCCATTGGCCTTGCGGCCCATTTGCAATACTGTTGGCCCCAGCGTGCGGACGCTGGTTTGCTCCATTGCCTGTGGCTTTACTATTGTTTGGTACCAGTGTGCGGACACTGGTTTGCTCCCCTACCTAGCGCTATTGACATTGTTGGTTACCAATGTGCGGGCGTTGGTTTGCTCCATGACCTGTGAGTCTGTTCCTATTATGCTTGACGTTACCCTATGTAAGGACACTGGTTTACTCCTTGTGTCTTACTCTCGCACTTGAAGCCTCTCAGTGCGCTGTCCAGTCCTAGACAGCTTTCATTCTGCGATACACGGATACTGAGTGTCAGACTCTGGTGAAACCACTGACCAGTAGTCTTTATATCTAATTCCACTGTCTATTGTCCATCTGACAGTGCCTGGAGTCATTGTGGTTGTCACTTTCCTATTGGGGCTGCCTTGCCCGGTATATTGGTAAGGCCGGTAGAACCTATTATTATTCCAACTCAAGGTTGCCTTACCCGGTATTGGCAAGGCCGGTAGAGCCCACTACCTCGGTATTCCGTTAGGCTACTCTGCCCGGTATATTGGTAAGGCCGGTAGAACCTCATATTATTCCATCACAAGGTTGCCTTACCCGGTATTGGCAGGGTCGGTAGAGCCTACTACATATATTTATCAGGCTGCCTTGTCCGGTATATTGGCAAGGCCGGTAGAGCCTAGTCTTCAGTTTCCGTTAGGCTGCCTTGCCCGGTATTTGGCAAGGCCGGTAGAGCCACCTATTGGTCTTCATATAGGTTGCTTTGCCCGGTATATTGGCAAGGCCGGTAGAACCTGCATTGCTATTATTATGGACATTTGCTTCTGCTTTATATTATTTGTATGTGTATAATACCCTATGGGATTGTCTTAAACTTTTCAATAAAGTTTTTGTTTTTACCTAACCTCACGTCTGAGAGTCTTAACAAACCGTGACAGGAAGACACAGAAGGCACTGGACCAAATCGATCTCGAACCCCAGGAGCTGCATAACCTGAGAGGGAACAAACACTCATTTGTCCCTGTTCAAAATGAAACCCAAGGATTCGAGAAATCGCACAACAAATCTCGTTTGATAGCACAACCTGGTCGCGTGGTCGCAAAAAAACAATAAATCGTCTGGATAAATAAGGCAACGAATCCCCCTTGCTCTGAAGTAAGCAACTACTGGTTTCAGAAGCTTTGTGAAACACCACGGAGCCGAACTGAGACCGAACGGAAGACATGTGAATTGACACAACCGGCAGTTCCATCGAAAGTGCAGAAAACTCTGACAACCCGAATCCACCGGAACCGACAGATAAGTGTCCTTCAGATTGAGTCTTGTGAACCGTTCATCTTTGGCAAAAAAAATTGAGCAAGAGATGTATACCCTCCATTTTGAAGTGATGGTACACTACAAAGGCTGCCGATAAATCCCCCTTCTTCTTCCGCACCAAGAAAATGTTGCTGACAAAACCTCCATCGTCCGACATGTACTGCACCACGCCTTTCAAAAACAGCGCTCAAATTTTGGCGTCTATCAGCAACCTTCCCTCCGCTGACACAACCACTGAGGGAACGGCTGCACCTGAGAAGAATTAAAATCTATCACGTAACCTCTGACCGTCTGAAGAACCCATGCATCCGTCGAGATCCTCTCCCAATTCTGTAAGAAAAGAGAGAGTCTGCCAGCTGTTACAGTAGGACAAGGAGCCTGAATGTGAACACTTACCTGAATTAAACTTGTCTCATCCACGTCCACGAGCGCCTCTGCTCCTATCCGATCCCTACTGAAAGGAGGTGGTGCGGTAGTGGGTGGAAGGAAAGAAGGTAGCGGAAGGTGGATTCATTGGAGGCCTGAAGGCCAGAATCTGCTGGTGGCACGGCCTCTCTGCCAACCAGCCCTTCCAAAAACACCTCTAGTAGACAGAGGACGAAACACCTGTTTCAAGGAGGTCTGCGCCTTGTTAAGCGTGGTGAACAGATTCACATGTTTTTTCAATTCCGTAATGAATGGTTCCCCAAACAGAAGACCATTGGCTCCTTTCTGTAGATAAAGCAGCATTGGAATTCCCTAAAAGGCAAATGGAATGTTGTGCCCTTTCCCGGATAACATTAGTATTTAAAGCTGAACTTTCAGACAAGGAGAGACCTGCAAAATACAAAATTCGGGCCAAGGGCCCTAAAATGTCCAGCAGTTTATCCTGCGCCAGCTTCAGACCCTTCTCAATCCCCATACGCAGGTCACGGCCAGACCTGTAGGATTGAAACTCCGGTGTAAAAGGAACTTTGTCAGGAAGCAAAGGCCTGGGGCATTCCGACCTCAGCCTATTTCGAACCTCCCAATCTAGAGGCTTCTAGAGCCAGAAGTAGACAAATTGTGTCAGATGATCAGGAAGGCTCCATTCTGATGATTTAAGATGACGAATGAATCGAGGATCAAAGAGTGGAGCACCCTTGGCATCATAGAAGCATCCTTCTTCCAATAAACCTGGCTGAACCCGGGATCCTGCTTCATCCACCACAGATTTTTAACGTAAGGAGAATCATAGTCATCCCATTTAACGTCATCCTCAGAGGTAGGGGAATCCGCCCTCCATTCGTCAACCACAGCCATAGGAGGTGAAGAAAGGTCTTCTTTGTCCAATGAATGAGCAGGTGGAGGAAGAGCATCAGGAAACTCTGTGTGTCTGAGCCGTTTAAGGGGTGCCTTCCCAGAAGCCCCACGAGATCTGGTGGAAGTCCCATTCCAGTGGCGTTTAGGAGCAGACACATCACCATATGAAGATTCTGCCAACCTGAGATCCTCATCCTCCCTGACAAGTCTCTCAGAAGAGTGAAGGCCAGATACAGGATCAGAAGAATGCTGGGGCAGGACCCTAGCCAGGGCCTTCTCAACAGACACAGCCACTGCAGAGTTAATCATGGATTGGAAATCCGTTGTATGTTGCGCAGAGTTGCCCATGATGTCCAGGTCTACCACAGCAACCTGAAGGTAGAGAACAAACCACGTAAGAACACCAGTAAATGCCTAAGCTGCAGGGAAACCACCTATCAGGTACAAATGGGGCTCACCCAGAGAAGCAAAGGATGCAAATAAGCTTCAAAAGATCAAAGGGGCGCTCACACCTGACTCCACAGGCAAAAGCCTGGCAGTATAATGAGACATCTGTTGGAAGAAAAAGAGTGTACCCAGCAATCATAGAGCCACAGAGCCCAAATAGCAAACCCAGCAGAAGATAGCCTAGAGAGAGATAGCAGGATGAAAGATCCCCATGATAAGGTAAATGAAACAGCAATAAAACACTGTCAAAGAAGGTTAGATTCCCCAAAGTACCATAAAAGCATGTCGCAGAACAGGCTATCTCACCAGCTAACACAGAACCAGGACCCAAACGTTCTAGTCCCACTTAAGTAAAACAGAAACAATACTCTCACAGAAGAAAAGGCAATAATGAGCAAATAATACATTTGATAAAACTATAAAATCACAGACATATATTGCAATAAGACACTCTGACCTGTGCAGCTTGGTCTGTAGCAGCAAAGAAAGAGGAGGAGTTTGGGGTCTTATATGGCCTTACTTGCTGGTTTTCTGATTGGTTATGTAAAGTGATCTGTGCTGCTATGGTTACAGTAAAGGAAGTTAAAGCAAAATATGAAGCCTCCTGTCATGTGGTAAAATTACTAGCCAAAGAACCACAGATAATGGAAATACATCTGCAGACAGACAGGGACATTTTGTAGGACCTGTGCACTCTGAATGCAGGAAAGCTTGTCCTCTTTAGTCTAAAGGCTTATATGTACCATACAAATATGTGCTGAGACCAGCTAAGCAGAAACTTAGAAGAGAGAGCTGATAATGCAAGCCATCCTCTATCAGGCCTAGGTTTCTTAAGTCTGGGCTCTGGTTCAAACCAACACTGAAGGCCAGAGATAGGAGCCCACCTAATGGGGCATTACACAGTCCCATCCTACAGGTAAAAAAACAAAAAAGAATACTAAGAGAGAATTTTTACCCATGCTCACTCCATGAAGATCACTTTAAAAACTGATTAGACTGTCTGGGGTACAGGGAAGTGGAGAGGGAGTGCCCTGCCCTCCTGCAAGAGATACATTACCCAATGATTCTTTTGTCCCACATAGGATGTAAGGGACAGTACAATTATGTTTAGTCAGTTACATTATTTGCCTTTTCAGTGCCATTGTCCAGTATGCCTCTGTCACTCAAACTGGAGCACATTAATTGATCACTATGGCAATCTGTTGGACCTTTACTTTTTGTATATTGTAATGCTAACTCTGCCTTGCACTGTTGTATATAGGCTTTATATTACCAGGCACAGGTAGTGGCTCTGAAGGCATCTTCAGCTGTTCCAAGGCTATTCTGTGTGCCTAGAAAGAACAGCTGAACCTCACTGACGAGGCCCAATAAGGCCGAAATGTACATCTGGGGTTGGCTACCTTTCTCATTCAGAGAGGAATTGCCTGGCATTTTGTGGCTGGACTGTCATTTTTGCAGGACCAGTATAATGTACTTCAGAGTATTTCTTCTTTTTGTATGACACTTCTGAGCTAAAAGACATTGCACCCTGGGTGAAGAACACTAGTCCTAATGAGAGGTTTGCACACCCTTGCAGGTTTATAAGACCAGCTGAGTGTTTCTGACCAATACTTTTATTCTAAGTTAAATTAACTACTTTTGATGACTCATTCAAGATGGCTTTAAAGCCCCCACTTGACTCTGCAAATAGAATATCATCTGATTAGCATACCTGGGAACTCTCAGGGTTTTGAACGAAATCTTAGGGTCTCAGGGTGAAAGGCCAAATTTTCAGGGTGAATCCAGTGGTACCTACTACATGAGCTACACTAACATACCAAAAATGTAGGTGGAAACAACTATAAGCACTCTAAAAAATACATAAATGCATTGAACAATATGCCTCTCAGCATGGAGCTGTTACAATCCCAAAAGACAGAGGGTGTGTATCCAAAATCAACTAGATAAAAACAAATAAATGGAGAGTTCTACAGAATGAAAATAAATTTAACTAAACTGACTTGGTGCCCTTTATCTGCATGTTCCAAAAGGATGTCTGGAACCAGCATCTAAATGTGCACACATTAGACCAGAAATACAACATATAGCAAAATATATATCAAAATATATAATACCCAATAAATACATAAATGATAAAATACACCTTAATAAAAATATATGAGTAATATGTACAAAATAGACTCTACTGGTACATAACCAAAAAGTCTATGATGAACTAAAAACTCTGGCTCAGGTCCTGAAGTGATTGTAGAGGAAATGAAATAGACGTACAGTACAATAGGTAGATGACTACTACTTGTGCCTCATAGTTAAAATGTAGGGGCGTGGCATGACCGCTCAACTTCATGGATGCACAGTGATTGAGGTGCAATGCTGAGGAGGATTTTATGCATTAAACTGACATCTTAACGCAGTGTTCCTTCACAAAATTACCTGTTTGCTATCCGGGACTATGCCTAAGAACAAAAAAACATGGAAAAAGTGTGATATGCAGATTTAAAAAAATAAAAAAAATGCGACCATCTGTGAGAGCTTCAAGGCTCTAAGATGGCTGATCACTCTGAGGTAACTCTTGGCCGAGATCTCCTAGAACATTCCAGTATGGGGGAGAGAATCAGCTCAGATGAAGACTCCACTTTCCTCTACTAGGAGGAATATACAGAACTTTCGTGTGGGTCTTAAATTTTTTCCTTCAAGAGGAGATGATGGAGGTGAAAAGAGATGTCTCTCACTTGAGAGGAAGTGTAGAGGCGCTAGAGGATGAGAGAGATGATTGGGCTGCCTTTTCGTGAACCAACAACAAAACAGATACCTTCTTTTCACTGTGCCCAACTAGAAACAATGCTATGACTCGACGACCTCGAGAATAGGAGTCGGGGTTGCAATCTCCGGATTTGAGGTGTATCGGAGGACATCAGCAGAGAGAAGCTTCCCGCCTTTCTACAAAAGCTCTTTCACTTTCTATCTAAAGCAGAGGATTCTAAGCTATATGACTTTGATAGAACACATCGATTCCTACAATCCAGAGGTGTTCCACAGGATTTACCAAGAGACGTTACAGTACGTTTTCAATATTATAAAGATAAATAAGCCCTGGTGGCATCAGCCAGAAATATGGCATCCATTCAGTGTGCTGGGAACTACATCTCAGTCTATGACGGTTTATCCTCGACGAAACTGAAGTGGAGGAAGGAGATACACCCTATCACAACTGATCTCCTCCAACAAAGCATCAAGTTCTGCTGGGGATACCCCCTCATGTTACGTGCTACTAAGGATGGTGCCACTCATGTTCTTAAGTATGAAGGGGACTATAAGGCTCTCCAACAGCTCTCCAGCTTGCAGTCCCAGAGGATAACCCTCTTCTCCAACATACTAAAGGTCGACTATCCTGGGAAGACAACATAGAGACTCCACAACATGGATGCCTGTAACCAAGAAAACAGTAGGTGCCTGGATTTACACTGACTGTAGCAGTAGTGGAGACTCAAGCTCGCTAATCTAATGGCTGATCCTTCCTAAGAGGACCTCATCTTACTTCTCTGAGAACTGCCAGGGACTCTGGTACTCATCTCTCTTTGGCCTGAAGGCATTTTGGCTTGGAGTGATAGGATCCAAGGTGAGTCAAGGGGGGAGGGGGTAATCAGTCAGCGTTGTTATGGGGTATTGTTGATAGATTTGTATGCACTTTTTATAAATTGGAGTGTGACCAGTGAACCTTGTGTGGGCCATCCTACTAATGGAGGAACATACAGAGGGTCAGGTCTCTCTACTTGTCCTGTTTCAGACACTAAGGTGGTGTACCAGATTCTTTTAATCTGTTATTGGGGGTTTGGGGCTTGTTTAGTTCCATGATATCCCATGTCTGCCTCTCAGAGGTGTGCTGGCATACATTACACAGAGGCCTAGGTATTTACATAATTCAGCCGTTACGCTATGCAGGTGGAAGCTCGGGGTCACAGGCACGCTCTCTCTGGGGGTATGGGTTGCGGTGATGTCAATCTCTACCTGTTAGGAGAAGACAAGGCCTTGTTGAACTCTCCATGGACCATAAACGAGAAGTCCGCCTTGGTAACTGCCGGAGCTACACTTTCCCCTGAGGATCGGCTGAATCTTCCATAATTATACCCTGTGAGGGGTGTACAATATTTTATGCTGCTCCTCTGGGGGCTTCCTGGGAATGTGGTATTTCCCTCTTCAGTCTAGCTACCTGCAGACCTTGGAGAGAAGGAATTAGAGACGAACTGAGGGGGTAACTATTCACATAGCTCTACTATAGGGTATTGTTGACAGCTTTGTGTACTCTCAGGGTAGCTTGGCCCTCTCCGGGTGGGTTTCCTTCTTCTGGGAGTCACAAACAGAGAGTGGAAGCTCTCTACTTCTCATTATTTTGGGGCTGGGATGGGAGGCTAGATTCTTTTTAATTTGTTCATGAGGTTTGGGGCTTGTCTAGTTCTGCGGTGTCCCCTGACCACCTCTCGGGAGTGTGCTGACATGTTTTACACTTGGACATTAGCCAGTTCCATAACTATTCTGCTGCGTTGAGCAGTTGGGGGCTCGGGGTCGCCGTGTGCATGTTCTATTGGGTGTGTGGGCCACTGTGATATAGTTGTATTTGCCAGGGATCCTGTTCTTTCATGAGATCTAACCAAATTTCTCATTACTATATTCTGCGAGGGGTGAGCACAGTGTTAAACCGCATTTATTTTATTGCTCCTTTTTATTGCTTCTCTACTTGTATTGGGTAGCAAGTATTTCCCTGGGGCCTGGACCTGCTATACTCCTTCTAGAGATCACTTTGAGAACAATTACTCCACCTTCCCTCTCCCACCTTCGTGTTGGCACCCTTGTTATTTCTGTTAAAAAATTGGATGGTCAGGCAATCCAGCGGGAGGCTTCAACCCATTTAGCTCTTTGGAAAGAGTATTCTTCTTCTCTCTCATTCTTCTACTTCTTCATCTCTTTACCCTTCTCCCCCCTGCCTTCTCTCCCTTATCCTCCACTTACCCTCTTCCTGCCACCCACACAGATCTGGGGCTTTCAACACTCAGTCAGCTCTCCCCACTCAGAACTATCTATGGTCGTTTGCTATCCTGCACTCTTGTTTAAAAACAGAGAAGTCTTTTATTGTAGAAAAATGTATAAAAGGACAAATGGAGAAACTCGGACATGGTGGGAAATTACAACGCTCCAGCAATATATAAAAGTTCAAAGAATTCCTAGGGGACTGCTGATACGTAAGATTCCAACTTTCATCAAAGATGATGTCCAGTTTATGGAAAAGTGGAATGAGATATTAACATAATGCTCAAATGCATTGATGTCCCTTATTATAACAAACAAAGAAAATATATTAAAAGACACACAACGCTTAATTAAAGAAACACAAGATAAGCTTGTAGTGAAAAGGGATGCACCGGATTTTCACAAATTGGATACTGATTTGGCTATATATTTAGAAAAGCTTGAAAAATCTATTATGGAAATTAAACAATCCAAGTTTCAGCAAGAGAAATTGGATTATGAAACTGACAATATATATGTGTGGAAAAAGTCACATGAATTACAACATAGAAATGGGAGGTTGAGATCAAGATCCATATTAAAACATCATAATAGGCAGAAAAAAGTTAGTTTTTCCAGTGTGGAATTGGATTCCTCAGAGAGTCATGATTTGGATCACACTGAAGTGGTTTCTACCTCAGCAGCTTCAACGTCCTCTTTTTTGTCACCAGCACGAGGGGACAAAGTCAGCAAAATATTTACCAGCGATTCGGAAGAGGTGCCTGTGGTCATTCAGCAACCGAACAGATCATCTTCACGTATAAGACCAAAAAAGAACAAAACAGAGAAGGCCACACAAGGAGAGGTGGCAGAAAGAGGAAAGAAAAGCGAAAACAAAAAATAGAGTTGCAGCAAATAAATGATGTGGTCAATTTATCTGACTATAATTTGGCACCTTCTGAAATTGGAGTATTGAAGAAGGGACTTAATTTCTCACCCACTGTTCATTTCAACCTCTTCAATACAATAGTGGATTTAAACAAGTTCACTCGCAAACTAACTTTGAATAAACATTTTAATATTGGAGAGGTTGATGGTAACGGTGGGAGAGAAATAGTTGGAGACACTGAATCTATTCCGGTGTTCCCAACCAATATGACATCCATCCAGAGATCGGAGAACTCTGATATATCTTTACTTTCAGATTTTGGGGACACGTGCACTCCTTGATTTGCAGTCTTTGGAGGCAGAGAGCAATTCAAATTTAGAAGTAGCTTCTCTCACACATGTTCCTTTTGTAACAAGTGGCCACAAATCTCATTTTTATCCGGTCAATGTGAGGGGTAGAATTCTGGATTCCTTTCAGGGTTTAGTAGAGAAGGATCTCATAAACCTGTATAATAATAGAAAGCGGAATACCCCCAATATGAGTAAGATGGAATATCAAGCATTAGAATCATTATCTAACAACAAAGAAATAGTAGTTAAGGCTGCCGATAAAGGGGGGGCAGTTGTAATTTTAAATGCTACTGAATATAAAAAAGAAGCCCTTAGACAATTAGAAGATAAAGATGCTTACATCCTTTTGCCTAGGGATCCTACCCAGGACTGTCTCTGCCTTCTGGGCTCTCTTATTGAACGTGGTGTGGGATTGGGTGTATTAACTATTAAGGAAGCAGAATTATTAATTAATAAACATCCAGTTACACCTATCTTTCACCACTTGCCTAAGATCCATAAGTCTTTGGAGAGCCCAGAGGGAGGACCTATAGTCTCGGGTATAGGATCTTTAACCCCTTAGTGACGGCCGCGTGCAGACGCGGCCGTCACTTAACGCCCGTCTAACATTTTTTTTTTTTGTTAAAAGAATCCGGAGTCCCCGAACGGCGTGCAGCCGCGCGGGGAGCCGGATTTCCTGGACGTACATGTACGTCCTCTGTCACTAAGTGACACCCACAGAGGACGTACATGTACGTCCTTTGTCGCGAAGGGGTTAAATGAGAGACTTGGTGAATGGGTGGACCACTTGTTACAACCATTTGTGTTAAGGTTACATAGTTACTTGAGGGATAGTACTCAGGTTATTCAAAAACTTAGCACTATTAAGTGGTCTAGTCAATACACATGGATAAGTTGCAATGTCAAATCATTGTATTCGTGTATCCCACACCATTTAGGTCTAGAAGCAGTGAAGTATCATCTAATCAAATATGGTCACTTTTCCGAGGTGTTGATGGAATTTGTATCATTGGTCATTGAATATTTGCTCACACACAATTTTTTTGTTTTTGATGGTTCATTTTATCTCCAGAGACGCGGGACTTCCATGGGGGCCAAGTTTGCCCCCACGTACGCCAACCTATTTATGGGTTGGTGGGAGGAGTCCCACGTCTTTGGAGATTTTAACCCGTTTAGTAGAGAGTTGGTATGGTTTGGAAGATTCATAGATGACCTATTGTTTATTTGGCAGGGTCCTCGTGATAGGATACGGGATTTTATCTTGTATCTTAATGATAATGACCTGAATCTAGTCTTCACCTCGGAGGTGACCGTAGATTCTATTAATTTTCTAGACTTGCAATTGGAGGGAGATTCTGATACAGGAGACATACGTGTGGATATCTATCGTAAACCCACAGCGGGCAATAGCCTTTTGAGGGCTGATAGCTGTCATCCCCATCATACCATCTCGGGATACCTGTGGGCCAGTTCCTACGCTTACGCCGAATTTGTTCCTCGGATCATATTTTTGAGAGACGTGCTGGGGAGCTGTACCACAGGTTTAGACAAAGAGGGTATCCGACATGGATGTTGGATAAGGCACTTAAGCGAGCCAGAGGTGAAAGTAGAATTGATTTATTAAAGTACAAGAATACTCGAGTAACATCTGGCTCGCAACTAGCAAAGGGAAATACTAAGGAAACAAATAAACAAATTGTTTTTTCAACTACATACAGTGTTGAATTTAATGAAATTAAAAAGATAGTGAAGAAACATTTACCAACTTTGTATGTAGATGTTGGATTTCACAATGTTTTGTCTAGTGGTGTTAAGTTTGTTCCTCGAAAGGCCCCTACTATCTCCAGTCGTGTATCCCCTAGTCTGTTCAGATCCAGTGACAAGGAGCAGAGTTGGTTACAGGTTTATGGTACTTATAAGTGTGGGAGGTCTAGGTGTGGCTGCTGCAGATTAATCAAGACAGCTAAAACCTTTACCTCTACTGTCACTGGGAGGATTTATGATATTAGGGGATACACTAATTGCATCACTAGGGGGGTCATTTACCTTATTACATGTTCTACTTGTAATATCCAATATGTGGGTAAAACCACTAGAACAATGAGGGAAAGGATGAATGAGCACCTTAGTGATGTAAGGAGTGGAGTATTTCGCTCAGGTGTCTCCTCCCATTTTCAAATAGGGAATTGTAAAAATTCAAGTTTCATGGTCCAGGGCATAGAGCGAGTCACTCTAGGAATACGTGAAGGCTGTTTGGATGATAAATTATCTAAAAGAGAAGTGTTTTGGATATTTACATTAGGAACTAGACATCCAAATGGCCTTAACAGGGAATATGATGTAACTTGTTATTTTTGAATGGATGTTATAGTAGGACTGAATACGGTGAAACTTTTTCTGGGGTGTGGGGGTAGCACGCTGTTCTCATTTATAGGTGCAGTGTGTCTCGTCTATCCTCAGTGAGTTTTTATGTACAGTCCCACTGTTTACTTTACCCATAATTGGGTATAATATAAATAATTAAGTAAAATATAAAGGCTTCATGTTCCCTGTCAGTTTAAAGAGTGATCGCCTTTGCCTCAAATTGCCTTCAATTGGATCTCTTTTCCCTTAATATGGTGTGTATTAAGTGAATTGGTGATATTATAAATATCTTCTACAGCAATTTAGTAAGATCCGCTTGCTGACCGAATGTATTTTTAATTGTTTATTTTTTAAAGAAATGTTGATATTAGGTACATTAAAGAAATACAGGGTCAAATCCGGTTGATGTATTTGCGATCACCTTGAGGGGGAGATTCCATTTGTTTAATATATATGATATTACAGAAGTGTTGTAATAATTAATATTTATAACCTTCACCTGATTCTCAACTTGGGTAAGTTCTTAAATATTTGGTGAGCTGATTATATTGCCGTCCGATATTGCATAGTATAATACGAAGGGCGGCATTTCAATTTAATTTTGTTGAACTACCCAACTTGGTTGATTAAGGTGAAAGGAATGTAAGTGGTTAACATCTTAATGGAACTTTGTGACGGAAGCTTAACCTGATTGGGTCATGATCATTTAAATCCATCAACGGACGAAACCTAATCTTTAGATCATGAGTAAGCGTGTTTGACGCGAAACATGTTGATCGTGGATAGGCAGCGATGTGTACACCTGACTGGTTTATAAGGGTTCTTCGTACAGTCTCTCCTCCATTTTCACAATATCAAAAGAAGTTGTCAAGGTATTTGTCCTTTTATACATTTTTCTACAATAAAAGACTTCTCTGTTTTTAAACAAGAGTGCAGTTTATTTCATATAGCGACTGTTTGTTGTGTCTGGATTTATATAACAAGCTAGTGGAGAAGCTTTTGTGTCGCTTGTTATCTGCACTGATATTGGATCCGGTTTGATACTTTGTAGCATTGTGAGAGTGGTGACTTTAAGGTTCTTTGATTTTAGAAGTAAGAGCTGTTTAGCTTTTGTATATTTCGTTTGCTATCCTACCACCTGGGAATTTCTTGGGTCATTGTCACAATCCATCATGGATCAATTGAGTAAACTTTGCAGGTCATATCTCAGAATGTAAAGGGCCTAAATACTGGACAGAAGCACTCCATGGTCCTACGGGAAATGCATCACAAGGGAGGCAGTGTGGTCATGTTACAAGAGTTACAAGTACAGATTCTACTCCAAGGCCTTTTTAATGTCAGCTCAGGTCAAGAGAAGTCGTGTAGCTATCCTCTTCCACAAAAGGGCCCCGTGCTTACACCAGTGCACCCTCACAGACAAGGAAGACAGATACATATTTGTTAAAGGCTCTAGATGGACATACACTTTTGTTACACTTTACACCCCAACTCCTTTCAGGCTCCCTTCATTTCTAAAATGCTTGAAAATCTAACTGATTTGCAAGAATGGATCCTAGTTTTAGGAGGGGATTTTAATTTGCCATTATCGCCTACAATGGATTGCTCAATGGGCACATCGTCCCACCCCCAGTCTCTGATTAGATGCTTTTCCTGTACTCTGCACTCTTTTCACTCTTTTTTACATTGCATTTGCTCCTTTCATATACTAGAGATTATTCTTTTTATTCTCATCCCCACTCTCATTATTCGAGAATAGACTTTCCCTTTCTCACTCATCCCTTTATTCCTTACCTACACGAGGTAGCTATTGGCAATATTACATGATCACACCATGCGTTGGACTCTCTATCTTTATACATTGCTCATCTCCATCTAAGCCCTTTATCTTGATCCCTCATAACTCAAGTACTAGAGAACTACATGAGAGAAAATTGTACTAGAGAGATATCCCCAGTCTCGACTTGGGAAGCTCACAAGTGCGTATAAGAGGCGAGTTAGTAAAGCTGGCAGCCAGGAAGAAGAAATGATGAACTCAACTTGTGTTGCTTCTCCATGTTAAAGATGAACACTCTTTCTTCCTCCTCACACTCTGAATATGGGAACAAACCTTGGGCGCTCCTTGCCAGACAATTAATGGTTATGCTTCAACAAAATTACATCCCCTCTATCTAGTCCTCTTCCGGCACCCTTTCACACACTCCTGCTGACATTGACACAGCCTTCCATTCTTGCTATGCCTCCCATTATAATATTCATCAGGACTTGCCGCCCCCAATTTCCCACTTACGAAAGTTGAGGTCACGTTGGCGATTAAGTCCCTACCTTCAGGTAAGAGTCCTGGACCAGACAGCTTCCCCCAAGCCTATTACAAGCTGTTTCATACTACTTTAACCCCTCTTCTCACATGATCCTTCTCTTCTTTGCTTGAGGAAATCTCCTCTCACCCCACTGTAACTGAAGCTCAAATTACAGTACTACATAAAACTGGCAAAGAACCTCAATGCTGCTTGTGTTAGTGTCCAGTTTCACTGCTGAATCTAGACATTAACCTATACACAAATATACTGACAGATAGACTGAAATCTGTCCTTCCTGCTCTGATCCATTTGGATCAAACGGGATACCCCACAAGGCAAGAGGCTACAGATAACACCAGGAAGCTGTTTAGACTCACAAATCACCAACTGTCTTCCTTACTTTGGATGTGGAGAAAGTTGAATGCGTCAATCTAGATATGCAATATTATCTATCATACCAATACCAAAACTTGGGTATGACCCCCATCTTGATTAAGTTAGAGTGATCCATTCACAAAATAAATAACTTATTCCAAGCTCTGCTCCAAGTGAGCGTCCAGCCTGGAGAAACTGGCTGCGACCAGATCACGCACATAAGGGGTAAGTAGGATTCCCAAGTACTTGATAAATTGCTCTCTACAAGGAAAAGAGGAGGTAGCCAGGAGTCGAGTTTTGGAGGGCTCTGGGAAAATAAGGTTCAAAAGCTCATATTTGGAGTAGTTAACCATAACCCCTTAAGGACCAGCCACGCAATTTAGGTCCTCAGGGCTTTTTTTTTTTTTTTTTTTTTTTTTTTTCCCAATGGATTCAGGGGTCCATGAACGGCGTGCAGCCACACAGGGACCCCTGAATTCCATTACGTGCCAATAACCTGATGGGTCCCTAACTGAAGTTTTCCCATGACGGTCATAGCACGTCATGAGTCCTTAGGGGTTAAGAAACAAGAACTTACCACACCAAGAAAGAAGTAAGAAGAGATTAGGCAGAGACTTGTCTGGACCTCATGAGAAAAGCAGAATATTGTCAGGAAAACTAGTGAGCTTGACCTCATGGGAAACTAGGATGATGCCATAAATGGCATTGGAGAAGCACACAAGGGATAAGAATGGCTTGAGAGTAAGGATGAATATCAGATGCGACAGAGGGTAGCCCTGCCTAGTTAGCATCCATGTACCTGTACATCAGTAGGGAATGACAAAGAGAACCTCTACCTTAGCCAAATGCAAACTAAGAGTAACTAGGGGTATATAAGTCCACAGGTATGACTCCCATAAGGGACTGGGGGGGGGGCGAATAGCCACCCACAACAGTATAATGATTGGACAACATGGGGGAAAAACCATTAAGGACAGGGGAATTATCAGAGGTCCAAGAGCAACTGTTTCAAAAATACCATAGCTAGAATAGCCGCCCTCAGCCAGAGACCCCCAAGGCCACCAACAGGGAGGGTGCCCAATTCCCAGCGGTTACCAGAAAGTGACTAACAAAGACATGGAGATCTTGGAGGAAAGGCCACAGGGGGATCCCCCACACTGGTAAAGTCTCTGGAGGCCAGCTGCCCACCTCGATCCCCCCTCATGCAGTAGATGAACCGTTCTCTCCCCGGGTGCAGAGGCATCGGCTTACTCATAAGTGTAGTCAGGAGACGGAGAAAAATTAAGCAAGGTAAGTTGAATAACTGGCAAACTTGAAAGAGCATGAGAAATAAACAAAGTTCGTAGTTAATAACCTACTCCAACCAGAGATGAAAGGGGAAGCCCCACTTATATTTTATTGAAACTTACGCAGATGATCTGTCGAGGCTTCGTCTGGAGCCTCAGGTAGAGAGTATGAGGAAAGAAGTCCTGGAAAATCTTCACCTCAAGGCTAGCAAATGTGTCACGGTTTGTTTAAGACTCACAGACGCAGAGTTTGGTAAAAACTTAACTTTATTGAAAAGTTAATGCAACCCCATAGGGTAGAATACACATACACATATATATCTTTATTAGACAGAGATATCATGCAAATAAGCACAATGACGGCTCTACCGGCCTTGCCAGAATACCGGGCAAGGCAGCCAGGAGATAAACTACAGGATGAGGCTCTACTGGTCTTGCCAATACCGGGTAAGGCAACCCAAGGAAACAGGACAGGTTCTACCGGCCTTACCGATTACCGGGCAAGACAGCCGATACAGGTGACTACACAGGCTCTACCGGTCTTGCCAATACCGGGTAAGGCAACCCAAGAAAATAGGACAGGTTCTACCAGCCTTACCGATTACCGGGCAAGACAGCCGATACAGGTGACTACACAGGCTCTACCGGTCTTGCCAATACCGGGTAAGGCAACCCAAGAAAATAGGACAGGTTCTACCGGCCTTACCGTTTACCGGGCAAGACAGCCGATACAGGTGACTACACAGGCTCTACCGGTCTTACCAATACCGGGTAAGGCAACCCAGGAAAATAGGACAGGTTCTACCAGCCTTACCGTTTACCGGGAAAGACAGCCGATTAACAGGTGGAGAAATAAGGGCAACCGGCAGTGACTAGTTGGTGGAGAAACAGTCACTAGAATGGTAAAGAGGCAAATCAGTAAGCGAGCCGCCAACAGCAGAGAAG
This sequence comes from Rhinophrynus dorsalis, assembly GCA_037306005.1. Classification (NCBI taxonomy): domain Eukaryota; kingdom Metazoa; phylum Chordata; class Amphibia; order Anura; family Rhinophrynidae; genus Rhinophrynus; species Rhinophrynus dorsalis. The sequence continues at coordinate 322,114,355 of CM074720.1, read as the reverse complement.
ATAGCCCTCAGTAATGCTTGACACAAATGTAATGTCCTTCACCCGTAGAGCAAGCAACTCTGCATGGAGGGAACCAGCTCCCTATACGTGGGATGCACAATCTCTATACTGAGGCAGCTGGGCAGCTTGCGGGGCGAACCAGCACCCAATGCGTGGAACGCTGTAATACTGAGACAGCCGGATGGCTTGTGGAGTGAACCAGTACCCTGTACGTGGAACGCTATAGCAAGTATACAGCCGGGTGGCTTGTGGAGTGAACCAATACCCTGTATGCGAAACGCACAACACTTAAACAGCCGGGTGGCTTGTGGAGCGAACCAGTACCCTGTACGTGGAACGCTATAGCAAGTATACAGCCGGGAGGCTTGTGGAGCGAACCAGTACCCTGTACGTGGAACGCTATAACATGTATATAGCTGGGTGGCTTGAAGAGTAAACCAGTGCCCTGTATGGGAATGCACAACACTTTAGACAGCCAGGTGACTTGTGGAGCGAACCAGTACCCTGTACGTGGAACGCTATAGCAAGTATACAGCCGGGTGACTTGTGGAGTAGACCAGTGCCCTGTATGTGGAACGCACAACACTTTAGACAGCTGGGTGGCTTGTGGAGCGAACCAGTACCCTGTACGTGGAACGCTATAGCAAGTATACAGCCGGGTGGCTTCTGGAGCGAACCAGTACCCTGTACGTGGAACGCTATAGCAAGTATACAGCCGGGTGGCTTGTGGAGCAGACCAGTGCACTGTATGTGGAACGCACAACACTTTAGACAGCCGGGTGGCTTGTGGAGCGAACCAGTACCCTGTACGTGGAACGCTATAACAAGTATACAGCCAGGTGGCTTGTGGAGCAGACCAGTGCCCTGTATGTGGAACTCACAACACTTTAGACAGCTGGGTGGCTTGTGGAGCGAACCAGTACTCGCATAGTAACCGGGAAGATGACAATGTCGCCTAGGTGACTCAGGAACATCTGAAGGCAGGAATCAGCGAACGGAGGCAGGAACCAGCAGGCAGACGGTCAACCGGAATACTGGAGGAGACTGGCGGCAGGAAGCGGAGAGGGCGACCGGAACAGCAGGAGGCAGGAACTCTTCACAGAGAAACACTGGAACGTCCAGAATACAGGTAGCAGGAACACAGCAGGGGCCCAGGATACTCAGGAACAGACTCAAATGCAACAGCATGGAGACAACACGAAAGGGCAACCAAAGGGTGCCCTGACTAGGTTTAAATAGGCTATACAGGGCAGGCTGACCGCAGCCAGCCAATGGAGAGCCCCCTACTGTTGATAGACAAACAAAGAGAGCAATCATGGGCACCGTGATAAAATGACACCGAGTCTAGGTTGCAGCAGGTGTTCTCATTGGGTTCATTGTTAGTATAGTAGGATAGATGATCCATGTGGTCGACAATTGCAGGCATTTTTAATAAAATGCATATAACCTATGTGGAGACCACATCTTTCGGCCTATCTATCAGGGTGCCCCTAGGCCTGAGGTTCTTATGAGCTCGAAGAGGACAGGTTCTGAGCTTGGGTTTTGAAGAACCTGAGCAAACAATGATTGCAAGAAGGCAGACTGAGGAAAGGGCCAAGTGGGTATGTGCAGTCAACTGCGCCTTCCTGGGCACCAGATATATTCTTACCTGGCATGGGATGTAAGTAGAGTACTCTAGGAAGCGTGAGGTTTAATTGAAGAGCAAGGCAGGCAGGGTAAAAGCCTTGAAAAGAAGGTGTGCCCAGGAACTACCCTAACATGCGGCCATCTCACTTGGCGGCAAGTTCCAGTACCGTTTTTTTTTTTTAATTATTATTAGTTATTATTATTATTATTATTATTATTATTTTATCTTTAGGTATGGGGATATATAGTGCCCTATTAGGTGGGCTCCCATCACTGGCTTCCATGAAGTTGGATTGTCCAGTTCACAGATGCCTTACATAGTAACATAGTTGATGAGGCTGAAAAAAGACATGCGTCCATCAAGTCCAGGCCAGCCCATGCCAAAAACACCCCTGTTGATCCAGAGGAAGGCAAAAAAAAAGCCCTCTGAAGCTATTTCCAATTTAGCCCCAAGTGGGTAAAAAAAATTCCTTCCTGACTCCAAATGGCAGTCACATAGTTCCCTGGATCAACATCCTATCTGCATTGAAGACACCTGTCATAATTTTCAATATTGTTCTGTGCTAGATAGGCATCCATTGCTTTTCTGAAAGCAGTTGCATTATCTGCAAGTACAACATCCCGAGGCAAAGATTTCCATAGCTTTACCGCCCTTACTTTAAAGAATCCCTGCCTTTGTTTTTGTCAAAAGTGCCTTTCCTCTAGTCTTAATGGATGATCTCTTGATCTTAGCTCAGCTCTTTGATTAAATAATTCACTGTATAGTTCTTTGTATTTACCTTGAATGTATTTGTAAATGGTAATCATATCACCCCTTAGATGTCGCTTCTCTAATGTAAACAACCCCAGTTTGGCTAGTTTCTCTTGATAACTCAGATCCTCCAATCCATTTATCAGTTTTGTTGCACGTCTCTGGACCTTTTCCACTTCAACAATGTCTTTTTTAAGAACTGGCGCCCAAAAAATTTATATGAGGCCTAACCAGGGATTTATACAGAGGTAGAATAATCTTAGCATTCCTTGCATCTATACCTCTATTTTTGCATGCTAGTACCCTATTTGCTCATGCAGCAGCTGAGTGACTCTGCACACTGCTGTGAAGTCTATCGTCTATCAGTACTCCTAAATCTCTCTCTCATGAGGATTTCCCAAGTTTGTTTTTACAGCCCAAATGCAAAAACCTTACATTGATGTACATTAACCCTTTGAGTGCCAGAGGGGTACGGAACTCATTGCTTTGCAATGCTTACCGTACCCCTCCGGCACTAGGGGCTTGATGCAAATGTTGGCAACGGCTGTATTTTCTGCCGATGGCATTATTTCAAACAAAATAAGCTATTCAAATGCCTGTGCTGTGAAAAAATACTGGCAAAAAAAAAAAGCCGTTGTGTGATAAAGTTAAGAGGTGTTTTCACGCATAGGAAATGATGAACACACTGTAATTTGGAATTCAAATGTCTGCGTTAGCCATGAAGATCCGATAAGGGACTCAAGTTATCGCAGGAAAGTTAAGACCCAGTTTTTTTGTGACTTGAGTCACTTATCAGACCTTCAAATAGCCGATGCAGAAACTTGAAGGAAAAAAAAAGTTAAAAAAACCCCATAAGTCCTCAGTGGATGTATTGATATGGGGCCCTAAGCCCCATATCAATACATCCAAAGTATGAAAAAAAATGTGTGAATTAACCCTATGAGTGCCAGTGGGGTATAATTGCCCCGTCGGCATTCATAGGCTTAACTCAACTAAGTTAAAAACAACATCCCATAAAAAGTAACACCATTAATCCTGATGCCCAGTGGAGTCCTCAGCTTCCTGGTCCTCTTCTGTCCTTCTTCTTTCTTCTCTTCATTCTTCTTGCTGTAAATAAAAAGTAAAATTATTAATACAACGCAGAAATTATTACATTGTTTAACCCCTTGAGTGGCAGAGGGGTACGCAACGCATTGCAAAGCAATGCATTGCGGACCTCTCTGGGCTCAAAGGTTTAAGCAATGTATTAGTGCCCGGGATCAAATAAATATGCTGCCATTATTTGTGGTTGAAATAAGCCATTATAGTATTAAAACTTGCGCCAATAAAATATGTCCAAAAATATAATAATTATGCACTTAGCATTATAAACTATCTCCGCCGCTGTGTGCAGCCGTGGAGACTGTGCCGTGTGCCACAGGCTCCCATCTTCTCCCTCTTGGGTTGATGCCCGTTCTGCACTGAGGGAATTTGAACAGAGATTGCCTTTATATATGGGAAGTCTCTGACCCAATTCACTCACAGCCATTGGCTGAGATGTGCTTACGCACATCCCAGCCAATCAGTTTAAAGCACCATCGCTCTAATCTGATTGGCTGGGATGTGCTGAAATGAAGACTGAAGGAGAAGGGCAGTGGATGACAGGTAAGTGTAACACATATAAGTTAACGATCGGTGCTTGGCAGTATGTCAGGCACCAATTGTTAGCTTTTTTATTGTTACATTCCCAATATTTAGTGGAGTTTTGGGAACTTAATGCACAAAACCATTTCTGTGACCTAACGTTTGTTGTGATTTTAGCTGGTAGGACATTTGAATATTGACTGAGACATTTTCTGTTGTCAGCCTCCATTTTGCCCTACCTGCTTTTTTTTAGCACAAACATTTGCATCGAGCCCTATATGTCATCTGTCCATTCACTCAGTTTATCTAAATCCTTCTGCAGAGAAAAAACATTCAGCTCTGTATGTATTTCCATACATAGCTTAGTGTCATCAGCAAAGATTGAGACTCTACTTTCAGTTCCCACTTCTTGATCATTAAGAAACAAATTAAAAAGCATTGGGCCCAGGACTGAACCCTGTGGCAGCCCACTTATAACTTTGTGGTCCTTGTGGAATTGTTGCCCTGTGGAGGTTGACTTTATGACAAGTCTGTTCCTCATGTCTGAGTCTCCTAGAAATTCTGCTTTTTTCTAAGATGGGAGTCTGAAGGAAAAGATTGGTGATTAACACTTTGACTGCCTTGGTCCACTATATGTTCCATGTTGAGCTGTCGCACAAACACTGTGTGTATTGCTATGCTGTGCACTCATTTATAGTTCTTATTCTCTGTGTTTGGTCTGGGGTTCAGATGTCTGCAGTACGTGCTGGTAGATGAACCCCTTGTTTAATGTTATTCTATACAGGTTATTTGTGGGTGTAATGTTGGTTTAGGATGTTTTGGAGGGGGGCTTACTTTTGCTTCCCACTATTTTAGTATGCTTTACTCCCCACCCCCCCGTTCCCTCAGGAGATATTGAGTCATTTCCTTGATTTTAAACATTAGTTCAATTTTAGTGTTAATAATGTCCCAGAATAAATATTTATCATTTTGTAGTGCTTAAAAAGTTGAACGAAATGCAAAAAACCCTATCTCTCAAACTGCTATGGTTTGAGAGATATTATTCACTGTTAAAATTCCCCCCTCCCCTTTCCCTGGCGCAGCGCTGTGCTGACTGCAGGGGAATCCTGTCTGGGAACCAACTGGCAGCTCTGCAGCAGAGCTGTTATCTCCTTATTTAAGAAGAATGACTTCATTAGAAAGGTCTAAAAGTGTGCCTGGTTTGCAATCACACTTTGTAGACCATACCAACGAAGTCATTCATTTTAAATAACGTGATTGCGGCTCTAATGAAGAGCCTCCTCGTGTTGGCCGACACAGATCTCCTGCTGTCAGCTGTAAAATGTCAAATTTTCAATTTGAATATCTCTCAAACCATGGCAGTTTGAGAGATAGGCCCATCAGGACCCTCCAGCACTAACCAAGAGCCAGCTTGGGTTAAAACCCTGCTATACACAGTGGCAGCTATTGCTTCTTCCATTCATGGGGTTCTCCATTCCTGGAAACTTTAACCACTTGCAGACAGGTGGAACCCATATTTAAGGGTCATTCTCAGGTTATTGGGGTATTCTATGAGGTTTAATTAGACAGTGGATGATGAAGATATGGCCTCTTCCTTCTCTTATGAGCCTATCCTGTCCCTGCTGTTGAAGGTCTCATCAAAGCAGTGTTGGAGACCCTTCAGGTCTCTAAGGCTACAGATGAGGGTTCTACCTCTCAGAACATTTTTCAGAGGTGCAAGAAACACTCTCCTGCCTTTCCATCCAATAACACTATTAATCAGATCTTTATCAATGAATGGAAAACTCCAGATAAGAGTATTTTCCTTAATAAATGCTTCTCTAAGCTATTCCCTTTTACAGCTGAGGTGCTGGCACAGAGGGCTTCCCCTCTGCTGTTTACCCCCTGTCGCCTTTGTGGACGATGCAGGTTTCAAGGATCAGGCTGACAAATGGCTTGATTCCCTACTCAAGGCCAACTTTGATGCCATAGGGGCAGAGCTAAGGCTTATTTTTGCCACTGCTTGGGACAACACGGCTATTGCTGTGTGGGAAAACAGCTATCTGAAGCTGTGCATTTCTGACGTCTGATTCTGGTAGCCAGCATTATGGAAGTCAGTACTTATATTACTTAAGCTTTTTCCTGGGAAATCATCTGTCTTTTCTGCTTCTGTGTGCCATACCTAGTGACTCAAGATATGGTCTGCAGACCAATCTTCTAAGGCCCTGTTTCTGCTAGACCTGAAACAGATCATTAGCAAAACTATTGTTGGAAAGAGCACCTTGATGCCCCAGATTTCCACCAAGCAGTACATTCTGTCAAGGAAGATGCATGGATTTCATCCCTCTTGCCAGACCAGGGTGCAGAGGGTGCCAATCACTCAAGTCTCCCCAACACATCCTCCAAAAAGCCCAAACAGACTTGGCAGAACAAGTGATTGCCTGCAAAATTTAAATCTAATAAGCCATCCTTCAAATCCACAGAATCCTGGTTCATCGTTGCCTGTAGGGGACCGTTTCTGCCTTTTTTGAGATTCCTGGTCATCCTCCATGATGGACCAATGAGCTTTGTGGGTGATATCTGAAGGGTACCTCATAGATTTCAAATCCTTTCCTCCATATCACTTCTGTTTGTCAAATGTTTCTTGAAATATAAAAAAGCCACAGCTAGTCCACAGAGCAGTCTCCACTTTCTTGGAAAAACAGGTTCTGGGACGAGTGCTAGTCCAAGATCGCTTTTCAGATTTCCATTCCAACCTTTTTGCTGTTCCCAGAATGAATGGCGGCTGCCATCCTATTTTGGACTTGAAATATCTGAACCAGTACATGGTTGTATCTGCATGTCCCAATCCACCGAACCACCAGAGCGCTCTGCACCTTGCTTTTGATTGCAATCATTACCAGTTCACAGCTATGTCATTTGGCCTGGCTTTGGCACCCAGAATCTCCAACATGATCATGGTAGCCCTGGCCGAGTACTTTCATGCCCAAGGCATTTCTCTGACACCATATTTAGATTATAGACTGATCAAGGATCCTTGAGAAATCTTCTCTCCATATCCAAAAGTGCACCTACAAACTTGTGCATGACAGTTGGATTCTCAACCTCGGCAAGTCTTCTCCTATCCTATACCAGGTACTGGTGTTTCTAAGCATGAGAATAGACACCCTCCAGGGAAAGGTGTTTCTCACAGAAGAGAAGTTTCAACTCCTGTTTCATGATGTCTCACAGGAGGTGGAGTGGCCCTTGGCCACATTCGGGGACTACATGCGAGTCCTAGGTTGTCTGGTGTGTTCACTGAAGGCAGTCCCCTATATCCAGTTCCACATGAGAGGACTTCAGAGGGACATTCTCAGGACATGGTCCAGGAGTCAGGAGCATCTCACTCGTCAGATGAATATCACTGCAAGCCATGTTGGATCTTCAGTGTGCGCTTCATCTTCCACATCTGACTCAGGGGAGACTCTTTGTGATTCCAGAGTGGAACCTGGTGAAAATGGAAACTGGCCTGAGGGGCAGGGGTACAACCCTGGGTTACCTGGGGACCCAGGGCAGGTGGACAGGGGAAGAGAGTCTACTGTTAATCAACATCTTGGAACTCTAATCGGTTTGTCTGGCTCTCTTGCTCTGGTCCCACTGACCCTGTTGAAGGCTCAGTCAGGCAATTCAATGACTGTGATATACATCAACGGGTGACCCACAGCAAGATTGTGTGGAGAGAGGTGGAGGCTCTCCTCATCCCAGCCATCTCAGCCATCCACATTCCAGAAAACACACTGGCAAACTTCCTCAGTCTAGAAGACATGGATCCAGGAAACTGGGAACTTCACCCAGAGGCATTCTACCTGATACTTCAGTATTTGGCACTATCAGCGATAGACTTGATGGTAACCAGGGAGAACAGGAAGGTGTCTGCATTCTGTATACGGACAAGGGACCCTCTGGCCTTTACTATGGATACCATGTCCATTCCACAAAACTTTCAACTGTCCTTTGTGTGATCGAAAGATCAAGAATGAGAAGGCTCTAGTCATTCTAATCGCCCCATTCTGGCGAGGCATGTTTGATTTGCAGACCTCATCAGCATTTACATTCAGGATTTGATCTTCCTGCAGCTCAGACCAGACCTGCTGCTTCAGGTACCCTTGAGGTAAGGATGTGGAGATACGGATGTTGAAGTCATGGCTCTTGAGGCCACCATTCTGAAATGGAAAGCATTCTCCACTATGATCCAGGCAAGGAAACTGGTGTCCTCTAAGACCATAAAGGTCTGGTCCATTTTTTACTGGTGGTACTCTGGCAAGAATATGGCTGTAAATGTCTTTGACCTTCTTATGGCGTTGTCCTTTCTTCAGGATGATGTCAACAAGAGTTTCAGTTTAAGTTCCCCAGGGTACAGAGCTCAACTCTCTCTTCCAGAGATGCATTGCCATTATTCCAGATGTGAAGACATTTCTGTGCCCTGCCCTTGTGGAGGAGGACCTCAACAACCTCATGGTTCCTGTGTTCCATATGGACTAAAAAGAAAAAGATTTTAACAGTTAAGAATACTAAAATTCTGCTCTAGCTCTCTGAATGGCTAAATGGCTAGTGGCTAGTGTATGCTGACATTGTAAGTAAAATGCCTGACGTGTGTTTTTCCCAACGGCTTTACAAAAAGGTTGAAAGAAAGCACAAACAAGTATAACTATTTATATCCAATAATCACCCAATAATTCCATATCCATTATGGCGTGTTATCAATCGACATAATTGTGGAAGTCTCGGTCCAGTATGATAAATGATGCCCATAAATAAACAATAAACATTGATTGATGCTACGAGATATAAAAAAAAATCAAATATATATAGTATTACGTGCATCATAAAGTGACAAGCTATACTATTTATCAAAATATATTATGCATAGACTAAAATACGAATATGCAATCAAAGTAATATCATAAATCCTATGAAATATTTTTAAATATGCATCCCAGTTTCTATGGGAATACCTATAGCATTGGTCAGAGTCCATCAGCATCTGGTATCAGGTGTGTTTATTTGTTTAAAGCTGGAGAAATGTAGCTATCCCTTATTCTTAAGAAAAGGATTAGGCTCAAGATTTGTTAAAGTTTTGTCTGGGTCTGTATGGGTGAAACTATATTGTTTAATGGTTTATCTACTACTTGTTGTCTCAGTTGTCTGTTTCCTAAATATGTCTCAGTCACAGTTTTTATTTATTACCTAACTAGCCATGGTTGAACACCTAAGAGGATTATTGCATGCATTTGATTAGGGGTGATTTACTGTGTAATTCTCTATGCAATACCACTCACTGACTGTTAGAGTGGCAATTTACCTGGCCCCTGATGAATGATGAACTATGAGGCAAGTGGTTGAGAAACTCAGAAATGTTTTCAGTTCTTGCAGGACCATCAAGAGCAAAGATTCAGGCCCAGTGATCTCCTTAGAGGTTTTCAGTCCTCTTCATAGCAATGTTGAATACAGTGTATAAATTGATGCAGCCTGAGATTCTGACTCTCTACTAAGTGCTCATCTCAATCATTCTTTCCAACTTGCAGGACCATCCTGCTTTTCAACCCATATCTAAAAGAGCAAGTCAGAGACGCTCAACTAGGAACGTGCCTGCTCTCAAACTGATGAGGCTCTATAGGATAAGTATCCTACCCAGGGTGCAATCTCTTTTAGCTCACTAGTGCCTTTCACAGAGAGGAAATATCCTGAAGCACATCATACTGATCCTACCAAAAGGCAGTCCAGCCACGAAGTGCCAGGCAAATCCTCTCTGAACAAGAGAAACAGCCAACCCCAGACGTACGTTACGGCCTTGTTGGGCCTTGTCAGTGAGGTGCAGCTGATCTCTCTAGGCACTGTGAGCAAGGAGTCCACATCGGGATTACCCTGTTACCCTTAGGGTGACTAGTCCCAAGGGCAGTTTGCATATGCAAAAGAGCTAGACAGAGACGCTCAACTAGGAACGAGCCTGCCCTCAAAGTGATGAGGCTCTATAGGATAAGTATCCTACCCAAGGTGCAACTCTTTTAGCTCACTAGCGCCTTTCACAGAGAGGAAATATCCTGAAGCACATCATACTGATCCTACCAAAAGGCAGTCCAGCCATGAAGTGCCAGGCAAATCCTCTCTGAACAAGAGAAGCAGCCAACCCCAGATGTACATTTTGGCCTTGTTGGGCCTCATCAGTGAGGTGCAGCTGATGTCTCTAGGCACTGTGAGCAAGGGGTCCACGTCTGGATTACACTATTACCCTTAGGGTGACTAGTTCCAAGGGCAATTTGCATATGCAAAAGAGCTAGTCAGAGACGCTCAACTAGGAACGAGTCTGCCCTCAAAGTGATGAGGCTCTATAGGATAAGTATCCTACCCAGGGTGCAATCTCTTTTAGCTCACTAGTGCCTTTCACAGAGAGTAGGATTTAGCCACTTGGATATCACCGGCAAGGCATCCGCTAAAGCATATCAGACCTTATAGCAGTGAAATTGTTGTTGTCCCACCAAACTATCTAATATTTGCATCCAAGCAGCAGCACTTTAAAAAAAAACAAAAGCAAAACACCCAGCCTACACACACACACACACACACACACAAATAAATGAATGAATATAGACCTGTCTCCTTTCCATTCCACATTAGTGAGTGCTCCAAAGCATTTTAACCTTTCTAACACACTAGAGGATGAGCGGATATTATTGTATTTCAATCTGTATGGACTATTGTGTTCAAAAGCTTAACCCCTTGTGCTAAACATGTCTCCAATGCTGCATTTTTTTCTTTAGCTTGCTGGAGATGTTTCTACCATCCAAGGGATTAAAATGATATTTTATGGTGATATTTACGTTTTCCACAAGTATAGCCAGTGATTAACCCTTTGAATGTTAGAGTGATACGAGAAGCAATGTGTTAAAGGAAATGCATAACTAATTGTGCTGTCTTTCATGTTCAGTGTGTGTGTGTGTCAGGTTATCCACTGCAGTTTGGATTTGTGTTTACAGTGGATCTGTCACCCCCTACACAACTCTGGTCTACTGGATAGATCACTGAGAACTGCTTATATGTCATCTTACCCATTTGTTTTTATGAGTGATACTTTTCAAAATTTGAAAATTTTACCTAATGACATCATTTGTGACTGCCTGATGTCCCACATGCTAAAGTGCGGTACCACAGGCTAATGATAACAGTCTTGCCATCCCCTTATAGGAAACCACCTCCCTCCTGCTTTCCTGTTTCTCCTCTTGATGATACACTAACTATGCTTTTGAGGTGTTTGTGGCAGGAAGCACATCCATGTGCTTCCAACCTCATATTTAGTAGCATGAGAGAGTGTGGTCTCACTACATATCTACTGCATGAAGCAAGTGGCATTGAGAAAAGGGGCTTGTTTCCGCACATAATTAGGATCTTTGCTGAGGAATGCACACTGCCATTCATTACAATGTTAACAAGGTGGTAGTGCTCTCCTTCATGACCTGGCTCTTACTCAGAGGTGATATCTGAGGATGGGGAAAGGGGTTTTGTGTATAAGAGCGAGTGTGGTGGGCCTCACCGATAACAATTAAACCAAATATGGAGGAGTTAGGAAGATGAAAGGTGGACTTTAAGGTAGCTAACTAATAGAAATGCTGTTTATGTTAAGGTTTAGGGGTAGACTTCAGTATTAGAGGTTGTATTAAATATTTCTAATAGGATTACAACTTCAGCATTAAGGGTTAGGGAAAGGATTGAAGGGAATTAAAGTAAAAGAAGATACAAGTTTAGGTAAAAAGAAAATAGTAAAGATTTAGGGTTATGGACAGGGTTAGAGATAAGCTTTAGGCTACTTTGTCTTTCCAAATATAGATCATGTACATTATGGGATGTCATTTATTCTCCAGGGGTGGAAAGGTGTCCACTGTAAGCAGAGAAAACAGGCCCAAAAATGCCAAGAGTCAGCCCTGCCTTTAAACTCGTCATTTATTTCAGCACACACAACATTCAAGACTGATTATGAATCTATGTCCAACTATCTTATCTTATAGTATAATAAAAAACATGTTCAGACAGTTCTCAGGATGCTTTAGATTTTTAATGCAATCGTTGAGCCCCTCAGCACCTATGTGGCCAAAATTATGAAAACAGCATGTGTCCGTTTCCCTGCAGTGCAGTCCTGTTATGCACATCATCTTGAAATATTGCAAAAATACATCTCAATATGATTCAAAACACAGGTATGTGCATTTGTTCAAATTGCAGGTATGCCATTATTTAAAGAATTGGTGCTTTGGATTTGTGATGGAAAAACAGCAAAGATTTGTAATGTTATTCACTGTGACGCAGCCTGTTCGTCATATGGCAATTACTCCCATACAAGGGTCTTTTCTAATGTTTTGCCTAGGTGAGGATATTTTATTTCTCACACCATCCAGTGTTCTGCCACATACAATGAAAACAAGGTTAATTCATGGCTGCCAGTCATAATGATTTTAGCTGAACATGGAAAGGTACTAGAATGTTTAGAATGTGCAAGATACAATTAGGTAGAATGGGTGAGAATTTAAAGGCTACAATAGGTTAGCACGTGTAGGACAAAGTATGAATGTTCTCTTTATTTCTGTGATTGACCCCAATACTGATGTTGTTCATATGAGCAGATGTCACAATACAAACTGTGACACAAAGACTTACAGGGTGATAAAAGATCTATTGGAATCATTTCATTACCTGTCAGGTTAAATTACTTTTTCAACATAGCTTGCTCTGAACTCAATCACACAATTGTGGATCTGTATAGGGGTTAAAACAACATCAAACCACTGCTGTGAGAATCTGTGTCCTTTTTAGAACCGGTGAATAACTAACTGGGATTAACCCTGACCATGTTTTGTTGCTTAGTAGAATAAATAGAACAGATTTGGTATGATGTGCAGGATACATTAGATCATATTTATAAAAGCAATTCTGTGGTAAACTAACAGCACCATAGGGAACAATTTTTTCCTTGTTTTAAATTGGGGAATTTAACCTCTTAAATACTACACAGGTGTCTAATGCATTGTGAAGCAATGGTTTGGAGATCTGTAGCATTCAAGAAGTTTACAAATCTGAATTTAAATGAACGGGCATTTACTTATTTCCAGTTATTTATTTGGTTTGCCTTTTGTCTTTATGTAAGTGAAATAATGGGTAAACATAAACAATGTAACCTTCTACAGTGAGGGAAACAATTATTTGATCCCCTGCTGATTTTGTACGTTTGCCCACTGAAGAAGAAATGATCAGTCCATAAATGTAATGATAGGTTTATTCGAACAGCGAGAGACAGAATAACAACAAAAAAAAGAATAACAACAAAAAAATCCTGAAAAACACATTTCAAAAAAGTTATAAGTTGATTTGCATTTTACTGACTGAAATAAGTATTTGACCCCTTTGCAAAACATGACTTAGTACTTGATGGCAAAACCCTTGTTGGCAATCACAGAGGTCAGACATTTCTTGTAGTTGGCACCAGGTTTGCACACATCTCAGGAGGGATTTTGTCCCCCTCCTCTTTGCAGATCCTCTCCAAGTCATTAAGGTTTCGAGGCTAATGTTTGGCAACTCAAACCTTCAGCTCCCTCCACAGATTTTCTATGGGATTAAGGTCTGGAGACTGGTTAGGCCACTCTAGGACCTTAATGTGCTCCTTCTTGAGACACTCCTTTGTTGCCTTGGCCATATGTTTTGGGTCATTGTCATTCTGGAATAGCCATCCACTACCCATTTTCAATGCCCTGGCTAAGGGAAGGAGGTTCTCACCCAAGATTTGAAGGAACATGGCCCAGCTCATTGTCCCTTTGATGCGGTGAAGTTGTCCTGTCCCCTTAGCAGAAAAACACCCCCCAAAGCATAATGTTTCCACCTCCATGTTTGATGGTGGGGATGGTGTTCTTGGGGTCATAGGCAGCATTCCTCCTCCTCCTCCAAACACGGTGAGTTGAGTTTATGCCAAAGAGCTTGATTTTGGTTTCATGCGCTTTCTTGAGCAGGGGGACCTTGTGGGCACTGCAGGATTTTAGTCCTTCACGGCCTAGTGTGTTACCAATTGTTTTCTTGGTGACTGTGGTCCCAGCTGCCTTGAGATCATTGACAAGATCCTCCCGTGTAGTTCTGGGCTGATTCCTCACCATTCTCATGATCATTGAAACTCCACGAGGTGAGGTCTTAAATGGAGCGCCAGACCAAGGGAGATTGACAGCTATTTTGTGTTTCTTCCATTTGTGAATAATCGCACCAACTGTTGTCCCCTTCTAACTAAGCTGCTTGGCGATGGTCTTGTAGCCCATTCCAGCCTTGTGTAGGCCTACAGTCTTGTCCCTGACATCCTTGGACAGCTCTTTGGTCTTGGTGAAGAGTTTGGGATCTGATTGATTGATTGCTTGCTTCTGTGGACAGGTGTCTTTTATACAGGTAAAAAGCTGAGATTAGAAGCACTCCCTTTAAGAGACTGATCCTAATGTCAGTTGTTACCTGTATAAAGGACACCTGGGAGCCAGAAATCTTGCTGATTGATAGGAGGTCAAATACGTATTTCACTCAGTAAAATGCAAATCAATTTTTAACTTTTTTGAAATGTGTTTTTCAGGATTTTTGTGTTCTTATTATGTCTCACACTGCTCAGATAAACCTATCATTAAAATTATAGACTGATCACTTCTTTGCCAGTGGGCAAACGTACAACATCAGTAGGTGATCAAATACTTTTTTCCCTCACTGTATCTATACTAACTGCACTACCGGACCTCTCTCTAGAGGAAGAACCTGGGGCTCGATTCTATTAGCCCAGTGAATATCGAAAACAAGAGGTGGTGGTTTTGACAGCACAGTTTACAATTCTATAAACTGTGCTGTCAACAATCACCACCACGCAAAAATGTCCAACGGGCGCAAAATTTGCACCCATTAGACATCACGTAAAAACCCCCCACAGACTTTGCTATCCTGATCCATGAGGTGGCTTCACTGCATGTGAAGGACCACACTTTTCATGGTGAAAATCCTGTGCCATGAAAAACATTAACAATACTAGTGCCAGTGGGGTATGCAACACATTATACAGCATTGCATACCCCACTGGCACTCATAGGGTTAATCTAGAAATCGGTCACACATATCCCAACAAATAAAAATTTACCAGTAATCCTGATGTCCAGCGGTGTCGCGGCTATCTTCTTCTTCTTATCTTCAGTCTTGTTTCTGCTTTCTTTTTTTTTTTTTTTTTTTTTTTTAATCCATTTGTGCTGTCAGTGCAAATAAAAAAATTAAGCCCCAAAGATGCGACCGTTAACTCTTTGAGTGCTGGAGGAGTAGCCGTCCTGCACTCAGAGAGTTAATATAGGTGGCATGTTAATGTCTGCTTTAAATAAAAAATCAAATGTTTTGAATTTTTCTCAGTAATATTCAATGACAAACCCCGCTAGAAGCCGATTGGCTGGGAGGTGCGTAAGCACTTCTTAGCCAATTGGAGGCTGACAGTTTATTTTGAACTGAGACTGGCAATATAAAAGCCAGTCTCGGTTCAAAATCCCGACAGTCTGACTCAGACAATGGCCCAAGATGTGGCAAGGGAGCTCTGCTCCAAAGGGGGGGGGGAGAAACTGGCAAAATTGAATATTACTGAGAAAATGTAAAACATTTGATTTTTTTAATTTAAAGCAGACATTAAGATGTCACCTATATTAACCCTTTGAGTGCCGGATGGTTACTCCTCCAGGATTCAAAAGGTTAATGATCTCATCTTTTGGGGCTTCATTTTTGTTTTGCAATGACAGCTCTAATGGATTTTTTTTGTAAACAAGAAAGAAGACTGAAGATAAGAAGAAAAAAGAGAAGAAAGAAGACAAGATTAATGAAGAAGACAGACAGTGGATGACAGGTGTTACATTTCTGACTGTTTTCAGCTCACTCTCGTTGTTAGACACTGACAAACAATGAGAGTTAGCTTTTTATTCCCTTTGATGTTCCCACAATTTGCGCTATTTAGTCCTAGTTGTAGCAACAAAAACAAACAACGAGCATTTGGCTAAAATGTGAGTTTTGGCCACCAATGCTTGTTGTTCCATGTACCTCACCAGCTATAGAGTAGCTGAGGTACTTGTGTGGGTTTATCACTCGTAGTTGTTTGTTCTATTACCACCAGTTTTACCAGTGGTAATCGTATTGAGCCCCTGGTCTCCAACTAGGAAACCGAGAAAGTGGTACATTGCACCACTATCTGCTTTCCGGTCAGGAAGCATGTTCTTCTATGAGAGAAAGAACCAGGTAAGGTAAGGTAAGTAAAAAATTAGAAAAAAAGGGTTAAATGCTGAAAAAATTGAAGTTTATGAAGTTTGAATATTTATTCTGCTATAGCAGAATAAATGGCCAAAATAAAGAAGGGCTAACGTAAAAAAAATTCCACCCAAGGACAGAGTTCAATAAAAGGAGAAGAAAAAGAATCAGACATATACACTCTGTATTTCTGGAAAAAAGGAGCACAAAAAAAAAAAACAAAATCTAAAAGCACTATCTTTTATTTATTTTTTTTTTATTGAGAAAAAGAAATCAGAATTACAATCATACAGAGAAGATAAGGGAAAGCAAATTAAGGTTCGGATTGTCAAGTATATAAAATGTAACATATAAAGCTAGCAACATCCTGTATAAACTATAAATGACACAATCATTAAGGAGAAGTACAACAAGCGTATGGAAATGTCAGGATCAACAATAGTACGAGAGTGGACAGCAACTGATTATATATGAACCTAGATAATAAGAAAACAGAGACATCGACAGGAAGAAAACATATAAAAATTACAAAGCAAGCACGAGTAGTAAAGTTAAGAGAAGGAAGGAGGGTAAGGGAAAAGAAGGGGGGGGGATTGGCGAATGCGTACACTGAGTCCAATCATGCCTTAACCACATCCATCTATATTAGCCATCTCCAATCCAAATCTCCCAAATTATAGCTGTTAAACCCTAAGGAGCCACTAACATGGTGGACCTAGCGTGAATGTTCCAGATGATTAGTCTCCATGTATAAGACCCAAGGGGCCCAAATAGAGTCATACAATTGCCTTGACCCACTCATAACGGAGGTCAATTTCTCCAAGGTAGATATATCAATTAGTTTCTTATACCATGCCGACAGTGTAGGAGGCATTGGCGACCTCCAACATTGGGGAATACACATATTAGCCGCAGTAACCAAGTAGTCCACTAGTCGGCGAGTAAAAGTAGGAGGTAGAAAAGGCAAATAAACCAAGAGAAAAAAGGAGTTTCGGATCCAGTGGAACAGGGTTTCCTAAAATATCACCCATACAGCCTACCACCTCCCTCCAGAAGGGAACTATAAGGGGACAGGACCATCAGATATGACCTAGAGATCCACATCCACTATTACATCTCCAACAGGTCTGTGGCACCGAAGGATGAAAAGAGTGCAAGAGTAGCGGCGAACGATACCACCGCAACAGCAGCTTATAATTCGTTTCCATAACAGTAACATTACGTAAGGATCGCAGTCGATAAGATGCGAACTCAGGGACCGGAGGGGAGAGCAGTAAGTAGGGTCTCAAAGGGAGCCAACTTGGCCTCCTTCAAAAGATCAGCCACCACCAGACCCTCTCCGCGACCCCAAGCTGCGAACGCTCTCCCTGACCTACCCGGCGGGAAGTCAACTGAATGCAGGAGAGAGAACAAAGGAGAAGGCACACTGGACAAGGACGTCACAACCATATCCCAGGCACGAAAGAGAGGCGACAAAATGGGATCACTTCTGGTTACTGAAGGCCGAGACTGCTGCTGTGTCCAAGGCAGCGCCTTGATGTGGAACGGGGAGCACAAAACTTCCTGAAGAGGGATCCAGGACTTTGAGGAGGTGGATCAGAACCAATGCGGGATGAGGCTCAGAAGAACACTACGGTGGTACCGGAGAAGATCTGGGGTGCCCAATCCTCCCCTCTTATGAGGGTGAACAATCAACAAAAAATGCACCCTAGCCGGCTTGCCCTTCCAGGTGAAGGAATTAAAGGCATGTTGTAAAGATTTCAAATAGGTTCTTGGCAAGAAAAAGATATAAAACCTTAGGCAAAAAAACTGTTTTAAGAAGGTTGACTCTTCCAGACCAAGACAGAAATAAATGTGATAGTTTACGAAGGTCCGTAGAAATAGACATCAATAACGGGAGGAAATTAAGACTGAACAAATCGGAAGGGGATGGGGGTAGCTGAATCCCAAAATACTGCACTGCCTCAGAAGTCCACTGGAAGGGAGCCATCCTCTGGAGGACGGTCCGGAGATCATGCGGGACACCCAGATCCAGAATCACAGATTTGGAAACGTTAACTTTAAAATTGCTAACACTACTAAACAGTTCCATCTCCGCAACGGCCGCCGGTAGGGACTCAGCCGGCTGGGAGAGGGAAAAAATAATGTCATCAGCGAACAACGAGATCCGATAATCTAAAGCTCCTGCATGCAACCCCACTATCTTAGAATCACGTCGAATCCGACACGTCAATGACTCCATCACCGTGATAAAAATAATAGGAGACAGGGGGCACCGCTGATGAGTTCCATTTCCCAATCGAAAGCTGTCAGATAGAGAACCGTTGACGCAGACTCGAGCCGATGGATTATCATAAAGAGCCATAACTTTGGAGATAAAAAGTCCCCCCAGTCCGAACCCCTCCAGTACGGATTCAACAAAACCCCAATCTACTCTATTGAATGCCTTTTCAGCATCAACAGAGAGAAGTATGGCCGAATCGCCCCTATCCCTCACTCCCTGTAGTAGATGGATAAGACGAATGGAATTGTCTCTCGCCTCCCTCCCTGGAACAAATCCAGCCTGATCATAATGGATCACGTCATTCAGCAAGGGACAAAGCCGACTGGCCAACACTTTGGAGTAGATTTTAAGATCAACGTTCAACAGGGAGATCGGTCTATAATTGGAGCACAACGTTGGGTCTTTGTCCGACTTCGCTATCAGAGTAATTATTGCTTCTGTCATGCGCGGGTGATCCGAAATATGATTTGGGAATGCATTAAATACTTTAGTCAGAATCGGCACAAGAAGATCTGAGTAAGTTTTATACAAAAGCAACGGGAAGCCATCAGGGCCCGGTGCCTTACCAGTTGCCATCTGGCTGATGGCCCCGAGCACCTCCGCCTCAGAAACTGGTTCATCCATAACTGCCGCCTGGATTGGAGTAAACCTGGGAAGCGAAGCCGAAGACACATACCTTGCCTGAGCTTCCTGAAGAAGAACAGCTGGCGGGGCACCAGGATTATAAAGGGACTGGTAATAATGCCTAAAAGACGATGCCATAGTGAGTACATCTCTAGCAAGGTCACCATCAGTGTTTCGATATGGCTTGTATGTTCTGTCTCTGAGGTACCCCCTTCACCTGCTGCAACATCCGTCTGCCACCCTTATTACCATTTTCGTAATGAAATCGCTTAGTCCACAGATATGACCTGTTGACCTGAGCATGTAGTAGCGTATTCACACGGGTCCGATGAGAGAGAACCTCGGATAAATCCGATGCACTCCCCGAGGAAGCGTGAGAGAGCTCTGCCTCTGCCAGAGAACGCAGAAGGGAGTCAAGTTCCTCCGCAGCCCTGCGTCGCCGCCTCGCCGTGAGCCTAATACAATCCCCCCTCACCACACGTTTGAGGGCCTCCCAATATGTGATGTCCGACAGATCAGGTGACTCATTCAGGGTCATATAATCCTTAATTGCCACTCTAAGGTGTTCGGCCGAAAGAGGATCAGTCAGAAGAGAGCCGTCCAACCTCCAACCACTCCAGTGCGAAAGCACCATCGGGATAACTAAGGTCAGAGTGTAACGGTTTGTTTTGACACTCAGACCAGTAGGTAAAATAAAACAATCTTTTATTGAAAGAAAATAAATACAAATGATCGCCCTCTACAGTTGACAGCAACAATTGCAAGCTATAACACAGTACACATAGCTTTAATAATATGGATAGAAGGCAACCAACATAGGAACAGCGAATAGGGGACTGGCCCCTAAAGGGTGAATGAGAGCAAATTGTCAGTCTCAGCTGTGGGGTTTGGCACGCCCGTGTGGTGTAGGGATCAAGTGAGCAAATGTGCACGGCACAGAGTTCATATAAATATGGGTCGTAGATGTTCAGTGACCAATGTGAGTGATAGCAGCACAGTAACCCAAAATAGCCCCCACGGGCGTTCGTCAATAGACCATTGAGCCTGCGAGTGCGAGAGTATGTAGCCCCCACGGGCGTGATTGAGACTAGCCTGAGATGCGAAGCTGGCGTTTTAGCCCCCACGGGCGTATAACCGGAGACCAATGTGAGCACAACACGAGCCAATAGCCCCCACGGGCGTTTACCTACGGATCTAGCAAGAGCTTGGAGCCTAACCTTGCCACCAATAGCCGCACCGGACACCTCCGTTGATAACCGTGAGAACAAGAGCCAAAGATGCCCAACCGGCCTAACAGGATAGACTACTCTGCAAGCGTAATCGGGAGTTGCCGTCCAAGTAGCAGCCAACTCAGCAGCAGTAGACTTACAAGGTAACGGTTCTGTATTTAGAAAGGAGGTCCGGTCAGAGAGCAGCGGCAGTGCAAGGGTTAAAAGGTACGTTTGAATCTCCCAGGCTCGGTATGGTAGCTTAGCTCTGCAGTGTGTATAGGCTCGGTACAAGAGGCACAGCTTACGCAAGTCAGCAAGGGACTCTGCACTGATGGATGGGTTAACCAGGAGGGTAATGGTCACACTCGATCGGCACAGCGATGCAGGATTCAGAATGTCGCGGCGGCGACACAACCAAGCAGGCCGCGATGATCTTGAAGCAGGAAGTCGGCCAGCCGGATCGTAGCACGTAGAGGGTTCTCTGACAAGCCGGATCGTAGCACGTAGAGGATTCTCAGACAAGCCGGGTCGTAGCACGTAGAGGATTCTCAGACAGGCCGGGTCGTAGCACGTAGAAGATTCTCAGACAAGCCGGGTCATACACAATCAGGAACACTGGAGAGTAGTCAGGACAGGTCAAAGTCGGTACACAGGAATCGGATACTGGAACACAGCAACAGCAAGTCTGGCTCAGAAACACCACGAAAGGGCATCTGACAGATGTAAGAGTCAGGTATAAAAAGGTCACCAAGGGGCGGGCCAAACCAAGTGAACAAATCACAGTCTGCCACAGATGAGAGTGACAGAATAATCACAGGCACTGTGATACAGAGTAATCGGTGCATGATCCGACCATGTGATAGGATGAATGCCTGTATCCGAAACATAGTGTAGATGAGCTTGGGAAAGCAAGAAAAGATCGATTCTGGAGTAAGTGGAGTGTGGAGTAGAAAAGAAAGAGTATGACCGAATAGAAGAGTGCTGAAGTCTCCAAGGGTCAACTAAAGCAAAATCCGTCAAAGCTTTCCAAAAAGCCACATAATGTGATCTTGGAAGGCTAGCAGATCCAGCTGAGCAGTCCACAGAGGGGTCTAAAACAGAATTGAAATCCCCTCCCAATACCAGCAGCCCCTCCCCAAAGGAAGCCAAATCATCAAAAACACATCTGAAGAATGGGAGCTGCCGAGAGTTGGGAGCATATAAAGAGCAGAACGTAATGCGTAATGACCCCAGATGCCCCTTCACAAAGACCTATCGGCCCTCCCTGTCCCTCAGGACATCCGAGCACGAAAAGGAGAAAGAGCGATGCATGAAAATCGCCACTCCACTCCGCTTAGAGGCAGCACAGCTTAGATAGTGAGAAGAGTAATTCTTACTGCGAAGGGTAGGGATATGGGAAGCCAAAAGATGGGTCTCCTGCACAAAGCACACCTGTGCCCGCAGATGAGTAAACTCCCTAAACATAATAGACCGCTTAAACGGAGAATTCAATCCCTTAACATTAAGGGACGCTACCTTAAACTTCAGGGCCATAGCGCATGACAGTAGGGGAGAGGACCTGGACCCATGGCTACCTCCCACACACAAGCACCCAGAACACACACTAGCCAAGGGGACAGGGACAGGGAAAGCAAAAAGAGGACAAAGAACAAAAGGAAAGGGTGAGAGAAGAGAAAGGAAAACGAAGAGAAGGGACAAACCCATTGGTATGCATAAAGCACAGCACACCAAAAAAAGAGTAAATACATATACTACCGTAACGGAAATCAAGAAGCACTGAATAAAATACTGTACGGCTTCCAGGGGGAGTAGAACCATAGAGTGAGATCATGACATTTTCAGAGAGCTGCATTCAGGAGTAAATGAGTAATAAAAAGGCTGCAAACACACTAACAGTAAAACAAAAAGACCTAGCAGAATGTGCTGACAAAAGAAAACTTAACAAAAATAGAACTAAAGTAGTTAGGAATACTTCCAGCATGCAAAAGAGCAATCGATCTGGGCTGTAGCAATAGACATTGCATCTCCAGCGTGATAGAATACCCTAGACAATGGACCACCACTACCACTTCCCGCCTAACGCCAACTAGGGCACAAGTGCACCTTACCAAGCAGTAGCAGCAGTCCACCACCTCCTCCATATCAAACAGTAACATAACACTTTGGGGAAAAGTAGCAAACACATACCCCAATACACCCACAGCATCCCCGTTTTTTTTTTTTTGTGTTGTTTTGATCCTCTCCTAAACCAAAAATAAAAATTGAATCCTCCTTATGGAACATATGAAGGGGGAGGACATGCAGAGGTCGAGAAATGAAGGAAGAGGAGAAACAGAATTAGCGGAAAAGAAAGTAATAACAGAGAGCAAGGCTGGAATCTGGAGGCCCCACTAAACTGATGGTCAAGTATAGTGATACATATAAAAACTGTGACTATTGGAAGCACTTCAAGTCATCATCAGACCCCATACAAAATTAAAGGGAATCCCGCACCAACCCCCACACACCCCCCCAATCCGCAATTGGAGCGAGAGACGCGCCATTACCCGTGCATTCCCCGATCCAAGGACAGAACATGCCCCAACAGGAGTAGCAGCGTAACCACTTCCACATCTAACCTTAGTCAGGAAAAAAGTGAGTGAAGAGGGGTCACAGTGGAGAACAAAGGGGATGGAGGGGGCAAGACAAACAAAAGGGAAAGTAGGGACCAGGGAGCAAGGGTGCAAGGGGACCATGAGGAAGTGCAGAATCAGCAGTCCAGCCAGGGCAAGCCCCAGATACCAAGAACTCTGGTAGACATCCGGATGGGTGATCAATCCAGGGCTGTCAACACAGTCAAGCCTCACACTGGGTAATCTGAGGAGGAACCAGCTGCAGGTCTTTTAAAGGGATAGTATTACTTCAGAATTACTATCCCTCATATTGTAGCCCTTAATAAACTGAGTTAAATGACACCAGCGACATCTCTCAAACCTTTATGGTTTAAGAGATAGCCGCTTTTATAGTTTCCTCTCCCCTGCTGTCAGCGTTCTGCTGCCAGCAGGGGAATCTGGTCCCGGGACAGGCGGAGGCTCTTAAATAGAGCCGATATCTCGTTATGGAAGGAAAAATGATTCATTGAAACAGTCTTCTACGTGTGCTTGGTAACCAAGCACACGTAGAAGACTGTTTCAATTAATCATTTTTCCTTCCATAACGAGATATCGGCTCTGCTGAAGAGCCTCCGCTTGATTCAGAGACCGGATTCTCCTGCTGGCAGCAGAACTCTGACAGCAGGGGAGAGGAAACTTTGAAAGTGGCTCTCTCTTAAACCATAAAGGTTTGAGAGATGCCGCTGGTGTCATTTAACTCCGTTTATTAAGGGCTACAATATGAGGGATAGTAATTTTGAAGTAATATTATCCCTTTAAGGCCCCAGGAAACAGACTGCCAATGCAGGCGCTGCTGTAGAGGCTCAGACGGTCTAGGGGAAACACGCTCTGTCGAAGGGGTCACAGTTACAGTCAGGAAACGCATCAAATCAGATACCTCCTGGATCTCCTCCGCTCTACGGATAGTATGGGTGCCCCCTCAAAGGTAATAATCATGGCAAATGGGAATCCCCAGTGATAAGGGATCTGCCACTTGCAAAGCTCATCTGCCAGTGGTTTGAATGGTCTCCGGAGCTGCAGTGTTCTGAAAGAGAGATCATGGTACAGAGAGAGTTGTGCATCTTCGTATGCCACATGAGGTAAGTTGCGTACTTTCTGCATTACAGCCTCCTTCTGTGCAAAGGAATTGAAGCAGCATACTACATCCTGGGGACGTTCTCCTTGTTGTGCATGGGGGCGCAGTGCGCGGTGCACACGTTCCAGCTTCACCAAGACAGGAGAGGTAAGGCCTAGCAACTCGCTGAATATTTTCTGTAAGGTTTGCAAAAGTTAATTCGGCGGGACCGTCTCCGGCAACCTCCGAATTCTGATATTCGAGCGTCTACCTCGATTCTCCAGATCATCAAGTTGGGACCGGAATTCCTCAATGGAGTCGTCTTGTAGTTGCACGTAGCGGTACAAATCTTCCTGTTGGGAAAACAGTCTCCTGTCCCTCCTCTAGATCCTGTACCCGGGTTCTCACACTATGAAGGTCCGTTCTCAATGCTGCTATGTCTTGTTTGATGGATTCTCCAAGTGAGGTAAGCATTAGCTCGATCTCTGCCTTTGTGGGTAGGAGGCTTATATCACGAGCCGACCTGGGAGAGCAAGCTGAGCCGGGGATATTTTCCTTGTTGGCGTCCATCATCAGCACATTCCGCCGCTCAGGAGAGAGGGCCTTCAATTCCCCACGGTTTTTGCTCGATGTAGGATCGAAAAACGCACCAATCGACTGTGCCTTTTTCTTCTTGCCAGTCATTGCAATGTCCAGTAAGATAAATCAAAGTGGAAAAATAGCCTAAAAACACGCTTTTAGAAGCTACAGCTCTGGAGCTAACTCATTACACGAGCACTATCTTTTATTAAAAAATTCTACTGCACAATATACAAACTGCACCCCCCAGATGCATATAAAAAACAAGCTCAAATGCCTCCCGGCATATAGACAATAGCCTTTCTTTCTCCCAATTCTTTGTTTCATAAAGGGGTTCCAATTAGCCTTTGATTACCAGATTTTCCTCAACCAATAGACCTTGAAGTCTACTTCTATTTTTGTCTGCATGGTGTCACTCAGCCTTAACCCTTTGAGTGCCAGAGGGGTATGCAACCCATTGCTTTGCAATGCGTTGCGTACCTCTCTGGCACTCAATGGGTTAAGTCTTCCCAGGAGGCACCAGTATTTCATTCATACAATATCCACCCAACACATATCGTGGCTCTCTAGCCACTTCCTCAGGGGTTACAGACCATAATGCATGTTTCCTCTATAAAACATTCTTCACCCACGTCATCAATTACATCATCCTAACCACCCTCTCCATTAGAAGTTTACCCTTACTAATGTTACAAAACCACTGCATCTTTCTATTCTTCCTACCTATTGGGACGATCCGTCAGACCATCCATACTAAAAAAATAAATAAAAAATAATAATAAAAAATAATAAAGACTGAAATATAGTAATAATACAACTAATATTAACTACCAGATAAAATAATACACATACTCCCTAACTATTTCTCTAGGAAAGCTGCCAGATCTAGATCTACATTTAACCCTTCTGGCACTAGGGTTCCCAGGTCCTTTATCCATCTAGTTTCCATTCTTCATAATGTTAGTAATTGATTCCCCACTCTTTGTCTAGTCTTAACCTGGTCAATAGCCTGTACTTTCAGTCCGTTAGTTAACCCTCCATGTACCTCACATACATGTCTAGAAAGACTATGCTTTTCAAATTTATTAGCAATATTTCTCAGATGTTCATTCATTATGATTTTCAGTTTTCTACACGTTCTCCCTACATATTGTAATCCACAAACACATGTGATCAAATAGACCACATGTGTGGGATTACAATTGAATTGGCCCTTCACCGAATATTGCTTCTCGTGGACTTTGATGTAACCTTTCTGGTGCTTATTCCTCTTGGGATGAGTGGGCATGTACTACACTGCTTCCTCCCACATCTAAAGGTTCCACATGATCTCCCTAATATACTGGTTATTGTCCCCTCGTGTTCATTTTCCCTTTTTAGGTCACTTGGAGCTATCATTTGTTTCACACTTTTATTTTTCCTTGACTGGACCCAAGACTGGGTCATTTTTGACAATATACCAGTATTTGCTTAAGAGATGACTGATGTTTCCCGCACATGTATTATACAATGTTTTGAAATATGGGAGCCAATTTTGTTGTGTTTTGACATTCTTTTCTTTATATTTAATAGGAAGTTCTTATCACGGTGCCTGTGCTCCTCTTGCGACATTCTGTCAGTCTACACTCTGCTTCTCTCCTATTGGCTATACTGTGCTTGTCCCGCCCAGTATGGCCTTTATATACTGGGTTCTGGCACCTTTCCTGTGCCCTTTCGTGGTGTTCCTATACCAGTGCTTGTTCCTGCTTTCAGTATTCCCAGTGTATCGACCCGGCCTGCCTGACTACTCTGCATCTCGTCTGCTGCCTGTGAACCTACCCGGACCGCCTGACCATTCTTCTTCTCCTGCTCCTGTGCAACGACCTGGCATGGCTGACATTCCTGCTCCGTGTACTGACCAGGCTTGGCTGACATTCCTGCTCCGTGTATCGACCCGGCTTGGCTGATGTTCCTGCTCCGTGTATCAACCCGGCTTGGCTGACATTCCTGCTCTGGCTGCCTCTGAATCGCCTTAGCAACATTCCTATTGGTTAGGCATTTGTGACGCTCCCGGTTGGTTGCGACCTCAGGGCGAGTTGCTCAGTCTGTTCCTGTCACGGCAGTGCTCAGTTGTGTGTCTCCGTTACTGCTACGGCAGTGTGCAAGTGGCCTAGTCTTTGTTACTGCTATTGCAGAGTGCAAGTGGCCAAGTCTCCATTACTGCTACGGCAGTGTGCAAGTGGCCTTGTCTCCGTTACTGCTCCTGCAGAGTGCAAATGGCCTAGTCTCCGTCTACTGCTACGGCAGTGTGCAAGTGGCCTTGTCTGCGTTATTGCTACGGCAGTGTGCAAGTGCCCTAGTCTCCATTACTGCTCCTGCAGAGTGCAAGTGGCCTAGTCTCCATTACTGCTACGGCAGTGTGCAAGTGGCCTGGTCTCCGTTACTGCTCCTGCATAATGCAAGTGGCCTAGTCTCTGTCTACTGCTATGGCAGTGGGCAAGTGGCCTTGTCTCCATTACTGCTACGGCAGTGTGCAAGTGGCCTCGTCTCTGTTACCGCTCCTGCAGAGTGCAAGTGGCCTAGTCTCCGTTACTGCTACGGCAGTGTGCAAGTGGTCTCGTCTCCGTTACTGCTACGGCAGTGTGCAAGTAGCCTAGTCTCCGTTACTGCTCCTGCAGAGTGCAAGTGGCCTAGTCTCCGTTTACTGCTACGGCAGTGTGCAAGTGGCCTAGTTTCTGTTACTGCTCCGGCAGAGTGCTAGTGGGGTATCTCTGTTTACTGCTACGGCAGAATACAAGTTGCTTGGTCTCCGTTACTGTTACGGCAGTGTTCTATGTTGCTCAGTCTCTGATACTGCTCTGGCAGTTCACGTTTGCCTGCTAACCTATTACTGGGTGTTACTCATCCCTAAGCTCTCTATCATAAGTGAACTCCTTCACAGAGCTCTCTTCACATGGGACTGTTTATACTCGCTGAAGGCCATTAACCCATGTAGTACAGATACCCTGGGAATCCTTCGTATTCCGCCTGACCTGTATCAGTATATTTTGTTATGGATTCTATGGTTATACTGGACCTGTGTAGGCATATGCATATGTAACCTGTCTTGTGTCTGTATTATTCTGATAAAATACTACAGGACCTGTGAGATTATTGTATTATTGTTTTTTCAATAAAACTGTGTTTTATCCTAAACCACTGAGTCTGTGTGTCAAACAAACCGTTACAGTTCTTTCCTGTCAATATCTTTCATTCTTATGTATGCTCTGTATTCTGCTTTTCTTTTTCTGTCAAGCAGTGCAAGTTTGGTGTCCACTTACACCTATGGTTTGTATTGTACCAGTTAGTCTTGTGGAATACTGGTCTATAATGGAGTTTTTTATTCTCTTTTTTCACTCCTAGTAATCTTGGTAGATTCATTGGAATATCCCCATAGTTCCTGTGTTCCACATTGGAAATAAGAGAAAAAAGTGGTTTAAGACCTTGGAAAGAGGAAACCTCTAGGGGTGTTTGTTTAGGGGGTTTCCTTCTTTCACTTTTGTTTCTTTATGCTATTTTGCTATATGTTGAAACTGAGGTGAAGAGAGAAAGCTGGAAGGAAGATGGAATTATCTGCCTCAAAACCCTTGCCTTTTTTGGGGAGGGCAGGGGGGACTTCCCCATGGTTCTTGTGTTCCACATGCACTGAAGGAAATAATTTCATGGTAAGTACACTAAAATCCTCTTTTAAATCAATGTGAATTTTGGACATTTTTATTACAACGGTACAGTTGGATTGCTTCATTTTGTGAATACGACCCAAAGTGGTGAGAAGTCTCTCCTGTGATAAAAGACTCTACAATTCTTAGAGTATCATTTTTCAAGTTAAAGAAATTTCATACAGTTCGAAAATATACTCCTTACGATAATGTGGGGCAGGGTTCCCATACTTTTTAAGTTGCTCTACAACCTTTTTAAATTGTGAAACATATAAATAGAAAAAAACAATTCTGCAAAGTAGGTGGAAAAAATAGAATAGCTTATTGTATTTGGAAAAGTGTGACATAATAAGCTTGTTGCTACAATGCATTTATGCATGCAACACACCTGTGAGTAACCACTGGTATAGAGAATGGGGAGCTCTGATTTATCACTGCTTAGGATATTTCTCCCACAAGGCTAATATTGTGCACCAAAAAATGGAAGGAAAGTTAAAGTATACGTTCAGTTGTTAATCAAAACATTGCAATTCTTAGAATTTATACTCATTTTAAATAATTCCATAAATGAACTTTTGTTGTGAATATACTTGTAACATTTATTTATGCCTTTGAAAACCCATCACTTAAAACTGAGTAGCAAAGACTTTATATAAATATATACTAGTGTAAAAGCCCGTGTACACAGGCCAAGTCTGTGCATTCAGGCAGTGTCTACTGCGCATGACTGCATCAGACAAAGCCTGCATTCAGGCAGTCTCTACAGTGCATGACGGTGTTCAGGAAGTCTCAACTGTGCATGACTGCGCGTTCGGGCAGTCTCTACTGCGCATGACTGCATCAGAAAAAGCTTGCATTTGGGCAGTCTCTGCTGCGCATGACAAACATACATCTGGCCTTTTATTATTTGTGATGATGATTATGATAATTCCTCATATTTCTTTCCCCTCAGCATTTACACAAAGTTTTGATTAAAAGGTAGCATACATTTGATTTTGGGTGAGCACTTTTTTATTTAAACAAATGAACATAAAAAAATAAACTAAGGATGAACCATCTTTATATTATTGCTTTCAAGAAAAAAAATGTCAAGTTAAAAAAAAATATATAAGAGCTGTCAGAATTTATAAAAAGATGCATTTTAATAATTGTAATACAGTAATGATTAATAGATTTGAGAGGTTAAATAGAAAGGTAACAGTTAAATACATGGTTAAATGCATATAACACAGGAACTCTCTGGAAAGTGCACCAAAGGTTTGTTTAGCAGATTAATCCCATGCTGCTTTTCAAATGCAACATCCAGTGCTCTGTGGAAAGGTTTAAATAGTGACAGGTCTTTCTTTCTTACACAAACTGCTGGATTGTGTCAAATGGATCTAGGCAGCTTTCAAAGGATTTTCTTTTACAATACTAAACAGTACCTTGATTCCACAATGGTGAAGGGCAGAGTAAAAGGGAAACAGATGAAAAGACTGCTGGCTGAGCTGTTCCTTTATGAAAAGAACAGGACATTTCAAAGGCCATGGTAACTCCCATTTCTGTGGCCATAGCTTCTTGATTTTCTTCTCTTTAGATTATTGTTTTACTTTTCCAACCCGTAATTATATGTCTTTTGTCAATATAAGTAAAGCCTCTAAACAGATAACTATATAAACCTACTAATAGGAAGCAGGGACACATTTTGAGAACAAACCTGCACCTAGCAAAGTCCACATAAAAATACACCACAACAGCAATAAGGAGAAATATACTGTATATTTTTTCATTTAAAAGTATATACTGTTAATAAAATCCAACATTAATGTTCTTAACTCAAATCGAAATAAAAGATGGTAAATTCAGGGATAAGGTCTCACTCATGAAAAAGGGAAAAACAAAAAAACATTGAGGCTGGATACATGATATCTCCTCTAACAATCAATTACATTATAGAATAGCAATTACATAATTAAGTTCATTAATAACCATAAATGAGATGTTACATACAAAGTACATGGAGGAGCAGAGTTAATGTTCTCAAAATCTCTGAATTGCTCAGGTTTTGTTAGTTTGAGTGAGATAAAATTACTACTCAATCATAACATATGATCAACAATATACATTCAT
This sequence comes from Rhinophrynus dorsalis, assembly GCA_037306005.1. NCBI lineage: Eukaryota > Metazoa > Chordata > Amphibia > Anura > Rhinophrynidae > Rhinophrynus > Rhinophrynus dorsalis. The sequence continues at coordinate 322,083,878 of CM074720.1, read as the reverse complement.
TTATTGCAGACAGCAACTTGATTTATCAGTCATGAGACCTGTTTCCATTTGACTATCAAACTTTGAAGTCCTCACTTGATTGAGCATTTGATTTGAACAAAATGTATTATTCTCTGTGCATGATCTACTAAAGGAGCAGTAATTATCAAACGTATTTACTGTAACCCTTTCCCTGCTTAGTAAAACAATCACATTTCCACTGCTGGGATATTCTTCATTCAATATTTATTACAGATCAAACCAACCATTGTAACTTTTTAATGAATTATCTCTCAGCAATTAGTCTTCCTTCTCCTGCGGGAGGATCATCCTGAACTTATCAAACATGATGTTATTAAATCTACCATTTTTAGATTGATAAGACAATATTTTAAAAACAGCATCTTATCACAATCCTTAAGAACTTTGTTTTTCTAGAAAGAGAAGTACTACTGGCTACACTCTATGTACATATAATCTGTATATAGCGATTGACCACCAGGATGGGATGAAGACAGTGGAAGAATTACTCATCCACAGTGAGAAATACCAAGGACCAAACACAGACTTTGACCTGACTTTGAATGACTTTCTATTTGAGAAGCAATATTATTAACAGATATCTGGCACTCCGACAGAGAGCTGTATGGCCCCATCATATGACAATGCTTTTATGTTCAAGTATGAAATGGAACATATCCTTGGACTCTATGGAGAAAAAAATGAAGTATTTCTGATACATAGATGAAATGTTATTTTGGCATGGGGATTCATATTCTATTCAGTCTAGGTGAATGAGCTTTACAATATACCTGGGGAGATTATGTTTACCCTGGAAACAAGCCTTAAAGAAATCAACTTCTTAGACGTCAATCATAATGATTAGAGAAGTATCTCTATAATAGTAAGAAGAAATAAGGACATATTAGCATCAGATTCCAGTCTATTCCAATTTTTGCAGCAACCGTGAGCAATGGACTACAAGAGGGAGAATAATTTAAAGCTCTTATAGTAAGGATGGAACTCTAACTGTGCTACAGTAGAGTCTTGGCTGAAAATATAAAGGCTGTTTTAAATGCACAGATTGAGTGACGTCTGCATATATTTCTTCTGTAAAGTTGTTATTTTCCCCCACAAATATCTCTTCATTGTAAAGAAGTAGTCCATTGCCACTGCATAGTCTGCAGAACAAACCCTTGTTGTCTATAGGGTAATCTGCCTATGAAGGTTAGTCTACATAGGGAAAACAACCCTGTCAGAGTGATGAAACACTTTATTGAACCTTCCTAGACTGCTGACTACCTGCTCTTCTCATGGGGCAGACCTCAGCAATTTCCTGTCCCCAACATCTCTTCCACCCTTCTACTGTGCATAATAGAATGCTCTCTCTTGTTAATAAACTGAACACAACTTGCAACCTCTTCCTCGCCAACTCTCTTAATCTATATACTATCACAGACACCTGGCTCATATTCTTGCTCTTCGGCTGAAGCTCCTATCTCTTATGGTGGTCTGTCTTTCTTCGGTGTCCCATCCCATGGTTGTAGAAGTGTATTGTCTCCTCCTCATTAGCTGATGTAGGACCAATCAAATAAAGTATTTAAGGAAGTCCTCCCCCTTTCATCTCTAGTCTTTTTGGACCTAAACTAGCTGAAGTATGAAGAGCTGACAACAGCTCTGTATACTTGAATTATTTATTTTTACTGTTATGGGTAAACGATAGAAGCTACAATAAAATACCTGTTGTTATTTCCCAGAAGGGCCACACTCAGTGTTGTCCTTTCTCCAGGAAGACCTGCTTCTTGCATTGTTCCCCCAAGGATGCATTCTTGTGGAGCAAAGAGGCAGAGGATGTCTTGCTGAAGTGTAACCATGCTTTCCCTGCAAGGAGGAGGACATGGTAATCAAAACCGGAAGTTCGGCTGGCAAAAGGAGGGCCTGTGGAAAGCTGCATACTCGTGCCTTATTGCGCTTTAACTGTTTGAGCCCTGTTGGCTCTCGTTCTTGTGTGCTGTGTTATCAGTTATTCAGTGTCCATTGACTGGGCTGCTCCATGTCCTGGATAGTCCATGGCAACTCTGGTATCAAGGGGACCGGGGCTTGGTCCTTTCCTTTTTCTTCCCACCCTGGGAGCTCAAAGTTGGTACATCCCCATGGTACCTGTGAGTTATATTGGACAACAGAGAAAAGAAGATTTTAGTCTTACCTGTAAAATTCTTTTCCCTTAGTCCATATAGCTTACAGGTAACTCTGGGAAGGTGACCACCCCTTTAAGTAGGCAGGAACAATTCTTGAAAAGAAATGCAGGGTGGAGCCTTCCTTCCCTCCTTAGCTGGTCACCAGCAAATCCCCAACAAGTTAGATTTGAGATGCTAACAATTGACTAGTTAGCAAGAAGGAAAAAGAAGACTTGTATGAACCCAAGTGAACTCCCACGTTCAGTCACAGGAGCACCAAGCATGGTCCCTTGACAGGGTGGGAGACCTGTAAGCTATATGGACTAAGAGAAAAGGATTTAACAGGCTAGACTAAAATCCTATTTTCTCTGTTGTCCAATATAGCTAACTGGTAACTCTGGAATGTACCAACATTGAGTATCCCAATGGTGGGAAAAAAGGCGAGGACCAAGTGCAGGTCCCCAAAATCACCAGAGCTCATACAGACTAATCAGATCAGGATAGCCCCAAATGAGAAGAGTGTCAACGGACACTGAACTGGAAATAATACACCAGTAACTGTAACACAGCACACTGAATTAGAGCCAACCAGGCTCAACAGTCAAAGATTATGGAGACATAATGAGAAAAGTCCTAGACAGGCAAGGCTGCCTCCAGCACTTTCCTACCAAGGCTGGCGTCAGCCAAAGCCAGCACATCAATGTGGCAGTGTTTATAGAAAGTGACCAAGTGGCCGCCTTGCACAACTACAGAAGCCCGATTTTTGTAGGCCCAGGAGGCCCCAACAGACCTGGTGGAATGAGCCGTGATACTTAAGGGAACAGGCTTTTTCCTGAGTTTGTAGGCCTTACGAATTGTAGACTTGATCCAGGAAGCTATAGTTACCCTGCAGGCTTACAAGCCCTGGGACCCTCAGGAATGACAAATAACGCGTCAGATTGACGAAAGGATTCATTGCAGTGCACATCGAACTTAAGGCAGCTCACCACGTCTAACAAGTGGAGATCCCTCTCCTTGTCAGATTTAGGGTCAGGACAAAATGAAGGCACAACAATCTCCTGATTGATATGGAATTCAGAAACCACCTTAGGAAGAAATTCCTGGGAGGTGTGAAGAACTGCCTTGTCCTTGTGAAACACCAAGAAAGGTTGTTTGCAGGACAAAAGCCTGCAGCTCGGCAACCCTACAGAGATGACTGCCAATAGAAAGGCCATTTCCCAAGTCAGAAGATGAAGAGGAATGGTGGCCAAGGATTCAAAGGGTTGCAGCTCCCAGCACCAGATTAAGGTCCCACAGAGGAGCGGGACTCTTAAAAGCAGGGCGAGCATGAGCAACGCCCTGAAAGAAAACCTTAACATCCAGAAGAATGTCAATGAGCTTCTGGAAGAAAAGAGAGCAGAGGTTTGAACCTTCAAGGAACTCAGGCTGAGGCCCTTGTCCACACCATCCTGTAAAAAGGACAGGACAGTAGGAAGGTCAAAGTCTTGCGAGGATAGATCCCTATCCACACACAAAGAAAGGCATCCACTGCTGTCTACCCTGTGTCAACTTAAGAAGTCAGCTAAGATGTCTACTCCTGGAATATGAATTGCGGAGATGGCAGGGATATGTTCTTCTGCTCAGGTTAGGATAGCCTTGACTTCCAACCAAGCTGCAAGACTTCTTGTTCCGCCTTGCTTGTTGGTGTCGGACTGACATGAACTGGACAGCCTTTGAGATGTTAGGACCAGTATCTGAGAGCATGGGATATTGCCTGAAGTTCCAAGATGTTGATGGGTAGGAGACACTCCTCTGTTGACCATCGACCCTGTGTGTTCAGGTGACCCAGGATCGCTCTCCAGCCGTATAGGCTGGCATCCATTGTCATCGTGGTCCAGAATGGTACGAGGAAATGTCTGCCCTTCCTCAGGTTGGAGAGATCTTGCCACCGAGAGAGACTCAGCTCCACATGTAAGGGGAGAGAAACTGACAGCTTTAGGAGATCCTGGTTCCATCTGCAAACCTGGATCATAAACCTTTGAAGTTCCCTCATGTGAGCAATTGCAAACGGTACTGCTTCTATGGTGGATATAAGCTTCCCCACTAGAGAGGTCAATTTCTTGGCTAGAATGGGATCACAAGCCATTACTAAGGATACCTTGTGAGTGATCTGGTGAATCACTGCATACGTGAGATATACCATGCCTTTCAGTGTGTCGAACAGGAGACCTAGGAAGACCAGTCTATGAGATGGAACCAAGTTCAACTTGTCTATGTTCAGGATCCACCCGTGATGGGTGAGTGTGGATATAGTCCTTGACCTGTTGAAGGAGTTCTGGACACACGGCCTTCAAGAGCAAGTCGTCCATGTATGGAGTGACTCTGATGCCATCTTTGTGCATGACGGAAATCAATGCACCTAGGATACGAGTGAATACCTTGGGGCCATAGTCAGGCCGAAGGGAAGAGCAGAATACTGGAAGTGTCCTCTGTTGCAAGCAAACCTGAGGTACTGACAGCTCTCTGGATGGATGGCTATGTGTAATTAGGCATCCTGGAGGTCCAAGGAAACCAGAAATTCTCCAGGGTACATTGCCACAATCACCGATCATAAGTACTCTTGGTGATAATGAGTCTTCACTACGAAGGAATTGAGATCATCCTTGAGATCCAGGATGGGATGGCAGCCACCATCCTTCTTGGAGACTATAAACAGGTTGGAATAGAAACAGGAACTGATTTCTGGGTCGGGAACTGGTTCCAGAACTGCTTTGTCCAGTACAGTTCGGATAGCACCATTGAACAGACAACACTTCTCCAATCCCTGAGGAGTGTGAGAAGGGAAAAACCTGAAAGGAGGAAGAGAGGAGAAGGGAATCCTGTACCCCTCTGAAATCACCTGTAAAACCCACTGATCCACCATGGTGTCTGTCCAGACACTTAGAAAATGGTGCAGTCGGCCACCCACTGGAGCGTGGAGGGTCCAGGGTTCTGCGAGTCATACCGAAGGAGGTTTGGTGGAGGATTGTTTGGGGCGCCACTGTTGTTTGTGCTTGGAGGAGGAAAGCGGAGCTTGTGGCCATGGAACGCACCTCAGCCTGGAAGGGATGAAAAAGACTGTCATCGGACTTGATGTTTCTTCTTGGGAACCAAAGGCAACAAAGTGCTCTTGCCTCCAGTAGCCTCATTGATGAGGTTCTTTAATAAAGAAGTGCCCAGGAAGGGCAAAGAAATCAAGGATTTCTTAGAAATGGTATCCGCAGACCAGATCTTAAGCCAGAGGGCAGGTCTGGCTGCTATGGATATAGTTGAAACCCTAGCTTCCAGCCTAACAGCATCAAACATAGCTTCAGGAACATAATGTTGAGCTCCTGAAATGTTAGCCAAGAGCTGCAGCAAGTCAGTTGTGGGAGCACCCTGAGGAACAGCTTCAGTAAGTTGTTCTATCCATACAGCAATGACCCTATTTACCCAAGCAGCAGCAAAAGTGGGTTGCAAAGATGCACCTATAGTAGCAAAAATAGTTTTCAGAAAAGCCTCAAGTTTTTTGTAAGTCAAATCCTTGAGAGCAGAAGCATCTGCCACTGGCAGGGCCATGGTTCTAGAAAGCCTAGACACTGGGGCATCCACCTTACTGGGGTAAGCCCACTGAGCAAGTGCAGCCTCTGAGAAGGGGTATAGCTTAGCAAACATATTAGGCAATGTCAGCATTTGTCAGGTGTTTTCTACTAGTCCAAGACAATCTGGTCAAGAGTGGGATTTGTTGGGAAAATGTACATTGCTTCTTAGGTCTCTAAAAGACCTCAGAAGCATCCTAGGGGTCCTCAGGAACAGGGGCAACGTTCAGGGTATTAAATACTGACATCCTAACAGGATATAAAGTGTATGATAGTATGAGGAATAATCCAAGTACTGTGTCTAAGATTAAATTTTCACCCCAGAAATAGAAAAAAGGGACTTAATTGGTAGCCAAAGGGTTAATCTGCTGAGGAGAGAGAAAGAGTCCAAGCCCTGCATAGGATACTCGTGAAGGGAAAGCTAGAAAATGGCATTTGCTCAGTAACCAATCAGAAAATAGCCTGCAAAGCAGATGCACATGGGAAATGTAGCTTCCCTTCAAGTACCCTAAAAACAGTGCCCGAAGCCCCCCGAGAGAATCAGAACATAAACCAGGACAGGATTAAACAAGTCAAATGAGCTGTTTCTGGACTCGCTACTTGGAGTGGTTGCAGAGAAATGTCCCAATAAGTAAAAGTCCCATAGAGGTGAATGGAGCATGGTGTCTATGTGGTAAAGCATGCCTTAAAGGGATAGTAATGTTTCATAATAAAAGCAGCTCTAATTAATCATCATAGTATTTGGACTTTGGAGAGTGTTATTTCAATTCTGTCAGAGTTGTAGTTTAAGAGTAATTCAATGACAAAGTGTCCCCCTCCCGCCCCTTTTACTGATGTAACACTGCTCAGCCAGAGCAGAAGGGAGGTGCCCAGGTAGATTGCAGAGAGGGACAATCTTCAATTACGATAAGGGAAAAACCTGAAAAGCTTGTCAAGGGGGGCAGGGTTTTCATTGTTCTCAATGAAGAAGCTTGTCCCCTGCTGCTATCTGTCTGGTCTATGGACTGTATTCCACATCTGAGAAGAGATGGCTTACACTAGGTAAAAGGGGCGGAGGGGAAACTTTGTTTGTGAATATCTCTTAAACCATAAAGGTTGGAGAGATAAGACTTATATCATTCTTAATGTTTTTTTAATGCATACAAAATAAAATAAAGTTAAAACAAAGTATTACTATCTCTTTAAAGATGCAGAGCTTAAAATAACGGAATTTAACTAAAGTGAGTCCAAAGTTTGGAAACACAAATAAATCACCAGGTTAAGGCAAAATAACATTAAACCCAAAGGGAAAATTATAAGAAACCCATTAAAGTGCTCAATTTAGCAAACGAGGGGTGAAATTACCACAGAAACACAAGTGCTCCAGAAACTCAATGGACAAACATATAAACCCAATGAGTGCAGGAGTGTAATAAGAACTGCAAAAGGAGACCCCTGTGCAGAGGGGAATAGTGGGACAAGAGGCACTCAGCACTCAAAGGGTTGCTTACCTTTTCAGCAGGTCTTCTGTCTTCAGACTACCATTGTTAAAGAAGAAGCCCCATATCTAACAGAAAATAATAAATATAAGTAAAAACTAAGCAGAAATGTTCTCTTGCCTTTCCTGTTCAAGGGACAAACCTAACTGGTTGGGGATTGGCTGGTGACCTGCTAAGGAGGGAAGGAAGGCTTCACCCTGCACTTCTTTTTTAAAGAATAGTTCCTGCCTACCTAAAGGGGTGGTCGCCTTCTCAGTTACCTGTAAGTTATATTGGATGACAGAGAAAAGAGGATTTTAGTCTTACCTGTTAAATTCTTTTCTCTTAGTCCATATAACTCACAGGTATCCCACCCAGTGAAAGGAGCCAAGTTTGGTCTCACTTGACTGGACATGGGAGTCCTCTTGGGTTGCTATCACGGTGCCCGTGATCTGTATGCTGGTGACTTTACTACTTCCTGTGTTAACCCTGTCGGGTTCTTATTGGCTGCTGGCATATGTCCTGCCCAGCACTAGCCTTTTTAACCTCAGTCCTGTCATTCTGTGGGCGCCCTTTCGTGGTGTTCCTGAACCTGGCTTTTGTTCTGCTCTTAGTTTCCTGCTCTGTGTATGACCCGGTTTTGCCTGACCTCGCTTCTGTCTCTGGCTCCATGACCGTTGCTGACTAGGACTGGCTATATACCCTCTTCGTTGCTGACTAGGATTGGCTGACTACCACTCTGTGTACAGACTCTGGCTGTGGCTGACTACCCGCTCCGGTGCGGACTAAGGTTTGGCTGACTCTGCTCTTGTCTGTATTGTCTGTGGCAGACTACCTGACCCGTTACTTATTGGTCTGGCTGTTACCACTCCTCGTACCATCTCTGGCAGGGGCTCTCCTCTCGATCCGTTGTAGCCTATTGCCCTGCCAGTACCTGCCATTGTTGCCTGAGTTTGTCAGCATTGCCTATATACCTGTCAGGATTGCCACGCAGTCTCTGCTCGTGCTGCTTCCATTGGGCCTGTCTGTGCTGCCTCCGATAACTCTAGTCTTCTGAGACTATACCTCGCCAGTGCCTGTCGTGTTGCCTCCGGTCACGCTACCTCCTGTCACTGTGCATCACCAGTGCGTGCACTTGTTGCCTACGGTTGCGCTCATCCCCAGACACTAGTGCTCTACCGGTACCTGTACTCTGTTGCCTCCGGTTATGCTTCCCTTGAGACTAGTGCTCTACTAGCGCCTGTACCTGTGGTCTCCGCTTGCGCTCACCTCCAGACACTAGTGCTCTACCGGTGCCTGTATTCTGTTGCCTCCGGTTTTGCTCCTCCTGAGACTAGTGCTCTACCAGGGCCTATACACTGTTGCCTCCAGTTGCGTTCCTCCTGCGACTAGTGCTCTACCAGTACCTGTACTCTGTTGCCTCCGGTTACTCTGTTCTCTGAGACTAGCACCTTGCACTAGCTCGGCTGTATTGCCTCCCGCTACCCTAGCGTGCTAGGGATTCTGCCCTGCAGTTACCTTCAGCCTTGCTGGTCATATCATCTTAGGCTTGGTACTGTTGAGTTCAGGGGCGGACTGACAGGACCCAGGGCCCCTGGTCCAAAAAGAGGTCTGGGCCCCCTGCCCAATGACATAATTGGCCCCTCCCCATGCCATCACAAGCGCCACCCTATGACATAATAAGCCCCTCCCCATGACAGCATAAGCCCCACCCTATGACATCATAAGCCCCATCTCCCACTACATCCTCAGCCCCACACACTTACCCTCCCCCCCACACACATACCTCTCGTCCCATCCAGAAGTTTCACATTACACAAATTAAGATACTCCACACCATTTCAGAAGTCCAATAACCCCCCCAGGCCATCCAGTACCCACAGGCCATCCAATAACCCCCCAAGCCATCCATTACTCCCCCAGCCCATTCTGGTATTCTTCAAACTAGACATAATACAAGCTAATATGTCTACATATCATATGCTGGTTTATAGAATAACAGCAGGGAGACAGTGGGGAATTGGAAGGCAAGAGGCAGTTAAACAGGGAAGTGAGAACAACAGAAACTGTGAGAATAAAGGAGAAAGACCATGGCAGGGAAAGAGTGCGGCAGAAAGCATGGGGACACTGCCACCATAAGTGTAAAAATTTATTTCTTGGAAATAGCCATCAGAATGTGCATTCTAGTGCATACATGTGTGTGCCAGGGTGTGAATGTGTTTGCTAGTGCATGCATGCATGTGTGTGTGTGTTCTAGTGTATGCATTTGTGTGTCAGGGTATGAATAGGTGTGGATATATGTACTAGTGTGTGAATATGTGTACTATGTGTGCCAGTGTGTGAATGTGTTAGTGTGTAAAAGTGTGTGAATGTGTTAGTGTATGCATGTATGTGCCATCATGTGAATGTGTGTGCTAGTGTATACATATCTATTTACTAGTGTGTGAATATGTGTACCAGTGTGAATTTGTGCACTAGTGTGTGTGTGTGTGTGTGTGTGTGTGTGTGTCATTGTGTGCATGTGTGTTAGTGTGTAACAAGAAGAGCAGGGCAAATAGGGCATAATTTGTGCAAAATATATCAGCTATACAAAAATCATGTGTAACCGCCAGATGTGATCATCCGACTGGTGCAGGTTGTCAGAACTGTTTATTCTCATGATAATGTGATGTACAATAGACTGCACTCAAACCGGAAGAGAGCCACAGTAAAAGTAAAAAATAATTTTTTGGAACAGTCATCAGAATATTTACATGTGGACATCGGGACAAAATCCAAGCAATTAAAAAAGTTCTGCACTAAAGGTTCTTACTCATAGATCTATGAGTAACCACCTCTCGTGTGAAATGACTATTTTCAAGAAATTATTTTTTACTTTTATGGTGGCTCTCTTCCAGTTTGAATGCAGTCTATTGCACACATTACACCTGTATACTTGATATATTGTGCATAAATGATGTCCTTATTTGCCCTCCTCTTCTTGTTACACACTAACATACATATACACACACACTATTGCAGAAATTCACACACTGGTACACATATTCGCACACTAGTACATACATTTGTATACAGTAGCACATACATTCGTATACTGGCACATACATGCATACACAAACACACATTCACGCACTGGTACAAACTAACACATTCACACACTGGCACACATTCACACACTAGTACATTCATACCCTGGCACACACATGCATACACTAGTAAACACATTCACACCCTGGCACACACACACAGTCACACAGATGCATACAATACACTAGCACACACATTCACAAGATGTCAAACACATGCATACACTAGCACACAAATTCACACCCTGGCAGATGTATGCATACACTAGCACACACATTCACACACTAGGTATTTGATTCAGGCATTTTAATAGTCTTTGCTCATTTGTTAATATTCATCAATACTTGCTATATATATATATATATATATATATGTATATATATATGTGTGTGTTTAACCCTTTGAGTGCCAGAGGGGGTGTGCAACACCTGTCTGACCCTCAAAGGGTTAAAGGAGGTCAAGTATCTTTTTGTGAACAGAAAGCACAGTCACTCCCACATTTAACCCTATGAGTGCCAGTGGGGTATGCAATGCATTGCTAAGCAATGCAATACATACCCCTCTGGCATTTATAGGGTTAACGGCACTTCCTACATAGGTTTCATATGTCCATATAATGACCTCTCTGTGCTCTCATGGCACCACTCACTGCCCCTCCGCTGCGCACAGAAGCCACCCACCTTCTGTGTGATCCCTGTTGCCTGGGCATAAGTACCCATGTGTTGCTAGGCAACCGACCGCTCGCCGCACTGAAGTCTCTCTCTAATCAACATGACGCCTTCTTCTTTCCAACATTGTTGAAGGCCCGCACCCAAAAAATTCTAAATGTGTGTAGTCACCAGTTAGGGCAAGGGCCTGCAACCTTCAAATGTCTTCATGTGTGAGTTGAAGGGAGGCTGTTGCACGCTATCCTCCTTGGCGCTCTGCTCCTGACCCACAGTCCCCCACCCCACATCACGAGCCCCTGCGGGCAGTGATGACATCAATGCGCATGCTGCGCAGACCAATTGGTCGCGTAGCATGCGCAATGAACAGGAAGACGCACAGAGATAGAATCCGAAGCGCTCTCTGCCAGCAGCTGCCAGACTAACAACTTCTGCAGTGCGTCTGGACTCTGGCAGTAAGCGGCGGATCCTGTGTTGGGGGCAATGTGGCATTTGTCTTATTATATTACTGAGGCCTTAGTGCCTCATGTCATGGATCACAGTGTGGCCGGGGGAATCACAGTAACATAATTACATAATTGGCGGTGACGGGCCCCCCTCGGTCACGGGCCCTCGGTCCGTGACCGAATGCCCGAATGGTCAGTCCGCCCCTGGTTGAGTTTTGTTCCTGGTCCCTGACTCCTGTTCCAGTCTACTGCATTACTGTTTTGCTTGTCTCTTTGCATCCTGACCTGTGCCAGATTTGGAAGTATCACAGTACTGTCTAGATCTGGGCCTGTGAAGGGTGACCTATGTCCTTATTTAATAAAGCTAATTTTACCTTACTAACTTGTCTGCGTGTTCTTACAAAACCCGTGACAGTTGCTTACTCACAGGAGTCTTTCCTTTCTTTTTGTCTTGCTTCACTACTTTGTAGGCTTCTCACAAATCTATCTGGGCAGGACTTGTGAGTGCACATGATGGAAGGGAGGGGAGGCTTCACCCACACTTCTCTGCAGAATTGTTCCAGCCTAAAGGGAGGAGCTGTGGCCTCCCCATGGTACCTGCAAGTTATATGGAGAGAAATGCATTTAACAGGTAAGTCTAGAATCCTCTTTTTGCCACTGTACAAATCATTTGTAGGTCCTCACCTCAAATATGCAGTGCAAATTTGGGCACCAGTTCTAAAAAAAGGATATTCTAGAACTGGAGAGAATACAGCAAAGAGCAACAACATTAATTAAGGGAATGGAAGACTTGACATATGAGGAACATCTAGACAAAAACTTGATTATTTACACTAGAGAAAAGAATACTAAGAGGAGATCTTATAACAATATGCAAGTATATGAGAGGTTAATACAAGAATCTCTCTGGTGATCTATTCCAAGGCCTGATCAAATAACCAGGGGAAACCCCTTGTGATTAAAGGAAAGGAGGTTTCAAATTCAGCAGAGGAAGGGTTTTTTATAGTAAGGTCTGTTAAATTATGGAATTCCTTGCCCAAGGATGTGGTAATGGCAGATACAAGGGATACATTTAAGAGAAGATTAGATCCATATGTTTGAAGAGGGAACTTACAGGATTATACCATGTAATAGAAGGAAAACAGGAAATCAGTAAACAGTAAAGCTTACATAATTCTCATTTCTCTAGGTTATGAGGCAAAGGTTATTAATATGTAATTCAATTTGTCAAAACTAATTATCATGTTCTATTTACAACAGCTAATGCATTTCTGATATCTCCATTCAGTTACCTGCTTTTTTATTATATTCAGATACCAGTGTGCTTAACCCTTTAAGGACCGCCCTCGCACACACGAGTGGCCTGCACTTAAGGACCACGGACCATTTTTTTCTGAGATCGGATTCAGGGCTCCTTGAAAGGCGTGCAGCCTCGCGGGGAGCCCTGAATTCCATGACGTGCATGTACGTCCTTGGTCCTTTAGGGACATCCACCCCGTGACGTGCATGTATGTCATGGGTTGTTAAGGGGTTAATAGACTGGTATGCAAATACACTTCCAGGCTCATATCTGGATATGTGAAATTATAATGGAAAGAACTGGTATTCAGCAGTGTTCAATGATGGCTGGAGGTAGTAAGAAACTATATTAAACCACAGTAAGTAATTCCATCTAAACTGGTATCTAGCTACATTCCATCATTTAAAAGAATGTTTGAAATTCAAAAATCTTATGACATTTACACAAATGTTATTTACAGTTTTTATTTAACAATTATGGCACAACACAAATATTATAATATTATATATCTTTTCCCCTTAATAAATATATACAAGATTTTGTCTTAGCCAGTTTTACAACATTTACACTTTTTTGAACAATAAAAACACATTTCTTTGAAAAATATTAATATGTAAAAAGGGCATCATCATTTGAGAATGTAATATTATAGTTTACAGAAATAAAAAAACCCCCAGAGGTTAGCGATTCCCAGATATTTGGCATTCTTTGTTACCGGTCAAACAAACAATTGAAAGGCCTTTAACTTGTAGAACCATGCTAAAATGTGCAGTGGCACTACAGTGCCAAGTGTTACTTCCAATGTGTACAGTGCCTTGTAAAAGTATTTACCCCCCTTGGCATTTTTCCTATTTTGTTGCATTACAACCTGGAATTAAAATGGATTTTAATTTGGATTTCATGTAATGGACATACATAAAATAGTCCAAATTGATGAAGTGAAATTAAGAAAAGAACTTGTTTTAAAAAATTCTAAAAAATAAAAAAATGGAAAAGTGGTAATTGCATATGTATTCTCTCCCTTTGTTATGAAGCCCCTAAATAAGACCTGGTACAACCAATTACTGTCAGAAGTCACATGATTAGTTAAATAAAGTCCACCTGTGTGCAAGCTAAGTGTCACATGATCTCAGTAAGTATATATACACCTATTCTGAAAGGCCCCAGAGTCTGCAACACCAGCAAGCAAGCGGCACCATGAAGACCAAGGAGCTCTCTAAACAGGTCAGGGACAAAGTTGTGGAGAAATACAGGTCAGGTTTGGGTTATAAAAATATATCCCAAACTTTGAACATCCCATGGAGCACCATTAAATCCATTATTAAAAAATGCAAACAATATGGCACGACAACAAATCTGCCAAGAGAGGGCCACCCACCAAAACTCATGGACCAGGCAAGGAGGGCATTAATCAGAGAGGCAACAAAGAGACCAAAGATAACCCTGAAGGAGCTGCAAAGCTCCACAGAGGAGATTGGAGTATCTGTCCATAGGACCACTTTAAGCCATACACTCCACAGAGCTGGGCTTCACAGAAGAAAGCCATTGCTTAAAGAAAAAAATAAGCAAACACATTTGGTGTTCCCCAAAAGGCATGTGGGAGACTCCCCAAACATATGGAAGAAGGTACTCTGTTCAGATGAGACTAAAATTTAGCTTTTTGGCCATTAAGGAAAACGCTATGTATGGCGCAAACCCAACACCTCTCATGACCCTAAGAACACCATCCCCACAGTGAAGCATGGTGATGGCAGCATCATGCTGTGAGGATGTTTTTTCATCGGCAGGGACTGGGAAACTGGTCAGGATTGAAGGAATTATGGATGGAGCTAAATATAGGGAAATTCTTGAGGGAAACCTGTTTCAGCCTTCCAGAGATTTGATAATGGGACGGAGGTTCACCTTCCAGCAGGACAATGACCCTAAGCATACTGCTAAAGCAACAATCTAGTGGTTTAAGGATAAACATTTAAATGTCTTGGAAAGGCCTAGTCAAAGCCCAGACCTCGATCCAATTGAGAATCTGCGGAACCCATCCAACTTGAAAGAGCTGGAGCAGTTTGCCTTTAAGAATGGGCAAAAATCCCAGTGGCTAGATGTGCCAAGCTTATAGAGACATACCCTAAGAGACTTGCAGCTGTAATTGCTGCAAAAGGTGGCTCTACAAAGTATTGACTTGGGGGGGGGGGGGGGTTTGAATAGTTATGCACGCTCAAGTTTTCTGTTTCTTTTTATTTCTTGTTTGTTTCACAATAAAGAATATTTTGCGTCTTCAAAGTGGTAGGCATGTTGTGTAAATCAAAATATAAAACCTCCCCAAAAAAGCAATTTTAATTCCAGGTTGTAATGCAACAAAATAGGAAATGCCAGGCAAGGCACTGTAAACAGCTGTTAACGAGAATGTTCAAAACCAAGACAGAAGCCAGTGAGTGCTGGCAGAAAATTTCAGTTGATTTTTTTTTGTAAGCTAATGTCAACCAAGTGAATATTAAACATGTAAGAATGTTTTATTTTCAACTGCATTTTAAACATATTCCATCTACAGAAGGCCTGTTGGAAATAGCTGCCCATGGCATGTCTGGGAAGGTAAAAGAAAAAAATTAGACCCACATAATGAAAACATTGGACAGTGCTGGTCTGGACTTTTCTTATGCTACCCCAAAAAATAATTTCATTAAAACAGATATGCTCCCTTACATAATTAATAGTAAGACATTTACTTAAAATAATGTGAATAATAATCCTTGTAAAAACACATGCTTTGTTTTAAGGTTTTGATGTAGAATTAAAACATAAAAGTAACATTGGGAATATGTGCAGTGCTTATTGAATCAAAGGAGATTCATGGAAATGTTATGCCCAAGTTTGAAAGTTGCTATAATACTCCCTTAGCTAGCCTGAACAAATATAACATTCACTGCTTTCTATTACACTACAGATCATGAATATGCCCAAATCACATGTCAGAAAGGAAAGCAGACTTGCCACAAACAGGAGCAGAGAAATATAAAGGACACCTACCCTGTCAAGTACTTTTGTTAAATAAGAAATCTGTTTATAATGTTGAATGATTACAAAACTACTTCTGTGTCCAATAATTATGTAATCTAGTAAGGGTTACTGTCTTAACACACTTTTTCTGACTAAATGTAGAAAAGGTGCCATTCGGCAAGAGAATAACAGGCCAAGGTGCCTGTAAAAAAAAACCTATTTCTAAAGTATTTCCTATTCTATGGGGGAATTCCTAGAACCAGGTTCAAATCCTATAGTGCGGGATCCCAAAAGACAAGGTAGGCACCACCTCTAGGATGTAAGTTTGTACATCAGGCAATGAGGAAATATGCCTCTGGAAAAGGAAAGAAAGACGAAATCACTAAGACCAAGCCCTTTCAGAAAGCCATCCTGAAGAAAAGCCAGGACAACCAGATGCTGAAAAGGTTGTGGTCATGACCCTCTATCTTCACACCACTTATAGAACAGGGACCATGCTCTGTTATATGCCTTGGAAGAGACTGGCTTTCAAGTCTGTAGCATAGTAGCAACAACAGAGTCAGAATCCCCCTCCTTTCTCAAGATGCTGTCCTCAAGAGCTAAGCTCTCAAAGCTATTGTCTCTATGTCACGGTTATGTAAGAACACGCAGACAATTCAGTAAGGTAAAATCAGCTTTATTAAGAATATAAAGTACACTAAGGTCACCCTTCACAGGTCCACATCCAGACAATACCGTGGCACTTCCCAAATCTGACACAGGTCAGGATGCTAGGAAAAATAGCAAAACAAAATAGCAAACACTAGTAGGCTTATCCGACGACTGGAACCAGGAACAGAACCTCAGCAGTACCAAACCTAGGAATCGCACCAAACCAGAGAGGCGGTAGGTAACTGCAGGACAGATTCCCTAGAAGGCTAGGGATAGAATGGCAGCAAGACAGGACACTGGCAAGTGACCTGGACCCTAGAGTACTAGGGATAGCAGAGGTAAGGTAACGAACAGATAAACGGAGGCTACAGTACTGGACACAGCAATTGACCAGGTCCCTAGCAAGCTAGGGTATGCAGAGGCAACACAGAGACCAGGCAAGGAATACTCCCTAGTAGGCTAGGGTAAACGGAGGCAACACAGATAGGCCCTGGTGAGGGACTACTCCCTAGCAAACTAGGGTACCGGAGGAGGCACTGATTAGTGACTAGACCCCAGAAGCTAGGGTGATGGAGGCAACACTGACAGGCACGGACAAGAGACTATTCCCCAGAAGGCTAGGGCAAACGGAGTAGTACAGAGCAGCACTGGCAAGTGACCAAGCTACTCACTCACAGATACCCCGATGACATGGGTGTACTGGCCAGATAGGCACCAATAGGCAATCGCTGTAGAGTGAGAGCAAGGGAAATGGAACACTAGGTATGCACCCAGACGGGTCCAGCCAGTAAGCTGCTGAAGCGATCGAAGCGCCCAAAAGTCAGCAATGAAACGAATAAGGCCCAAAGCCAGATAGGAGCCCGGAGAGGTAGTCAGCCAGTCCAGTCAGCAACGGATCAGATAGTCAGCCACAGCCAGATCGGTACACAGAGCGGGAGTCAGCCAGTCCTAGTCAGCAACGGATCGGATAGTCAGCCACAGCCAGGATCGATACACAGAGCAGTATCAGTCAGTCCAAGTCAGCAACGGAACCACAGAACAGGTGAGGCAGGAGCGAGGTCAAGCAAATTGGGTCATACACGGAGCAGGAACAAACAGCAGTACAAATGCTAGGTACAGGACCACCACAAAAAGGCGCCAAAGTAATGACAGGACTGGGGTTAAAAGGGCTAGCGCTGGGTGGAGGCAGAACCCAGCAGCCAATAAGAGCCCAGCAGGAACAAAACAGGAAGTAGCAATGTCGCTGGCGATCAAAAGCACGGGCATCGTGATACTCTACCTGCGGATGACTGGGAGTCAAAAGGTCCAGATGCAGTAGGAGCAGAAATGGCTCCACCATGTACAGGATGAGATGATCTGAAAAGCAGGCCCAACACAGCCAGAAAAGAGAAGTCAGAATGACATGAGCTGGCTCCATCCTGATTTTCTTCAGCACCCTGGGAATCAGAGAAACTGAAGGAAACACATATACCACTGTTTCTACCTTAAGAGCTAGTGGATCCTAAGACATCCTAAGACCAGCACAGAACAGAGGGACCTCGCCGTTCAGCTGAGAGGCCATTAGGTCCACCACTGTGAGACCCCATAGTTGAACTATCAAGTTGAACAGGCCCTGATTAAGCTCCTAATAGCCAGGTTCCAGGTGTTGGTGACTGAGAAAGTCTGCCACAACATTGTCTACCCTGGAATGTGAACGTTTAAGAGACCTGGCACATGAACCTCCACTCATATGAGAGTCAGTCGAACCTCGGCCCAAGAGGCCACACTTCTGGTCCTTCCCTGTAGGTTGATGTAAGCCACTTCCATTGCATTGTCCGATAGGATCTGCATGGGGGATCCCTAAAGGGACTGAGACCAATGCCTCAGGGGTAGGGAAATCACCAGAAGCCCCAGAGCATTTATGGACAGAGTGCTCTCCACAGTGGTCCAAAAAACCTGAGCAGTCTGAGGTTCCAGAGTGAAGCCCCAGCCTTTCAGGCCAGCAACCATCTTGACTACAACCCAACACTGGATAACCAGTGGCCATCCCAAGGACAGATGAGGCATCTGAAGCCATCAACAAAGGTCCACCTTTGTCCAGTCGGACAGAGACATGACATGGGAAAGGTGACATTGTTGTCTGGAACTATTCCTGAGACTGTCCAGCTGCAGCTCCCATGTATGAAACTGAGCAACTAGAGCAGACCGGAGAGCACAGACTGGGTATACGTAACGGAGGCCACAGAGAATCACAAACTGAGCATAGTGTAATGAGCTGAAAACGGTAACTGCTAGTGACCGGAGAGCACAGACTGGGTGTATGTAACGGAGGCCACAGAGAATCACAGGCTGAGCGAAGTGTAATGAGCTGACAACGGTAACCGCTAGTGACCAGATAGCACAGACTGGTATCACGTAACTGAGGCCACAGATACACAGGCAGAGTAGCACAACCGGAGGCAACAAATATGAGAGGACTGACAATAGCGAGGGCAGTACAAAGAGAGTTAGTCAGCCAATGCCTGGATCAGTATCAGAGAGCGGTAGTCAGCCAGAGCCTGGATCGGTACACAGAGCTGTAGTCAGACAAAGCTTGGATCAGTACACAGAGAGCAGTAGTCAGCCAAAGCCTGGGTCGGTACACAGAGCGGAACAGGAACAAGGTCAGATGAAAACCGGATCAACACGGAACAGGAGCACAGAATAACGTAAGGTCAGGAACACCACGAAAGGACACCAGCCTAGTGACAGGAGGGCGTATATAAAGGCTAGCCCTGGGAGGGGCTAGCCAGCTAGCACCAATAAGAGACAGCTAAAAACAAACCCGGAAGTAGGAATGTCGCACAGAGAATCACGGGCACCGTGATCAATACATAATGGAGCCACTGCCAAAACCCCTCTCCAAATCAGCTTATTGAATTGCTATTCCATTGATACAAATAAAAACCATTACTTTATTAACTGGTAATTATGCGTTTAAAATCAATGAAAACCAAGGGCCTATGCCAAAAGAAAAAGAGCAATTCTGGAGCAAACCAACTTCACCACAGGAAACAAAAAGATTCCCCATTTAGTTAAATGGGGATTTTAACCACTTGAATGCTGAAAAGGTACCCAACACATAGCAATGTATTGTATTGGAGACCTACCCAGAATTCAAGGGTTTAAAAGCCTATTTTAGGGGTGAAGCTAACCACAGACTAAGATGGACGCGTTTTCCTAGAACTCTTGGTCCCGCTGATCATTATCTTTATTTTATCTCCTTGAATCTGCACTCAACCTGCTGATAAACTTAGAGGAAACTTTCTCTGACCAACGGGGAACCTTTTGATATATCATGACTCGCACCACCAGGACCGCTAGGCGGGCAACCTGGGGCTGCTTCTTCTTGCGCCATTATGATCAATGGGCAATGCTGACCGCCATGTTTGAAGACTGCCTAGTCCTTTGGAAGGGAGAGAATCCCACATGTTTACAGGATATTAATGCTGATCCAGGGGAAGCAGCTCCTGCATTGCCACCTCTCCCACTGCCTCCTCTCAGCATGCCACTACAACGGATCTCATACACGTACCGATAAGAGAGGAATACCAAACTTACCAGAGCGCAGTCCGAGGTGCTGTGCGGGAGAAATCTACAGGTCTGCTCTCTATCACTGGGCACAGGAGTCACTGCGCTACACTGCGTTGTTATCGACAGCTCCAGGACCGGTACTATGTCTCATTGTGATGCTAGCAGCTCAAGAGATCCTTTCTTCCATATCCCGAAACCTAGCCTATGGAGTGGGTACCTTACCTTGAGATCCAGGAAATAACCCTTTCCGGGCTATGCCTCGTTTGGGTTTTCGCTCTATGTAACCCTCATCTAGGAACAAGGGTTTCACACTGCGTAGTCTCCCCTGGCATGACTGCCTATATCCCTGCACCGAGATGGACGCTATGCTGATACCTATGTTTGATCGCGACACGCTTTGTGGACTGTACATTTTTAGGATGATGCCAATATAGAGTGCCAAGAAACTTTGTTTGAAACCCTGGAGTGCACACGTGACCTTCGGAACACTGAACTGCATTTATAATACGAGACAATGAGGTCACCTTCCTAGGGTCTACGATTTTCATGTTCGCCAACATAGGATACCTGGATGGACCTAGAGGACTCATCTAGCATTGAAAGGATAACCTGATCTCCAGATTCAGTTCTGTGCATCGTATTGAGATGGGTGGACCCCTAGGGCCCAGGGGTCTAGTCCGTTTACTTCTTGCTTATATCTGGGTTGCTAATTCAGAGATGGGGAGATATATTTCTGAATTAATGTTGTGTTGTATCCTCCTGTGGGTTTGTCTGTTCTAACCTCACTAACTCATTTAAGTTTAAATAAGTGGTTATTTCTTTATTATAAGCTCCGTATATGCTATTTTATTTAGTGCTCTTCTCTGGGACGTCATGACATGCCACCTCTTTTTGGAAGATGCTTGCAGTCTCACGGAAGTATATTTCCAGCATGTATATTTTGAAATTTACCCTTCCACTGATATGTGTATAACTGGGCTTATCTTATATCTTAAGACTTCTGCCCTGAGGTTTATATAAACTTGGTTTGCGTGTTAAGATACCTGTTATTAGTATATGAGTACGTTTGTTTGCCATACATGTATTCCCTAATGGTATCTAAGTTAACTTTGAGACTCTTAATGTATGTTACTTATCTTCCCACTCATTTTATATGTCCAGCCCACTGGTTTGTCCATCTTATTCTATGCTGACATACCTCCCCGCAGGGCCATTGGCCACCGCCACCACTTGCATGTTCCACAGAGATTCAGGCCTTGTTAGCCTGTTTCATCTGTTCACGTTTATTCATTCTTTAACATCTCCTATCTATTTTTTGATTAGCAGATTTAGTGCACCGCTATTCCCTGACCTTTTACTTTCCTGTCTATTTCTCTGTTTCTGCTTCCTTTAGACTGCCCTGCTTTCTCAATCATCTGACTGATTTTTCTGCCCAAGCGAACAGTGTATTCTGACTTGGATATCATCAGAATAGTATTTTTGTATTATTTGTAGTGGAGTCTATGGCAGATTTAATGATTTTTACATCCTGTGATACGGACATGTGATGCTGAATTGTTTGTATACGCTGTCAAAATTGTGCACTT
Organism: Rhinophrynus dorsalis; assembly: GCA_037306005.1. Taxonomy (NCBI): domain Eukaryota; kingdom Metazoa; phylum Chordata; class Amphibia; order Anura; family Rhinophrynidae; genus Rhinophrynus; species Rhinophrynus dorsalis. The sequence continues at coordinate 322,062,391 of CM074720.1, read as the reverse complement.
TACGATTCATTGGGGTTGTGTATCTATGTCACAGCAGTTTTTTGTAAATTATAACTGTCTCTCTTGCCTAACTTCTGACTCCTAAAACACTATTCACACCCTTGAGTACTGGCGAGTCACCTCCTTTCCCTTTCTTCTATTTCTTTTCTATTTCCTCTTAACTCTCACTTTTCTTCTACCTCTATCCTCATCTGCTTAATTCTCTCACATACGTTCCTACATTCTCCTGTTTTTTTCACTCTTTCATCGGTTTCGAACTCACGTTCAAGTACAAAAGAGGCGCGGGCCCTGAGACTTGTCGCCTTAATCCACAATTTCTCTACCTTTCCGCCCTCTGCTCTCCTTTCCTCTTTGCTGATCTGATCTTTTGCTGCTTGATATAGCCCTCTCTGTTCCCCTCACCTGTCGTCCCTTTTCTCTTACTTTAGACTGTCTCTCACCTCTCTGGTGCTCAGGGAATTTGTATACCATGACCTGTTTACTGCATACTACAATATCAGCTTTAGAGGTGTAGCTTTATGTGGCACTTTTATTGTCTAAGGTACTATTTCCATCACTGAGGTGTAGTATCATTTACATTAAAACAAGACAGAAATGTGATGCTTTATAAACTACTTACATTGTTTGGATGTGTTCGATGACAATTTATGTATACGTCACATTGCACTTACTGTTTGAGCTTTCTGTATTCTCAACATTTCAATAAAGCTTTTACAAAACAAAAGGCCTATTTTACTCAATGAGCATTTGTATTTTCCCTATAGTACAGTTGAATTGACTCAGAATTGCTAATGGTTTGCTTTATGCATGTAGATCTTGGGGCCTATGAGCCACACTACAGGTTTTTAATCTGACTGTGGAACAAAGAGATGTTCAAAGAGAGTTAATGAAGTCTTTTTGATATAGTTAACATTTTAATTAAATACATACATCGATAAAAGAATGTTTGACAAAATGTACAGTTCCCCTTTATTCATTTTCTGAAAGGGAATTTTATAGGAGTAGGTCTCCCATGAATGTTCAAATTTTTTAAAGTGCAACTTCTTCAATGTCTTCCTCTAAAGAGTCAACAGCTTTCACTACTGGCCTTCCTAGTGTGTGCTCTGAGCGTTGTCTGTTGGAATTTGCACTTCTGCCATTGCCAAACAAGAAAGAATCATTTTTCACCTCAACCTTGCGGCTCACTTCCCATGGCAGAATACTGTTGGAGTCAGGGTTAGCATTGTTGTTGCCAGAAGCAAAAGCTGTAGATTCATTGCCTTTGGAAATGGAAGGAAGTGATGTGTTGGAACTGCTGCCAAAAAGCTGCTCCATTAAATTGGACTTTTTTTCTTTTTGTAGATTTAATTTGGTGTTGCTTATAATAATAGGCTCGTTGAACACTTCATTCTTTGGACCTTGAGCACTTGGTTTTCCTTTTACAAAAGATGGCGCGTAACTACCAAAGAAAACATCAGCAGTGGAATCAACTTTCTCCTTATTTTTGCGGTTTGGGGCATCTGCCTTTGAAGAGGCCTCACGGACCCCATGGACTGGAAGCCCATTGAACAATTTCTCTGTTGGTTCTGAGAATTTATAGATTTTATGCTTTGTCTCTTTTGCATCCGGTTTTAATGGCAAGTCCAAAAGTGGTGTTTGAGGAGGCGGCTTTATGGGATCAAAATGAAAGGCATCTTGGTTTTCCGCATCAATTTCAAACATCTTTGCAAGCAACAATTCTTTTCTAAGCTTCTCCTCTTCGGTGTTTACATTCTTTTCTTCAGTTTTGTTTTGATTTTGTTCTTTCTCAAGTTTTGCATGAAACGACAGGTCTTCTTTTCTCTCTCTTTCAAATTCTTCCTTTTCCCACTCTGCAAAGATTACAAAAATTATTCAATTAAAAAAAGATGATACAAAATAATATTATTGTCTTAAAAACAACAACATGTATCAGTATGTCTAAAAGTGAGCCTCTTGTCCACATTACCCCATAGTAAAGCTATAAGTGAAAGCATAATGTTCGAAACTTTGTCATGACAAATAATATGCATGTGAAGAAACAGAAACAAGCATATATAAACCTAGTTAAAAACTCACAAATATATACACATATATACATATAAATAATCAATTAGGGAAGACAATGGTAGGATTTTGCAGGTACTAGGTGCTAGTCTACATGCTGCTGACAGGAAAGACTACCCGACCAAGTGAGCCTTTAAACGAGGAAACAATACAGGATAACACAGAGAGCGTAGAAATGCAACTGCAATTAGAGAGGAGGCATGGGGAGAGCAAGTTCAGATAATACACTAGTGCCTTATATTACAGTTATTACAGTACATTTTCAAAGAATGCACATATACAGAATGGCAGTAGCACACAATGTTTGTCTGCAAATGTTCATAGTCTGGCTGATAAAATGGGGAATTGGAACTGGTTGCAATGAATAAGTAGCATGATCGTCTAGGAATTACGGAAATCTGGCTGGATGATACACATGACAGAGTAGACAACATAGAGGGATATACTTTTTTTCTTATGTTGAAAGAAGATTGTCCCTGTTGCGACTGGCTTACTGAAGATGTGACATTTGTGACAAATGTATATAGAAGAATCGATCTTACTGTAAAACCTAGACATTACTATCACTTTAAACAGAAACTTCAGGCCAAAGCTGGTCTCAGAGAAGGCCAGAACAATGACATGATAGTATTTGGTAAATGAGTGCAAGGAGGACCACACAGCAGCCTTATACAGTTGTTGAGCAGTGGCCTGCAGTGCCCGTGACTTCAAAAGGAACAGGTCTCTTCCTGATCACATAAGCTTGGCATATGGTGGCCTTGATCCAAGAGGTAATGGTGACTTTGGATGCTGAGGTCAACCTTGAGTCAGCCTTGCTGAATGGCTGAGTACGATGCACATAATACTAAAGACATTGTACAACATCCAATAGATGGACATCTTTTTCCTGTCTGGATGAGGGGTCAAAGCAAAAGGAAGGCAAAGTGATTTCTTGATTGAAGTGAAAATCTGAGACAACCTTGGCTAAAAAGTCTTGGAAGGTAAGAAGTACAACTTTGTCCTGGTGAAAAACCCAGAAAAGAGGTTTGCAACATAGAGCTTGCAAATCAGTGACCCTCTGAACATAGACAATGGCCAGGAAATGCAATGAGATCAAGGCAAGAGGTTAAAAAGGAGATCTCTAGAGGACACTCAAGACCAAACAGATTCCATGGGATCCCAAAATAAAGGGTAGGCATAAGCCACTCCTTGGACAAAGGTCTTGACATCTGGAAGAATTTCAATATGCCTCTGAAAGAGGACAGAAAGAACAGAGTTATGTACCTTAACAGAGCTCAGACTACAGCCTTTGTTAACACTATCTAAAAAAAAAAAGCCAGGCTCATGGGAAGATCGAAGGTTTGGACATATCCTTGTCAGAACCCCACTGGTGGGAAGCTGGACCAAATTTTATGGTATGACTTACAGGAGACAGGTTTCCTGATATGGATCATAGTAGAGGCGACCTCATCTGAGAACCCTTTTCTTCTTAGAACGGTGGTCTCAAGAATCAAGTCATCAAAGCAAGCCTCTGAACGTCCTTGTACCGGATGGGACCATGGAGAAGGAGATCCAGTTTAGATGGAAGATTGAACAATTCATGAGTGGGCAGGATGAGAAGGTACGCAAACCAAGCTGCGGGAGCCAGAATGGAGCCATCTCCATCCTGATCTTTAGGATTACCCTGGGAATCAGAAGGAACACATAGGAGAAAAAAGTTCCATGTGTGGACATGATGTCTGTCGCAAAGGTAAGGGGATCCCTTGTCCTCGTTCAGAACAGAACTTTCCTGTTCTAATGCGAGGATAAAAGATCTATGGCTGGAAACCCCAGCGTAGTGCAAACACTTCTGGATTCAGTTCCCAGTTGCCTGGATCCAAATCTTGAAGGCTGAGATAGTCCTCCTCAGCGGAGAAACCTTTCCTCCTCAGGATGGAGGCGTCAAAAGCCATGCAGTCAAAGACAGGTGCTTGTCAAAGCCAGGTTCTCCAAGTCCTCCTTCCAGAAGTACCCCTGAAGAAGGAGATCTGGTCTGAGTGGAAGTGCAAACAGATCACAAAAGGAGAGGGCAACCAACTTGGGGAACCGTGCCCTCCTGGTCCAATATGGAGCAATCATGAAGAACGCTGTACCCTCCATCCGAATCTTCTGAATCACCCCGGGTATGAGAGGAACTTAAGGGAAGATGTAAGCCAGATGAAAGCTCCATGGAATTGGCAGAGTGTCCACCGTGAAAGCCAGAGTATCCCCCCAACAGGATCAAAACATTTGTACTTTCCTGTCCATGGTGGGCATCAGGGATATTTGAGGAAGAGCCCACCACTGAACCATCAGGTCAAAAACAATGGGATAGGAGCTCCCACTCTCTGGGGTCCACCCCTGGAATATGCATGGCAGAAATAACCGGAATATGATCTTCTGCCCAGGCCAAAATAGACGACCTCTGACCAAGGAGGAGTGCTTCTTGTGCCTCCTTGCTTGTTGATGTATGCCACGGCCGTGGCATTGTCCAACTGGACGCGTACTGGACAACCCCTCAACTGAATGGACCAGTATACCAGAGCGTGCTGAATCGCCCCGAGTTCCAGAACACTGATGGACTGAAGGGACTCCTCCAAGGTCCACCTGCCCTGAATCCCGAAGTGACTTAGGACCACGGCCCAGCCCCACGGGTTGGTATCCCTGGTAAAAAACACCAATTCCTGTATCACAAACGGTTTCCCCTGCTACAGTTTGGTTCTGTCTAACCACTAGAGCAGATCCCGTCTGACCTCTGGAGGAAGGGAGACCCTGAGATCCAGGTTTCCATTCTAAGAGCGGATGGTGAATCTCTGGAGCTCCCTGGTGTGGGCCATGGAGTACGGAACCACCTCCATGATGGACACCATGCGACCTGCAAGAGTCAGGAACTTGCAGACTGGAGCTAAGGGCAACTCCAGAGCTTGTGACACAGATGTCCTCAGTCAGAAAAACCTGCCCTTGATGGGTATCGAACCTGAGTCAGAGGAAAACAAAGTCTTGAGAGGGAGCCGGACTTCTCCATGTTGAGAATGCACCCATTGTGGAGAAGAATCTGAGCACAGTCCTGAACGTGCTGGTCCAGGATTTCCCTTGACAATGTCAACCATATAGGGAGTCACCTTAATCCCCCGGGTGTGAAGAAAGGCAATCAGTGCTCCCAGAACTCTGGCAAGCACCCTAGGAGCAGAGGTAAGCCCAAAGGGCAGAGCTGTTTACTGGAAGTGACCCGATTCACAAGTGAAGCAGAGGTACTTCTGACTGTCCAGATGAATAGGGACATACATCCTGCAGATCCAGAGATGTGAGGAATTCTCCTGGGAACACTGCTGCAATGAGAGAGCCCAAGGACTCCATCTTGAAGCATGCAGTCTCCACAAAAGAACTGAGGTCCTTGAGGTCCAAGATAGCATAGCTGCCACCGTCCCTCTTGTCCACCAAGAACAGGTTTAAATAGAAACCTGAACCTCTCTTGAGGAGGAACTAGAATCAGAACTCCCTTGTCCAAGAGAGCCTGAAGCATCTCGTTGAAAAGCTGCACAGTTGCAACATTCCTGGACTGGAAGAATCTGCAGGGAGGAATTTTGTACCATTCTGAAACAACATGCAGAACCCACTGGTCCACAATGGACTCTGCTCCATTTTTCAACTGCATGGGCAGACACCCACCCACGGGCAGCTGCAGACCAGGATTTTGCAAGTCATGCAGAGGCACACTTGGGCTTGGCAGCGGCATACGTAAAGTGCCACTGCTGTCTGGGCTTGGTGGTGGGGGGGGGGGGGGCAGGATGCCTGCTTGAGACATGTCTTTGCACCACTGTTTGCAAGCCATGTTAGGGCATCTGGAGACCTGAGATAACAGTGTGCTCTTGCTCCCGGTAGCCTCACTGATAATCTGTTTCAGTTCAGGCCCAAAAAGAGATCTGCCCTGAAAGAGGAGAGAAATCTTAGATGAGAGGTCAGCAGGCCAAATCTTAAGCCACAAGGTGCTTCTTGCCATTACAGAAAAGGCAAAAGCCTTAGCTGAGAGTTTGACAGCATCAAAAAGAGCGTCAGTGACATATGTCTGAGCCTCAAACATGTTGGCCATGAGAACTAAAAGATCCTCCTTAAAGGCACCATTCCAGACAGCCTCAATAAGTTGTTCGCCCCAGATAGCAATAGCTCTAGTGACCCAAGCCAAAGCCAGAATAGGTCGCAGAGCAGCACCAATGGCAGAAGTTAAGTATAGCTTCCAGCTTTGTCAGTCATATTATTGAGAGCCACAAAAAGAGTAACAGGAATGTCCAATGCGCACCTTTCCCCACAAGACACAAATCCAAATAAGATATAAATATCCGCAGTTTAAGTTTCGTAGGAGTATATTAAATAGTCCAATATTACCTCTCTTGAGTCTGCAGCTTTAAAATCAAAAAAGTGTCCTCAGTGGCACTTAGATTCTAGACTATACAAAAAAGAAGAAAAAAAGCGCAAAAGAAACTCTTGAGAGTATCGTCTGATGTTGGAGTAAAGTTTAGAGATAAAATCTACTTACAAAACAATAACTTGTAAGGGATGCCTTCAATACAGAAGTCAAAGCTAAAAATAGTCTCAGTTTTCTTTGCGTGGCGTTCCGTCCCAGATGATATGCAGTGGGTCACACTATAGTAGATAGATAGCCAGTGTCCGAGAATGTTTCCTTTGAGCCTTGTCTTGGAATTATCTCTTGATTCTCTTGTGTTGCCTTGTAGCTGGAGTTTCTTTTCTTGAACAGTTTGACTTAGTCTCTTATTCTGTAAACGTTCCCTCAGTCTTTTGTTATGTTCAGGACTCGGGTGAGATGGGGTATCAGAGAGGGGTGATCTCTTGGCATCAGAACTACCAATCCAGAATATCTTTTCATTCATCGGGATGCTTCTCTCCTAGGCTGTCAGACAGGAAGTAGATCCTGACAGAACACTTCCTCTCAGCTGTCACTTCAGATCTTATTGAGAGCCGTAGTGTCTGCCAAGGGCAGATCTGAAGACTTAGTAAGTCGAGAAATAGGGTATCAACTGTGGGAGGGGAAACCCACTGTGCCAAAGCTGCCTCTGAAAAGTTGTACAGCTTTCTTAGAAAGAAAGCTGCTTGTCAAGATAACTTGGCCCAGAGTGGCATTGGGTAGAAACACTGGAAAACTTCTTATACCTTGGAAAGAAGTCTGAAGAAGACTGGTCCTTCTCAGGGGTATTAGTGACCTGAAGGGTCGTTAAAATCACCTTTATAACACCATTGGGAGTGGGGTCAGCCAAAGGAATCCCTTTTTACACTCCCCTTCCTCCGTATACCGTCAAAAGAATCTTCGTCAGAGGTTTCAGTTAGAGCAGGTATGCCTGGGGCCCTAGGGGCCACAAACCTGAAAGTGTTAGGGGGCTTCAGGAATGAAACACCCCTGGAGGGATAGAGGAAATTGTGCCATAAAGGACCCAGAGTGGCTCTTGTTCAAGGCTGGAGGGCCCTGGTGGTGTAGTGGGGGCCACAGCACATAAGGGACATGTGTGTCATGAGTATTCCCGAGGGACCCTGTTTGGCATGAGGAACAGTAAAAGCAAGGGGGGGGGGGGTCAGAGACGTCCGAGTCCTTAGCCTTAGGTCTAGCCCCATGTCCCTTTGGATCCGACATCCTAACAGGAGAAGCGTCCAAACAGTATAGAAAGCCAAAATACTGTGTCCAAGAATAATAATTCACCTAAGAAAAGCCCACGAAGGAGGACAGCAAGGAGAGACAGGCCTCTGCATAGGATAAGCAGTCAGGAGAAGATGGTATTTGTAAAACCCATCAGCTAATTCGAAGAAAGCCTGTGAAAAGGGCATTCTGTGAGTTGAGTTTTTCCCTGTTGCTGTATCCTAGCAATGCCTGAACTTGAACTCGGGGGGGCTACAACACTGAGGATGTGAACCAAATTGTAGGGCATGAGGAAGCAATAAGAATGAGTCCTCTCTCAACTCTGTATGACAAATGGTTGCAGATATATGTCCCATAGAAGTCAATGGAGCAAGTTCGGCTGCACGGGAAGCACATCTAAAAAGCGCAGTACACTAAATTTTGCAAAACTGGTCTAAATTACTCAAATACCCAAGGGGACATGTAGGGAGTAATAAAAATGAATGATTGTGAGCAGAAAGCCAAGAAATAAGCCCCCAAACCCAGTTAAACCAGCAGAGAATGAAATGAATTGCAGACAATGCAGCCACCCAAGCTCCAAAAACCCAGAGACTAAACTGAATAAAGTACTCAACACAAGTGCAGGAGTTCTAGACTCCCAGATGATCCCTGTAAGAAGGGAAGCAAATGGGAAAAGTTGACCATATCACTCAAAGGGTTACACACCAATCTTTATCTTTATTCCTCCAGGAGAAGGGCGTTATTGGGAGGAAAAACAAGAGTCCTCCTTGCACCTCTGGAAAATATTCAGCAAAGTAGTAACCCATCAGAGGCCTCAGAGACGTTAAGGGTCTCCATCACCATTCAGATGAGCCCCTCAATAGTGGGGACAGGGTCAACCTCATAGGAATCCCCAAAAGAAGAAGGAAGAAGTCCATATCCACCTCATTTTCTGAGTCCAATTCCTCATCAGAAGATGCTCCAATCACCTGAGTATGCCCCCTGTTTAACCCTTTATCAGAGGAATATGCAGTGCATTGCGAAGCAATGAGGTCTTTAGGGTTTTAACCCAAGCAGGCTCCTGGTCATTGCTAGATGGGCCTGGGGGAGTAGGGGCCACTGTACATGAAGAGCATAGGAACCCAGAATATTTCCTATGAAGCACAGCATGGCATGAAGAACAATGAGCGAGGGGGTAAGAGACGCCCCTGAAGCCTTGTTTTTGTATTTCCCCACATAGGGTCAAACATGTCCAGATAAAGTGTATAAAGCTGATTAATGCAAAGCCCCCAGAAAAACCCAAAACATACTCATCTGGTATGCAATGGGTTGAACTAGGAGAGCAGGAGAGTAAGCCTTTGAATAGGATAAGTAAAGGAGAAGTAAAATGGCAGCCAGGAAGGGTGCTCTCAATCAGAAACAAGCCTGGAAAACAGGTGATTCTGGGTATTGTAGTCTTCTCAATTACTGTTGCCTAGCAACATGCAGCTCTCCAGCCACAGAAAATAATTGGCCTTGTGGACATTAATTACAGAAATAAATCCTGCAAACACACTTAAAAGTATCAAAGAAAATACCCGTTCTGTGCTATATGGAAGTATAAAGTCAGGGGTGCCAGGATGCTAACCAGGAGTTTATACAGAACAACAAAAGAACAATGGCATCCTCTTGGCACTCAAGTTTCTTTTAAAGCGAAACTGTCACTTTCCAACTCCCTCCTCAAACTGAGATATACCCCCACTGGCTTAAAACACCCCATAAAATTTTCCTCCTTAAAAAAAAAAAAAAAAAAAAAAAATCTACCTTGCAAGCTCCATATAATGACAAATGGAGCTTGTTGTTACAATATATGCAATGCACATCAATACAAAGGGAAGCGTGAACATGCTCCCTGGGAGAGCTGGGTGGGAGGAGAATTTGAAAACTAGGAAGTCCTGCACCGCTGTGCCAACGTTACCCCGTGCAGCAGAATGCGGGACTGCCCACATGAAGTCTACATTTTAGAGTGAATAGGAAAAAAAAAAAAAAAAGCCAATCCACATACCATTTTATTAGCTTAATCATATGAAAGTGTATTAGAGGGGAAAGTTTGGCTTTAACTCTCTGCTATCAATATGTTGTATATAATATCTAATAGAAACTTCTAAATTGTTAACTCTCTCTCTCAGAAATGTCATTGATAGGATTAGAAGAAATCTAGACCCTCATGGAAAATAGCTCGAGTCAAGCCACATTTATCTCCAATAGTTGCAATATCACAGGATACTCAATATGGATAGATGTTTTACTGAGAGATCACTCTGGGTTAATTAGTTAACATCTCCTATTACCATACTCTTAATCAAATTCGGAGAGTGGGGTTAAACTTTTATTCAGAGCAGTTCCAAACACTTCGCATATGCCAATTTACACATGCGGTGTTGACCAGTGCTTTAATATCTTACGAGTATATAATTAAGCTTTGAATATCATTCATGAGTCAAATAGATTGTATATGGATGAGTTATCAGGCACATTATAACAAGTGTCCTCCAGTCACTTTTCATTCTTCAGATCAATTCTCATGAATTGTTAATTAGTCCTTTGAGTAATGGTTCAATTTTAAACGCAACTCTAGAATAGTATACCGGGTACTATCTCTATATCCTAAAATGGCCTGATCTTGGCCAGTTACAGTTAGATGTCCTCGATTGTAAAGATTAGTATTAATGTCACCTAAATCATTAGAACTTCCAGAGGAATTAACCCTTCAAATGATGCCCAAATTTAAGCGTAGCTTCTATTCAGGGTACAGAGTTCAGATTCCCTCTAGTGTCAGTCATACCATTAGGGCATTAAAAGGAATTAACCCTTCATGTGGTGATCAACTTCAAACATAAGAGGATTTTAGTCTTACCTGTTAAATCCTTTTCTCTTAGTCCATATGACATACAGGTACCATGGGGAGGCGACAGCTCCTCCCAGTAGGCTGGAATAGTTCAAGACAAGGTCTTGGAGGTGGAGCCTTACCTTCTCTTTATCAGGCTACCCTTTAGCCCAGCCTTCCAGTTTGACTTAAAGGGATAGTAATGTTTCACAAAAACAGCAGCTCCAATTAATCTTCATAGTATTTGAGCCAATTGAGTGTTCAATACTGTCAGAGTTGTAGTTCAAGACTAATTGAATGATAACGTCCCCCCCCCCCTTTTACCTAGTCACCTCCCCTCAGATGTGGAATCTGGTCCACAGACCAGTCATCTCACAGCAAGGGACAATCTTCTTACTGTGAGAACAATGAAAGCCCTCCCACCATTGACAGATTTATCTTAATTGAAGATTGTCCCTCTCTGCAATCCACTTGGACACCTCCCTGCTGCTCTGAGCTGAGCAGTGTTACATCAGTAAAAGGGGCGGGAGAGGGATACTTTATCATTCAATTACTCTTGAACTATAACTCTGACAGAACTGAAATAGCACTCTCCATGGCCCAAGTACTATGAAGATTAATTGGAGCTGCTTTTAGTAAGGAACATTACTATCCCTTTAAGACAATCTCACTACATAGGACATCGATAAAAGAAGAAGGTAAGCTCCTGTGAGCAATAAGACCCAAGAGGACACCCACCATCCAGCCAAGTGAGACCAAATGAGATCCCTTTCACTGGGTGGGAGATCTGTATGTTATATGGACAAAGAGAAAAGGATTTAACAGGTAAGACTAAAATCCTCTTTTCTCGGGTTGTCCAATATGACACACAGGTACCATGGGGATATACCAACATTAAGCTCCCAGGGTGGGACGAGAAGGAAAGGACCAAGCGCCAGCCCCCATGATACTGAAATTTCCCAGGACTAGTCATAACTAGGAACAGCCCAAACATAACTAAGTGCCAATGGACACTGATAATGATAGCAAAGAACACAAGACCAGGAGCCAAAACGGCTCAAACAGTTAAAAAACAATAAGGCACAGGAATGACCAGGTCCTTAGACAGGCAGAACAGCCTGCAGGACTTTTCTACCAAAGATGGCTTTAGCAGAAGCTGTTCAGCCGAGGCCTGATTCTTTTAGGCCCAGGAGGCCCCAATAGACCTGGTGGAGTGTGCTGTTACACTAAAGGGAACAGGTTTCTTCCTGAGTTTGTAAGCCTTGTGAATGGTAGACTTAATCCAGGAGGCAATAGTGACCTTGGACGCAGTCATACCTGCCCTAGGACCCTCAGGGATAACAAAGGCATCAGTCTTGTGTAAAGACTCAGTATGGTGCACGTAAAACTTGAGGCAGTACACCACATCCAACAAGTGGAGATCCCTCTCCTTGTCAGATTTGAGATCAGGACAAAATGAAGGCACAACTGTCTCCTGATTGATATGGAACTCAGAAATCACCTTAGGAAGGAATTCCTTGTCCTTGTGAAACACCAGGAAAGTGGTTTGCAGGACAAGTCCTGCAACTCTACGCACAGAGACCAAAGCCAGAAGAAAAGCCATCTTTCACGTCAGAAGACACAGAGGAATGTTAGAAAGGTACTCAAAGGGAGGCTGCTGCAAGACAACCAAAACCAGGTTAAAGTGCCACTGTGGAGAGCAGGGAAAGCATGACCGATGCCCTGGAAGAAAACCTTGATATCTGGAAAGATGGCTGTGTGTCTTTGGAAAAAAATAGAGAGAGATCCAAAAGAAGCTAATACTGAACCCTTTGTGCACAGCCATGCCGTCAAGGACAGGCTCTCCACATGCTCTTTCCAGAGGTACCCCTGAAGGAGGAGATCCAGTGGAAACGGATCCCAAATGAAAAGGGAGACCAACTCAGGAAGCACTCCCTCCTGGTCCAATAGGGGGCCATTATGATGACCGCTGGACTGTCCATCTGAATCATCCGCAGGACCCTGGGTATGAGAGGAATTGGAGGGAAGATGTAAGCCAGATGAAAGAGCCACGGAATTGTCAGAGTCCACAGCAAAGGCCAGAGGATCCCCCCACAGGAACACCACATTTGTACCTTCCTGTTGTCCTGTGTGGCCATCAGGTCTATCTGAGGAAAACCCACCGTTGTACCAACAGGTCTGAAACGTCGGGATGAAGCTCCCACTCTCCGGGGTCCACCCTTTGACGGCTGAGAAAATCTGCCAGGACATTGTCCACTCCTGGAATGTGCACGGTGGAAATAGCCAGGACATGTTCTTCTGCTCAGGCCAAAATTGACTTGACCTCTGACCAAGCAGGAGAGCTTCTTGTGCCGCCTTGCTTGTGATGCATGCCACGACAGTGATGTTGTCCATCTGGACGTGTACTGGGCAACCCCTCAACTGAAGGAGCCAGAGCATGCTGAATCACCCTGAGTTCCAGAACACTGATGGACTCCTCCAAGGCCCACCTGCCCTGAATCACCATGTTACCCAGGACTGCTCCCCAGCCCCGTTGTAACAAAGATCCATTCCTGGATCACAAACTGTTTACCATGCTCCAGGTTGGTTCTGACCTCCAGAGTAACGGAGACCCTGAGATCCAAGAGATCCGGGTTCCCATGCCAAGAGTGGATGGTGAATCTCTGGAACTCCTATGGAACCGCCTCTATGGTGGACACCATGCGACCCACAAGAGTCATGAACTTGCGAACCAGAGCTGAAGGCTCCTCCAGAGCTTGGGACACAGATGCATGATTGGCTACATGGAGTCCTCCTTCAGAAAGACTTTCGTTTGACAGGTTTCGAACTGGAGTCCAAGAAAAACAACGTCCTGAGAGGGAACCAGAGCAGACTTCTCCATGCTGAGAATCCACCCATGGTGGAGGAGAATCTGAACACAGTCCTGGTCATGGTGCTCCAAGATTTCCCTTGACTGAGTCTTCAGCAGAAGGTCGTCCATATAGGGAGTCACCTTAATCCCCCGGTGTAAAAGAAGGCAATCAGTGCCCCCAGAATTCTGGCAAACACCCTAGAAGTGGAGGTAAGCCCAAAGAGTAGAACAGTGAATTGGAAGTGCCCCGATTCACAAGCAAAGTGGAGGTTCTCCTGACAGTCTGGCTAAATCAGGACGTGGAAGTATGCATCCTGCAAATCCAGAGATGCGAGGAATTCTCCCAGGCACATAGCTGTGATGACAGAGCTCAAAGGACTCCACCTTGAAGCATGCAGTCTCCACAAGAGAACTGAGGTCCTTGAAGTCCAAGATAGGACAGCTGCCGCTGTCCCTCTTTGCCACCATGAACAAGATTGTATAAAAACCTGAACCTCTTTCGAGGAGGAAATGGAATCACAACTCTGTTGTCCAAGAGAGCCTGAACTGCCACGTTGAAAAAAAACTCAACTTTTCATGGCCATGGGGAGTCCTGGACTGGAAGAATATGTAGGGAGGAAGGGACTTGAAGGCAATCTTGTACCCTTCCGAAACCACCTGCAGAACCCACTGGCAGCTGCGAACCAGGATTCTGCAAGTCATGCAGACTTGCCAGACTTGGGCTTGGCGACAGCCTGCTTAGAATGCCACTGCTGTCTGGGCTTGGTGGTGGGGCATGGGGTGCCGGCTTAAGACATGCTCAGATTCGGACTTTGCACCTCTGTTTGGCGGGGATGAAAAAGACGCTGTTTCCTCACCATGTTAGGGCGTTTGGAGACCTAAGGTAACAGGGTGCTCTTGCCCCTGGTAGCTTCACTGATAGTCTGTTTCAGCTGAGGCCCAAAGAGATTTATCCCTGAAAGGGGATAGAAATCAGTGACTTCTTAAATGAGAGGTCAGCAGACCAAATCTTGAGCCACAACGTGTGTCGCAAGACAGAAAAAGCAGAAGCTTTAGCCGAGGGTTTGACTGCATCAAAAATAGCATCAGTGACATATGTCTAAGCCACAGACATGTTGGCCAAAAAAGGGATAAAAGATCCTCCTTAGGAGCGCCATTCCTGACAGCCTCAGTAAGTTGTTTGGTCCAGATAGCAATAGCTCTAGTAACCCAAGCCAAAGTCAGAATAGGTTGCAGAAAAGCACCAATGGCAGACATTAAGTATAGCTTCCAGCTGTCAGTCGTATCATTGAGAGCTGTGGACTTCTAGAAATAGGGGGATCAACTGTGGGAGGAGAGGCCCATTGTACCAAAGCTGCGTCTGAAAAGGGGTACAGCTTAGGAAATCTCTTGGAAAGAGAAAGCCGCCTGTCAGGGGTCCTCCACTCATCCAAGATAACCTGGTCTAGAAAGGCATTGTTTGGAAACACTATAGAAGACTTCTTATGCCTTTGAAAGACATCAGAGGAAGACTGGGCCTCATCAGGGGCATTAGTGGCCTGCCGGGTCATTAAAACTGCCTTGATAAGACCCTTAGCAGAGGGCTTGGGTCAGCCTCAAAGGAATCACTAAAAGTGTAGGTAGAATCCCCCTTCACACTCACCTTCCTTTGTATCACCTTCAAAAGAATCTTCCTCAGAGGATTCAGTTAAAGCAGGTATGCCTGGGGCCTTAGGGGCCACAAACTTGAAAGTGGTAGCGGACTTAGAAGAAACTGTGCCATAGAGGACTTTAAATCTTTCACCCAAAGTGTTCAAGGCTGGAGGGCCCTGGAGGTGTAGTAGGGGCCACTGATGTCCTGGGAATTCTCTAGGAAGCCCCATTTGTCATGAGGAGCAGTAAGCAAGGGGGGGGGGGGAATCAGAGATGCCCTGAATTTTTAGCCTTAGGTCTAGTACCATGTCCCTTTGAATCAGACATCCTAACAGGAGGAGAAGTGTCTAAACAGTATACAAAGCCCAAATACTGTGTTCCAGAATAATAAATCACCTCGGAAAGCCCAAGGTGATACTTATCTGGCAGGCAAAGGGTTAATCTGAGAGATAGCAAGGCGAGTCAAGCCAGCAAGGAGAAAATGGCGTCTGTAAAAACCATCAGCCAATCACAAGGAAGCCTGGGAAATGGGCATTCTAGGAGCTGTAGTTTTTCCCAGTTGCTGTATCCTATCAACGCCTTAAAACTGCACTTGCGGGGCCCCAGGCACCCTTAAAACACTGGGGATGTGAACCGCATTGTAGGGCAAGAGGAGACAAGAAGAAGCCCTCTCTCAACTCTGTATGACAAACAGTTGCAGAGATATGTCCCAAAGCAGTTTGTCCCATAGAAGTCAATGGAGCAAGTGTGGCTGTGCGGGAAGGTGTGGAACACCAAAAATAACAAATTTTAAAAAAGGTGTCCAAAAGTACCCAAGTGTCCAAACGAACATGTAGGGATAAATAAAATTGGATGATCCTGAAGGGAAACCCCCAAAATAAGCCCTTAAACCCAGTTAAACCAGCTGGGAAACCCCAGGGACTAAACTGAATAAAGTACCCAGCATGAGTGCAGGAGTTCTGGACTCCAAAATGACCCCTGTATGGAGGGGAACAATGGAACAAGTGGACCATGGCACTCAAAGAGTTACTCACCAAACTTTATCTTCTTTCTTCAGATTACCATTATGAGAACAGAGCATTAGAGAGAAACTTGGGCTGCAAGATTCTCTCAACAGGACTGCAAAGGTCCACAACAGCTCCTGCATGCTGGATAATACTCCAGAGGAAGCCAGGAATGGTAATCCACCTAATGGGGGAATTGTGACTCCCCATATCTAACATAGAAAACAATAAAGTAGTCTAAAAACTAAGCATAAAAGTTCTCAGCCTTCACACAGGTGCTGAACAAGTCAAACTAGAACTGGAAGGTGGGGCTAAAGGGTAGCCTGATAAGGAGAAGGGAAAGCTCCACCTCCAAGACCTTGTCTTTAAATGTTCCAGCCTACTAGGAGGAGCTGTCGCCCCCCCACAGTACCTGTATGTCACATTGGATGACAGAAAGCTTTTATTAAATATACAGGGTACTGTTTCTTATACTCTGTAGTGGCACAGTCTTAGTTAGTTGCAAAGCAGATTCCCTCTAAAACAAAAATTAGTATGAGTACCATTTACATCATTAAGGTATGGAGAAGAATTATAAAAGAAGTTTGTTCTGATAATTGGTGTTTTAACATATACAATGAGCATTAATGCCCAACATGTTTCGCTCATCCACTAAGCGTCTTCACAGGCAGTTAACTCAAGGATTGTGCCTTTTAAACTTCCATCCACAAATGATAATCACATTGGGGATCATGTGATACATTTCAAATCATTCCAAATACTGCGCATGCAGTGGCAGTTAGAAATATGTGCGAAAAAATCCCAATATAGTAATACTAACTTCCATTGAGACTTTTGAAAGTTTTTTTTAATACAGGTATATTTTTCTAGACTTTCATTATATGGATTTCCATGTATGAATAAAAATATCTTCAGACATTCATACTGACATATTCTTATATGTGTTAGTATATATAGTTTGCATAAACTTATATTTTTCAGAAAAGAGGATTTTAGTCTTACCTGTTAAATCCTTTTCTTTTAGCCCATATAGGTTACTGGTGCTTTAGGTAGGCGACTGCCCCTTTAAGTAGGCAGGAACAATTCTTGAAGAGAATGCTGGGTGGAGCCTACCTCCTCTACTTAGCTGCAGCTAGCACCCCCCCCCCGACCAGAAAGATTTGCGACACTAACTAGGGACTAGGTAGTAAGAAGGGAAAAGAAGACTCCTGTGAGCATGAACCCGAAAGGACTCCCACGTTCAGTCACAGGACAGCCAAGCATGGTCCCTTGACAAGGTGGAAGACCAGTAACCTATACGGACTAAGAGAAAAGGATTTAACAGGCAAGACTAAAATCTTCTTTTCTCTATCATCCAATATAGGTTACTGGTACTTTGGGATGTCCAACCATTGAGTTTCCCAGAGGTGGGAAGTAAGGCAAGGACCAGGCACAGGGCCCCAAAGTCAGCAGAGCCTATATGAACCATCAGATCTTAGACAACTCCGTAATAACACTGAAGTGTCAATGGACACAAAACCAGTGCAGAACCACACCAAGAACGTAGCACAGCACACAATACTCGAGCCAACTGGGCTCAAAAGTGAAGGAGCACTGAAGAGACAAAAGGAGAACATAGGCAAAACTGCCTCTAGAATCTTCCTTCCCAAGCAGGCGTCATCCAACGGCAGAACATCCACCCGGTAGTGCTTAGAAAAGGTGTGTACAGACGACCAAGTGGAAGCCGTGCACAACTGATCAGCTGAGGCTTGATTCTTGTACGCCCAAGATGCCCCAATGGATCTGGTGGAATGAGCCAAAACCCGAAAGGGAACGGCTTTTTCCGTAACTTATAAGCCTTACGAATAGTAGACTTAATCCAAGACACAATGGTCACCTTGGATGCCAGTCTCCCTGTCCTGGGACCCACAGGAATGACGAACAAGGCGTCAGCCTGGCGAATAGACTCAGTACAGTGCACATAGAACGTGAGACATCTCACCACAGCCAACAAGTGAAGATCCCTTTCCTTGTCAGAGGTCAGGTCAGGACAGAAAGAGGGCACCACAATTTCCTGATTAATGTGGAAGTCCGAGACTACCTTCAGGAGAAACTCCTGAGAGGTGCCAAGAACCGCCTTGTCTTTATGAAACACCAAGAATCGTGGTTTACAAAACAGGGCATGCAAGTCCACAACACGGCGAACAGACACAATCGCCAGGAGAAAAGCCATTTTCCAAGTCAGCATGTGCAAGGGAATAGTGGCCAAGGACTCAAAGGGAGGGCACTGAAGGACGAAGACCAAAGTAAGATCCCACTGAGAAGTAGGGCTCTTAAAGGCAGGACGACTATGAGCAATGCCCTGAAAGAAAATCTTGATATCAGGAAGAATTGCGATACATCTCTGAAAGAAGACAGAGAGGGCAGAAGTCTGAACCTTAAGGGAACTCAAACTGAGGCCCTTATCCATTCCATCCTGCAGAAAGGACAGGACCGTAAGAAGATCAAAGTCCTGAGAAAGATCTCTAGCTGAACACCAAGAGAGAAAGGTAGACCAGACTATGGTAGGCCTTGGAGGAAACAGGCTTGTAGGCACTAAGCATAGTGGCCACCACACCAGAAGAGAAACCTTTCTTCTTCAGTTTTGAGAATTCAATGTCCATGCTGTCAATTCCAGACGATCCACATCCTCCTTCCACAGGTACCCCTGAAGGAGATCCAGACAGCGGGGAAGCCGAAAGGGCTCCACCACAGAGAGATCCAGGAGCTCCGGAAGCCAAGTCTGACGAGGCCAGTACGGAGCAATCAGAATGACTGGAGAACTCTCCAGATGCAGTTTCCGCAACACCCTGTGTAGCATGGGAATGGGAGGTAAGATGTACATCAGAGGGAAATGTCATGGGATCTACGTGGCATCCACTGCCAGAGCTAGATGATCCCTCCAGTGGGAACAGAACAACAGAACCTTCCGACTGTGCCTTATCGCTATCAGATCGATGTAAGGAAGTCACCACTTCTGAACAACGAGGTTGAATACTTCTTGATTCAGTTCCCGCTCATCACTGTCTACTGTATCTTGACTTAGGAAGTCTGCTGGGAATATGAACTGTGTATATGGCAGGAACATGTTCTTCTGCCCAAGTTAAAATAGCTTTGACCTCCAACCAAGATGCAAGACTTCTTATGCCGCCCTGCTTGTTGATGTAGGCCTCTGCCGTGGCGTTGTCGGACTCCACTCAGACTGGACAATCCTCCAGCTAAGACACCCAATGACGCAGGACATGAAATATCACCCGAAGTTCCAAGCTGTGGCATTGTCAGACTGGACCCTGACCGGGCAGTCCTGCAGATGATGCATCTAATGGCCAGAAGCGCCAACACATTGATGGGAAGGAGAGACTCCTCAGGAGACCTCCGGCCCTGGGCATTGCTGTGACCCAGGACCGCTTTCCCAACCATAGAGGCTGGCATCCGTCATCACAGTAGTCCAGAAGGAGCCACCACAACAGACTCAGACCCACATGAAGCAGAAGACATACTGACATCTTCACTAGGTCCTGTTTGCCTCTGCACGCCTGGATCACAAACCACTGGAGCTACCTGGCGTGAGCCATGGCGTACGGGACAACTTCCATGGAAGAAATGAACTTCCCCACTAGGGAGGTCAGCTTCTTGGCCGGAACTAGGTTGTGAGCCAGAACAGCAGACACCTTGCAGATGATCTGGTGAGCCACCTCGTCCGTGATAAACACTATACCCCATTGGGTGTCGAAGAGGAGCCCCAGGAAGACTAGTCTCTGGGATGGTATGAGATCCGACTTGTCCATGCTGAGGATCCAGTCATAATGGGTCAGCACATGAATACAGTTCTGTACATGCTGCTGAAGGAGGTCCGGAGATAGGGCCTTCAGAAGTACGTCATCCATGTATGAAGTGACTCTGCAGTCTCTTTGGAGTACAGACACCACAACCTCCAGGATTCAATTGAAGATGTGTGGAGCTGTAGTCAGACCAAAGGGAAGAGCAGAAAACTGAAAATGCCCTTGGTCGCAGGTGAACCTGAGGTACTGCCGACTCTCTGGATGTATAGCAATGTGCAGGTATGCATCCTGAAGATCTAGAGAAGCGAGAAATTCCCCAGGAGACATGGCCGCGATCACCGTCCTCAAGGACTCCTGGTGATAGCGAGACTTTACCACAAAGGCATTGAGGTCAAAAATCAGATGGCAGCTGCCGTCTTCCTTGGTGACCACAAAGAGGTTGACGTAAAGTCCCAATCCAATTACTGGCACCGGAACCTGTTCTAGAACCTCCTTGTCCAAAAGGAGGTAGATAGCTACGTGGAACAGGCGGCGCTTGTCTGCTCCCTGAGGAGTGTGAGAAGGGAAAACCGGAATAGAGGAAGAAAGGGATCATGTATCCCTCCGACACAACCCGCAAAACCCACGGATCCACCACGGTGTCTGTCCAGACACTGAGGAAGTGGCACAAACAACCATCTACCGGCTTGTGGGGACCGGAGTTGTTGTTTGGGCTTGGAGGTGCGTGCAGCCTGGGGAACCGCCTGGGTTGTGGGGCGTGCCTCAGCCTGAAAGGGACGAAAAAGCCTATTCCTCTTCACAGGAGGGTACTCTTACCCCCAGTGGCCTCACCAATAATGTCCTTAAAGGGATAGTAACGTTTCATAATAAAAGCAGCTCTAATTAATCATCATAGTATTTGGACTTTGGAGTGTGTTATTTCAATACTGTCAGAGTTATAGTTCAAGAGTAACTCAATGACAAAGTGTCTCCCTCACGCCCATTTTACTGATTTAACACTGCTCAGCCACAGCAGAAGGGAGGTGCCCAGGTAGACTGCAGAGAAGGACAATCTTCAATTAAGATAAGGGAAAAAGCTGAAAAGCTTGTCAAGGGGGGCAGGGTTTTCATTGTTCTGATAGGAAGAATATTGTCCCTTTCTGTTATCTGTCTGGTCTATGGACTGTATTCCACATCTGAGAAGAGATGGCTTACACTAGGTAAAAGGGGCAGGAGGGGAAACTTTGCTTGTGAATAGCTCTCAAACCATAAAGGTTTGAGGGATAAGACTTACATTGTTCATGTTTTTTTAATGCCTACAAAATAAAATAAAGATAAAATGAAGTATTACTATCCCTTTAAGTTCCGGCCCAAACAAAGAAGAGCCCTGAAAGGGCAAGGAAAGCAAGGCCTTTTAAGAGGCAGTGTCCGCAGACCAGATCTTGGGCCAAAGAGCTTGTCTAGCAACCACAGATATGGTAGAAACCCTAGAAACCAAGCTGATGGCATCAAATATGGCAGCAGAAACATAATGCTGAGCCTCAGAGATGTTGGTGAGAAGCCGCAACATATCAGCAGTAGGGGCTCCCTGATGGACAGCCAGAGTCAGCTGTTCAGTCCAAACAGCAATGGCCCTGTTCACCCAAGCAGCGTCAAACGCCTGTAGCAAGGAAGTCCCAGCTGTAGCAAAGATGGTCTTCAGGGATGTCTCAAGCTTCCGGACAGTCCAGTCCTTGAGGACAGAGGCATCTGCCATAGGCAAAGTAGTGGACTTAGAAAGTCTAGAGACTGTAGTGTCCACCTTGGGAGGTTGAGCCCATTGAGCTAGTGCCACTTCAGAAAAGGGGTATAACTTAGCAAACTTCTTAGATACAGAATGCTTCTTGTCAGGAGCTTTCCACTCTTTAGTGGGGGTTAGGTGGAAAACAGGTAGACTGCTTCTTAGGCTCCTGAAATACATCAGAGGGGTCCATGGGAGCCTCTGCAACCAAAAAGATATTTAGTGTGTTTAACACTGCCTGATCAGGCCCTCAGCTGAGGGATCAGGATCAGCTTCAAAGGGGTCCCCAAAGAGTTGGGGAGAGACCACCATAGAACATTCCCCCTCATCAGAATCCACCAACAGTTCCTCCTCAGAGGAGTCAGATACATCAGGTACGCCCTGCAGTTTTGTTAGGGAAGACCTGATAGGAGTAGGGGACTGCCAAGACTGGAAGATACCCTGTAATTGGGATGGAAGGAGTTGTAAGGTAGACCTCAGGTCTCTAGTAGTGGCCTTAAACACTTGCATCCAAACTGGCTCAAGTACATGGCTGGAGGTCCCTGGGGGAGATGCAGGGGCAACAGCGCATGCTGGGCATAAATGACCTGAGTACTCTCTAGGTAACCCTGATTGACATGAGGAGCAGTGCACAATGGGGGATACAGACACCCCAGTATCCTTAGTCTTAGCTCTAACGGAGTAGACATACTCACAGTGTCAAAAAATGTCCCAAGTACAAGGAATAAACCAAATACAGTGTGAAAGATTAAAGTTTCACCCCAGAAATCGCTAATTTGGACTTATCAGGCAGGTGAAGGGTTAATCTGCTGAGGAGAGATGGAGAGTCCAAGCCATGCGTAGGATACTAGTGAATGGAAGACAGTATATGGCTGCCTCAACGGGAGCCAATCAGAAATGAGTGCGTGAAGCAAGCGCTCATGGGAAATGTAGTTTTCCCTAAAAAAGTACCCCAACAGTGCCCAAAGCCCCCTGAGCTCCCATTACACACAGAAAGTTGACAGGATGATAGAGCAAGGGCAGACAAACAAAATGAGCCATCCCAGAAGTCACTACGGTGAGCGGTTGCAGAGATATGTCCCAAACTGTAAAGTTCCATAGAGGTGAATGGAGCATGGCGTCTACGTGGTAAATCGTGCCTGGAACTCAAATTTGCAAACTTTTACAATGAAGAAAAAAAAAAAAAAAAAAAATCAAATAAACACTATACCCAAAGGTGGAAAAGTGCCCAAACGCCCAAAAAGATGCCAACTGGCAGCCAAAGGGTTATGTTTAACACAGAAACACTGCTCCAAGCCCCCCAACAGACATACAGATAAACCCAATGAGCGCAGGAGTATGTAATAGGAACTCCAAAGGAGACCTCTGTGCAGAGAGGAAACGTGGGACAAGTGGACCTCAGCACTCAAAGGGTTGCTCACCTTTTCAGCAGGTCTTCTGTCTTCAGATTACCATATATAAGGAAGAAGCCTCAGTGGGCAACTCCCGAGGAAAGAACTTGTGAAACAAGATTCCTCCACCAAGGACTAATAGGTCCACCATAGCGCCTGGAAACTGACCTATACACTTGAGAATTGTCAGTAATGGTAATCCGCCTAATGGTGGTATTCCATATCTAACAGAAAACAAAAAATAAACTAAAACTATTGCAGAACTGTTCTATTGCCTGTATCTTCATCCAGGAACAAATCTTTCTGGAGGGGGGGGGCTAGCTGCAGCTAAGGAATGGAGGTAGGCTCCACTCAGCATTCTCTTCAAGAATTGTTCCTGCCTACTTAAAGGGGCGGGTCACCTACCCAAAGTTACCAGTAACCTGTATTTGACGACAGAGAAATACAATTATATTGATTTCCATATATGTATAATGTCATAGCAATAGCCAATAGGGATATCTTTCAAAGGAATACCCTACAAATTTTTAGAGAAAATCCTAAATGTAAAATAGGTTTTTCTACCTAGATATCGATAGAAGGAATCCCAAAATACACAAATGCTCAGCATTATACCTATTCTATGAAGCAGATAAGGTTTCCTAAATTATGGATTATAGTAAAATAAGATTCTGTAATTATATAGTGTTCCCATTTCCATTGATCAACAATTTAAACGTATTGTTAACATAAAAATAGGGGATTCATTCATCTCCTTAGGGTAAATGCAATTAAATGGATAGTAATACTGTTATCTTTTTTTATTTTGTAGGCATTAAAAAAACATGAAGATATAAGTCTTATCTCTCAAACCTTTATGGTTTCCCCTCCCGCCCCTTTTACCTAGTGTAAGCCATCTCTTCTCAGATGTGGAATGCAGTCCATAGACCAGACAGATAACAGCAGGGGACAATCTTCTTCCTGTGAGAAAAATGAAGGCCCTGCCCCCCTTGACAAGTTTTTCAGGTTTTTCCCTTATCTTAATTGAAGATTGTCCCTCTACCTGGGCACCTCCCTTCTGATCTGGCTGAACAGTGTTACATCAGTAAAAGGGGAGGGAGGGGGATACTTTGTCATTGAATTACTCTTGAACTACAACTCTGACAGAATTGAAATAACACTCTCCAAAGTCCAAATACTATGATGATTAATTAGAGCTGCTTTTATTATTAAACATTACTATCCCTTTAAGATTAAAACTCCATCTGCACAGTTTACATCCCTCATGGCAAGCCGAAAAGCGTCTTACTACTGAAGTTAATGGTATTCTTAATTGTAAATCCTTGTCAGTATAGTTAATTTTCCATTGAGCCTTTCATGTAGTGTTTGTTTAGTCATACACACATAATACTGGGGACAATATATTACTCCCTTTGTCTTACACGTAATATAAGAAGTAATGTTCAAGTTTCTACCAAATCTGTTTGTTATGGACTGTTTGTTAAACACATTTACATGTGGAACACCCATAACAAGGGTATGGTCCTTGTACTGGCAATTTACCTTGTGATTTATAGAAGTGACTCTTTACTAGATTATCTTTTAGATTTGGGCTTCTCCTAAAAGTAACTGGAATTCGAGCAGGTACTACATACATCCATCAGATGTAGATCTCTCTGCTAAATATGTGTATGTTTATTCAGAATATTTTTGATGCGTGTTCGCTACCATTAAAGCTAGTGATAAATCTTATATTTTGATCTTTCTTCCTGAGGACTTTAGATTCTAATAGGTGCTTCCTATATGTATTCAATGCCCTTGAAAAGGCTCGTTTCAAGAGTTTTTTTTACTGTATCCCCTATCCAGGACACGAGTTTCCAATTCTGCTCTCAACTTATGTATCAACATCTGAACAATTATGACTTACCCTCTCTGAACTTTCTAGCATGAACTGGTGCAGCGATATGGCACAAAAGTTTCTCCCATAGAGACCTATGTAGCAATGATAGCCACGGCTTGGGCTCCCTTTCTTAAATGGATAGTAATGGTTGTTTATAAAAAAAAGTTTACTATTGTAGGTATTAAAAATATTAATGCAATGACTTACGGCCTCTCTCTCAAACATGTATAGTTTGAGAGATATAAGCTTATAAAGATCCCCCTCCTGCGACTTTCATAGACATCAGCCTCTAGCTGACAGGAGGAGATTCTGTTCATTTGACTGGCTGGCGGCTCTTCAGCAGGGCCGAAATAGTGTTATCTAAAAAGAAATACTTCATTGGAACGGTGTACCTGCACACTTTGTAGACTGTTCCAATGAAGTATTTCTTTCTAGATAACGCTATTTTGGCTCCGCTGAAGAGCTGCCAGCCAGTCAAATGAACAGATCTCCTTCTGTCAGCTAGACCACTGAAGTCTATGAAAGGGGCGGCAGGGGGAACCTTATAAGTTTATATATCTCAAACTATACATGTTTGAGAAACGTGACACAAGTCATTGCATTATTATTTTTAATACCTACAATAGTAAACTTTTTTATTAACAACCATTACTATCCCTTTAAAGCGAAACTATCACTACAATAACATAGTGCTTCACACTTATGTTTATTTTCAAGTAAAACTGCTCCTTTAATGAAAAATAGAACCTTTCATGCCGGCAGGCATCTTGCTGTAGGAGGTCTCTGTTCCTTCTGGTGCCTTAAAGGGATAGTAACCCCCCCCAACAACTTGACGGCAAAATACAGCAATGATAGAAACATACTGAACGCACTTAGTCCCATCTCTCAAACCTTTATGGTTTGAGAGATGTAAGGCAAGACAAACCTCCGCTCCCTCCCCCTTCTCATACGTCTGCTGTATAGCGGACGTCATGAGATCCGGCTTCCAGCACCAGACGGCGGCTCTGCAGGAGCGTTGTCATCTAGATATCTCAGTATTATTACTTCATGGGTATGGTCTAAAACATGTGCCTGGCTTGCAAGCACATGTTGTAGACGAGTCCTATGAAGTAATTATACGGAGATATTTAGATGTCAGAACTCCTGCAGAACCGCCGAAACTCGGCCGACCGGATTCTGCCTCTGACAGCTTTACAGCTCGTCAGGCAGAAGGGGGAGGGACCGGAGGACTGTCTTGCCTTATCTCTCAAACCATAAAGGTTTGAGAGATGGGACTAAGTACGTTCGGTATGTTTCTATCATTGTTGTGTTTTGCCGTCAAGTTGTTGGGGGGGGGGTTTTACTATCCCTTTAAGGCACAAAGGCATCCAACTCACCAACTGTGGAGTTGAAGAGGACGGACAGTGCAGACTCAGAGAAGCCGGCTCTGCAAGATGTCTATACTGTTCACCAGTGCCTGCCTGCATGAATGGTTATATTTTTCGTTAAAGGAGCAATTATAATTGAAAATAAACATAATTGTGTTGCATATCGCTAATGTAATAAACATTTGAAGCACTATGTTATCGTAGTGAAAGTTCAGCTTTAAGGAGTCATGTACCTAAAAATCGGCCCTTCTAAAAAATAAACAAACTACAGTAAATAAACCCCTGGGGGCACCAGGGGAAAAGAATGTAATGAATAATACAATAGTATAGGAGTGTCTAATAGCTAAAATAACTGCTGAGAAAAACATAAGAAGTAGTGCAGTCTAGCAAAGCTTCAATGATAAGGACTAATGCAGCAATCTGTGCCACCAAGCATGATAGGGAGAAAGAGAAATAAAATGAGTGCCTGAGCTGTATACAGAGTATGGATATCTCAGCATGGGACATAAGCATGGACCATGGCAGTCAAAGAGTTACACACCACCCTTCAGTCTCCCATCTAAATAGGGCAGAGTCTCTAACAGATTCAGCCATGAATAACAGACTTATCATAAAGTCAACAGCCCAGGAAAAAAGGTCCACACGCTCCTATAAACTGGGCAATCCAACTTGAGGGAAGCCAGTGATGTAAGCCCACCTAATGGAGGGGGGGGGGGGTTATACAGCCCGATATCTAAAGGAAAAAAAACAATAAAATACTTAAGGGAAAAAAAAAACAAAACAAAAAAAACCCCCAGAAAAACAACAAAAAGAGACGTTCCACTTCATTTTCATCTTCTTGGACACAGAGAATATTAATCAGGAGGGTGGGGGTGCTGAGCTGGGGGATGAAAAGGCAGTCTCCACCCCAAAGACCCCATTTTTTTTTTTTTTTTTTTTAAAGTGTCCTGTCTCCTGGAGGAGGCAGCTCAACCCCACAGTTCCTGTGTTTCATAATGGACGTAAGAGAAATATTATATTATGTACTAGCAGTTTTGGCACGGCTTTTCCCATGAAGTTATAATAAAAACAAATAAAACAAAAGACCCATGCAGTTGTATGTATAACTAAATAAAACATAGAATGTTTTATAAAGGAAATGTGTTATGAAAAAAGACACTACAGAAGACCTCCTAAACAGGAGTAGCCATTATAAGCATTATCCACCACATTGCAACCCAATGCACTGAATACATGTCTGCACTAAAAGGGTTAAGTAATTAAAAGTGGATTTACACGTAGAACTATTTTCCCCTTACATTTAGGCGGATCCAGAAAGGATTTTATGGTTTTTATTGACTGGCTTGTTGAATTTGCAGCCCATTCAGCTTCAAAAAGCTATGCAACTCACTGCAAAGCACTGCATTACAGAACTCTCCATCTGTAAGTGTGAGTTTGTGTGTGAGAGCGTGCAAATGCATATGTGAGTGAGAGCATGTGTGTTTGTGTGTGAGCATTTGGTGTGTGTGTTTTGGGTTTGTTCATGTAGTGTTTTACATACTGCTTTTAGCATACTGCGTACAGCACTTTGCATTTAGTGTATTGCAGTTAGCTCATTACATTTTGCGTACAGAGACATACATTTTGCATATTGCGATTCGAGTTTTGCTAATTTTAGCGCAATGCATTTTGCCAGTAGGTATATTGTGGTTGCCAGTGTCAGGCAAGGATGGACTTTCCATGGTGTGCACAATCACACACTTTCAGGGTTCACACAATAGTTGTAGTCAGGATAGCTACAACAGACTGCCAATTAAGTACTTATTAGCTACTCAAAGGGTTACTTACCATTTCCGACTCTCCTTTGAATCCATCTGCCGCTCTGTCACCTATTGTGAGTACAGCTATCATCTCAACCCTGAAAGCCCATCATTATGCACACCACGGAAAGTCCATCCTTGCGTGACACTGGGGTAACCAAAGTTATAGTAACTCCGGACAGAGGACTTCTATTAATATCACCGGTTGACATTTCTGCATAAACTACTTAGGGACTCCTATAAATTGCAAAGCACCAGGAAGAACTCTTTATTCAGCGTCCTCATTGTGTACAGGAAAACCTGTTGGACTGACATCTATTAACATTGATTCCCCTACATGGACAGTTTTACAGCAGTGTCCACCGATTCCTCACCGACACACACCTACCTTTCCAGCTGCTTCTGTCTCCTCTTTTGCTCCCCTCCAACTTTACAGGCCATCATTTACTAATTAACACCCCCCCTTGATGACCAGAGGAATGTGCAACATATTGTGTACCCATCTGGTCTACAATAGATTAACCTTATACATAATTTAAATAGGTTCAATATAGAAATGCTTGCAACCAGTGTTGATTGTCAACTAGTATGATGACCTGGTACTTTTCTTTTTTCTAGTATTACATGATCAGCAACACCAGCAAGTTTGAACATCATTATAGAATGAAGTGACTTTGTTCCTTACTTTTCTAGAAAATCACCCTTGCTTGCACCAAATATTTGTGAGAGAGAGACACAACATTACGCAGCCTAGTGATATACTTAAAGGGATAGTAACGTCAGAAAAAAAGTATTAACTATATGGTAGATACAATTAAAAGCGTACTTGCACTTATTCATATCTCTCAAACCATTATGTTTTGAAAGATATAGGAAAATAAAGTTCTCTGCTCCCTCCACTTTCTGCTTGACGAGCTGTAAAGCTGTCAGAAGCTGATTCTGGTCGCTTGACCAGACACGGCTCTTCAGCAGCACCGATATAACAATATCTAAAGATAAATACTTAATCGGAATGGTCTACAACGTGTGCTTGCAAACCAGGCACAAGTTGTAGACCGTTTCGATGAAGTATTTATTTTTAGGCATTGCTATGTCGGTGCTGCTGAAGAGTTGCCATCTGATCCAAGAACCAGAATCTGCTTCTGACAACTTTATAGCTCGTCAAGCAGAAAGGGGAGGGAGCGAGGAACTTTAAATTACCCACATGTCTATGGAAGCAGGAGTGTTCCTTACCTTCCCGCAGCTTTTGTGCTTTATCTTCTAAAAGCTTCTGTTCTTTTTCTTTCTGCAGTTTTTTCTCTTGTTCCCACTTTCGCTCAGCACTTTCCTTTTCTTTACGAAGGTTCTCTGCTGCCTTTCTGAGCTCCTTCTCATGATCATCGCTCTTCTTTAGAAATAAATAAAATAAATTAAAACACTTTATACTGATTGCAAGTAAGTAAATAAATTGAATAAATAATAGGAGGAGTGAGAGGGAAAACATGAATGTACCATGGAGAAGCCGTTGGTGTGCATTCAACAAAAAGCAGGAAGCAATGTACCAAATAGAGCAATTCAAATGGGAATCAAGTGACAATCACCAACTGATGTAGCCTGCTGCAACTTGCTGGCATCTAGCAATGTTTGCTATTGCAGTTCCCTGACAAAGATATACATTACTGTCTATATGGCCCCTGTGCAGGTCTTCCACAGTGACTGAACCGATGTGATGCTTACTGCAGCAATCCAACAAACCAATCACTGGCTTTTCAATGTAGACACTTGCCAATCCTCTATGGCAGATGTCCACATGGCCAGCACTCTCCTCTGCAGTGTACATTTCCACTTGTGATCTGTTCCCAGGAGAAGTACAGTGAACCGTTAGTTAGTTATTCCAAATAACTTTTTGGTTATGAAAGTGTCAAATGTAAATTCAGTTATGTTTCATTACCAATTTGGAACACTAAGGGGGAGCAGTAGATATAGCTTACATAGATTTCAGTAAAGCATTTGACACTGTCCCTTATAGAAGGCTCACTAATAAATTTCAGTGTTTAGGTCTGGATGCAAAAATAGTTAAATGGCTAAGGCAATGGCTGAGTGACAGGAGACAGAGGGTGGTGGTCAATGGAGAATATTCGGACGAAAGGACTATTACTAGTGGGGTATCTCAGTGATCTGTACTGGTAAGGTATGCCTTTTTGCAGAGGATACAAAGATCTGCAATATGGTAGACATTCCAGGGGGAATAAGACAAATGATTTAAGTAAATTAGAAGAATGGACTAGAGTGTGACAGCTGTAGTTTAATGTTGATAAATGTAAAATAATGCACTTGGGACATAAAATTCCAAAGGAAAAATATACTGTTAAGGGTACTGGGCTGTCAGAGACAACAGAGGAAAGGGATTTGGGAGTAATTATTTCTAATGACTTAAAGGTAGACAGGCAATGTAATAAAGCAACTGGGAATGCAAGCAGGGTGCTGGGTTGTATAGCAAGGGGCATTAGTAGCAGAAAAAGGGAAGTGGTCATTCCACTCTACAGATCTGTAGTTAGACCTCATCTAGAGTATGGTGTACAGTACTGGAGACCCCATCTCCAGAAGGATACAGATACTCTAGAGAAAATTCAGAGAAGGGCTACTAAAATGGTGACTGGTTTACAGGAAAACACACATCAGGATAGATTAAAGGATCTGAACACGTATAGTTTGGAGGAGAGAAGGGATATGACAAACATTCAAATACATGAAGGGATATACCAAAGTGCAGGATGGAAGTACATTTCAAAGTAAAAATGTTAGGCTAAGAGGCTATAGTCTAAAACTAGAGGGACACAGGTTTAGACGTAATGTAAGAAAGTTTTACTTCACTGAGAGGGTAGTAGATAAGTGGAATAGCCTACTAGCAGAAGTGGTAGAAGTTAATACAGAGACAGATTTCAAGCATGCATGGGATAGGCATAAGGCTGTCCTTAACATAAGAAAAATCAAGGACCAAAAAAGGTTTTTACAGTAGGAAAATGGGCAGACTAGATGGGCCAAATGGTTCTTCTATGCCGTCAAATTTTATGTTTCTATTGCTTTGGGCACCTATACATGCTGGGTAATGTATCAGCATAGACTGTGCCAAGTGACAGTCATAATTCACACTTTTTTGTTTGTCATACCAAGCTTGTGCAAGATGAGATACTGTGCTATAAACTTGTGTGTATTTTTAGGGGGAAAATTTTGGAAAGTTACTTTTTTTAATAGAAAATGCCTAGATTGATAGTTTTGTATAGGAAGATATGTTAGTTTTCAATTCTCTGGGATATCTACTTTGAGGAGATGCTGGCTTTAACCCCTTAACGACCCACAGTATGTCTTTGGTCAATCTGAGTTAACGACCCATGACGTACTATGACCGTCAAGGAATTCCGGGCTCCCCCCGCGGCTGCGCACCATTCGGGGAGTCCGGAACCAGCATTTAAAAAATTGAAAATGATTCATGGTCCTTAACCCCTTAAGGACCAGCAGTCCCGGGAAGTGTGGTCCTTTAAGGACCAGATAGGAAACCTTGACTTGCCGTCTCACATGACTGATCACGTGGGGTGGCACGCCGAACGGGGGACTGAAAGATTGCTCCGGTCTTGGAGCGATCTACTTCAATCCCCGGTATTACTCACCGTGCTCCTACAGAAGCGCGGTGAGTAAAAGTATGTGACGTACCAGGACCGTCACTGGACCTTAAGTGCTGGACCAGCATGACAGTCCTGCCACATAAATGGTCCTTAAGGGGTTAAGTGACCGTGACACGCCGATCGGCCGGTCATTAAAGGGTTAAAGGAGCTATTTTTATGGGGTAATTAACCCTTCTAAACTACGTTTGGTGCTTTTTTGTTATTTCCATGAACATTTAAATTGTAAATTCTATTATGTGCTGTTCCCACCTTGAAGTCACATGAAAGGAAATGTAATTGTGTGCCTGTACATGTTGGGTATCAGTGTACTCAGAAGGTACATGCCATTCATATTTCATGCTTTATTTTCCATAATTTATAGTTCCCCTTTTACTACACTAAGCTTGTTTGAA
This sequence comes from Rhinophrynus dorsalis, assembly GCA_037306005.1. Classification (NCBI taxonomy): domain Eukaryota; kingdom Metazoa; phylum Chordata; class Amphibia; order Anura; family Rhinophrynidae; genus Rhinophrynus; species Rhinophrynus dorsalis. Next base: position 322,030,305 of record CM074720.1, on the reverse strand, counting down.
ATGTGTACATTTCTGTATTTAACATAACTTGCTTGATCATTTTGTGTAGGTAGACAGTCAATCCGTTTTCTGATTATATAGATTGCTGACTTGTCAAAATATAGGTTTTATATGGTTATTGGTCCCTGAAACCAATGGAATTTGCATTTTAGTTGATACACTTGAAAATACCGATATGAGTGCGTGCTTGAAAGTTCGCTGCACTGGGAGGCACATCCAAAAGTTTTATTTTCATGTCCTTTTTGCTAAACCTTATGTTGAAAGGTGGGACACCAGTACCACCCAGAGGTTTGAAGAAGAATTACAATTTAAAGATGTTATATTAGCATTTGTACATTAGTCAAACTTTATTACCATCGTCAAAGCCTTATTCAAGTCTTCTTCAATTTTAGCAGCTTGAAAAACTGGTGATGGTGGTGGTAAAAGATCCACAGGTGAGACAGGCTCATTTGTCTGGACACCTGTACTTGTCCTCTGTGAGGTCACTGAAAAAAAACAAAAACAAACATAAAACGATGCCCACATGTATGTCACCTAATTGCCAAAATGGCTGGATATCAAATACTACTCTTACACTGGCTGATAGACCTTGAGTAGTTGCACATACTTCTAGTTAAAGTTTTAGCCCAATTATTTATAACATAAGTAGAAGGATTTTATAGGGACAACATTTACATACTATACATCCTTAAAACAAATTATTACTTTAACCCCTTTGAGTGCCAGAGGGGTACAGAACGCATTGCTTTGCAATGCGTTTCATACCCCTCTGGCACTCAAAAAAAAATAAAAAATATATATATTATATATTAATTATATTATACTAGTTGAACAGCCCGTTACACGGGCCACAGTGCCTCTGGCAGCCGGTCGCGGGGCAGTCACGCGCAGTAGAGACTGGCTGCGCCACTGCTGATACAGAGGAGCGCCCAGCTCTGTATCAGCCGCAGCGTGGGCAGTCCGTACTGCGCATGACTGCCGCACGCGCAGCAGTGTCTACTGCGCATGTCGGGCGTTACACACAACTTAGCGAATTATTATATTATATATATTATATAAAAGGAGTCCAGAACATACTTGAAAACAAGCGATAATCTCAATGTATTCTTCCTGGTAAAACACTTTCACATAAAAAAAAAAACAAAACAAAAAAAAACTTGGAGCAATTCTGGGGCAAACCAACTGCATCACAAGACAAACAAATCCCCATAATTTTAATGGGCATCCACCATTGTTTCAAAATGCAATGAAGACTTATTTAGCATTCAAGGGGTTAAAATAGTCATGTCAATCAGCTGGTATTTTAGGACTGTTTACTTTTTCCCTATGGTGCAGTTGGTACAAACCATAATTGCTCCAGACTGATTTTATCCATAAGGCCCACTGTCTACAGAACATAGTTCATGAGTTGGAAGTGTTAATTTCTATTATTAAAAAAAAAATGCAATTGAACGCAATGGTTATCTTCTAGTTCAGTGGTTCTTAACCCTATCCTGAGGAGTGCCTAACAGGATTTCCCTGCTTATGTACAGGAGAGCTAAGCAGATGCTCAGTCATTGAATTAACTCACCTGTGCACAAGCAGGGCCTATAGACACCTCTGAGGAGAGGGCTGGAAAGCACTGTTTTAGGGCATTTTTCATGAAGCTAAAGTCATGCAGTTCTGAGGTAAACTAACTGCACCACAGGGGACAAACAATATTTCCCAAGTTCCCACTGCTTTAAATATGGTTTTTACCACTCAAAGGAGTTCACAGTAAACGAGGTCTCCAAATCATTACAAAGCAAAAAGCCCCGGTTAAATTAAAAGGAATTTTATTTGCCCCATATGTTACATTTGGCTTGCTACACACAGTCAGATGAACACTGATTAAATTTCTTAGACACCTGACATGGCTCAGCACACAACGCTCTTCTTGTTGCATCATCCACACCCTCTGCCCTCTCCCATCTCAAACCTTTTTCACTTTCTGCTACCTTCCTATGGAGCCTCATACCCCTCTCCCTACGTTTTGAACAATTCCCCTCTGTCTTTAAGCCTATCCTGAAATCTTATCTACTGGAGCACTATGACCATGCACTACCTTTGGCCAAACTCAGCACTTGTAATCTCAGCACCTGACACCCTCAAAAACAAAATAAACACAAAACAAAATATACAATATTCAGATTTGATACGTTTTCCATTTTTTATTAATGGAACAATCTACATTAACCTCTTAAGGACCCTTGACGTACCAGGACTGTCACGGTCCTTGAAATACTCAAGGACCGATGACGGTCATAGTACGACAAGTACTTTTTACTTACAGTGCTCTACCGGGAGCGCTGTAAGTAAAAATAGGGCCTGAAATTGACCGCTCCAAGATTGGAGCGATCTCTATCAGGCCCCATAATGACGCGCCGATACACGCGACAGGTCACGTGTATTGGCGTGTCCAAGTGCTCCTATGCGGTCATTATGGGACGGAAATGTCCCAGGACCGCCGGTCCTTAAGGGGTTAAGAGGAGAAATCCATTTACCTTTCTTTCTGGGAGTAATTTCCATATCTTTTTTTGGTGAATGTTTTAACAGGCGAAATGCATATATGTTTTTTGTATCAAGCTCCCTTTCTTTTTCCTGGATAAAAAAAAGGATATAAATAGGTTTTGGTTAAGAGAATGGATCATTCACAAGAATTGCACTGAATACCATACAAGCTTTATTAACTAAATTTTTAGTGACAACAGACTAGTAAAATGTGGAGCAAAACAGTTTTAATAACCTCATACAGATCAATGGCCCATTTTATTTTATAAATGTGGTGAGCAGCTATTTTGCTGGAAAATACTAAATTTTGCCTAGCTAAATATGTTCTTATGTGCAGGATAGACACTCTAAAGAAGCAGGTCAGAGATGAGCCTTGTGGTGTTCAGAGGTGCAAAATTCTTGCTGTAAGAGATATCAATGGGGGTCTGACAATACCAGAAAGTATTGAGAAGCCATACATCTCCTGTCAGTCATGAAAGGTCAAGTCCTTGAATGCTAAATATCTATAAAGTTTTGTAATGTAGTAACATCCTCACTGGCATACATAGGGTTAAAGTATGATAAGGGCGTTATCCCTTTAAGGATCAGGTATGTGTAAAACATTGTAAAAAGTGAGTTGCACAACCCTGTGGTCTTTAAAAGGTTAACCACATGGATGCTAGAGATATAGTGAATGCATGCAGTGAAGGAGTATGGGGTATTCAGTCTGTTAATGGCTCACCATATTCAAACTGCTAATGCAGAAAGCAGTGATGGCTACTACTGAGCACAGTGAATTCACAGGAAGCAACACTATTAGGTACAATATCTTTGAAACAGCTTTGCTTTTGTACATGCCATCCATAGTATTTTTGAGGTAACAATATTACTAAGCCAGAACACCTTTAAAATAAAAAAGTATTGCCCAATCAAGCTAGTACTGAGAGATTTGAGAGGCAAAGGAAGCTCCCCAACCTATTAGGCTGGAATCTGCTGTGACTACAACACAATTCAGGATGACAATGGTCATCCTAGGGTCAGATGTGACACCCAAAGTCACCAACAAAGACCTGACTCCGTCCAGCTGGCAAAAGCCATAACATGGCACTGCTGTCTAGAACAATTCCTGTAAATCTCTAGTTGCAGCTCCCCAATGTGGAATTTGGCAAAGTGAACTGGCTCCAGGGCAGAAACCAAATATGCCAGCATCTTGATCTACTCCAGCACTGTCACTGACAGGCACACTATGGCCTGTGACACTAGCTAAGATGATGATTGAATCTTGTCATCCGGCAGAAACACCCATCCCTGAGAGTGTTGGATCTCAGATCAAGGAGGACTAGAACATGGGAAGCAATCAGAGAGCAGTTTTTTAAATTGATCACCCAACCATGTTGTTCCAGTATGGATGTACATGACTGAAGCTGAAGGTACAGAGCCTCCTCAGAATGAGCTTTCAATAAAAGGTCATCCAGATAGGGAGTAAGAGGAAATTCCCATAAAAGAAATGTGAGCATCCATGGTTTCCATGAAATTTGTGGAAAAGGTTGGAGCAGACACTAGCCAAAAAGGGAGGGCAGCTAACTGAAAATGCTGGTCTTAGAAGGCAAAACCAAGGAAGGATTGATGATTTGCATGAAAGGGAAAATACAGATAAGAAAAAAAGTCTCCACTCCACACTCCATCTTGAACAAGGGCATTTGAACAAAGCAACGGAGTTGCTTTAAATCCAGGACAGGACAGCAGCCACCATCCTTTTTGGCAAATATGAAAAGGTTAGAATAGATTCTCATGAATCCTTCCTGATGAGGAGCAGACACCAGAACCCACATATCCACCAGGGAAAAAACACTTCTAAAAATAAATTGCTCTGCACCCTGACCAGAAATAAGTAAGGAGGAGGAAGGGATTTGAAACCTTTGCAATAACCTCCTGATATCTCTCATGGCAGCCACTGGTCCACCATGGAGGAAGTCCATGTATCGTGAAATAGGCAACCACCATTTGTCTCAAGTGGACTCACCCCCCACCGACAGTTATGCAGATTAAGACTTGCCAACACACACACACACACACACACACACACACACACACACACACACACACACACACACACACACACACACACACACACACATATATATATATACTGGTGGGGGTAAGAAAAGGCACTCTTCTGTGGTAACCTGAGACAACAGAGTACTCTTGACTCCAGTAGCATGGCAAATAACCTTCTCCAATTCTGGGCCAAACAACTGCTTGCTCACAAACGGGAGAGATAATAAGGACTTCTTGGAGGACTGGTATGCCAACAAATTTTTTTTAGCCAGAAGGTACATTGTACAGCAACAGAGAGCACCCATTACTTCCCAGTGAACTTTTGCTGAATTGAATGTGGCACCAGTAAGGCACACCTTAACCTCAAGGATCTTACAAACAGCAAGAACAGTGTCCTCTTTAGGTGCTTCCTCATGGACTGTTCCTAGTAGTTGCTCCTTCCAACAAAAGGGTCGGGTGTAAGGCAGCTCCAGAGACCACAATATTCACCTTAAAAGGGAAATCTGCCTGGTTCTTAAGTGCCACTGTATCTACAAGTGACAATGCTATATGTTTAGAAAGGTGAGAAATATGAGGGTTAACTGCTGGGGGGAGTAGCCCATTGTTTTAGTATAGAAGGAGAGAAGGAATATAAGGAAATTGCCTGGGTATAAATAGTTTTTTCCATTCTTCCAGTATCACCTGGTCAAACAAATAACGGGGAGGGAAAAATGTAGCAACCATCTTGTAATTATCTGGGGGTGAAGAACTGGAATCAGAGGTTCCTGTGTTCCACAGTGGAATAGAAACAAAGTTGCCTAATCTGCTGCTCCTGACAACGTGCTCCCCTAGACCTGGTCTGTCTAGGTCTAAATATAAATACATCACTGTATAGCATATGAAACTGCACTGAAAAGAATCATTAGTTTACAGTACCACACTCAGCTAATTCACCTAAGAAATAAAAGTATGAATATCTCCTAAATGATACATTTGGTGGTCTTTTGTTTAACAGGATACATAAGCATTTGTTAATGAAGCTTTCATATTTTGTTCACAGAAATGATCATTTAAAATGAAATCTGTGTTTATGAAAAAGAAAAATCAAATACAAGGTGGTACATCAAAAACTCAAGTGATTTAGAAAATATTAAAAACCCAAGTGTTATGGGTCCATAGAGTTACAGTAGATCCCCGAACATACATGTACAGCATAAGAAACTCATTGGTAATGTGTTATCTACATCATATGGTGGTATACCCGATAGAGGGTATGCTGGTGATTTTATTTTAAGTATTTAAGCGTGTGCAAAAGTGGTGCTAATATAGGGACTATGACTGACCATCAATAGGAGACTAAGGCACCTGGAAGTTGGATGTTCGTTAGTGGATAGGGCATATGAATCCACACTAATATACTCAACCCTTATTTTGGATTGTCAATCCTTATTTTGCATTCCCAGTTCATACTCTAAGACTATAGGGAAGGATTGTATATATTGCCTTGAAAACCCTGCAACAATGTAATCTACATCAGTGCCTATCTATTGTATTTTACAGTCTGTAGTTTGTCAATGCCATTTACTACTGACTGCAACGCTTTATCCATAGCTACAGACCCACTGCATTATTTGAACAGAAATTATTTTTGAGCAGGCCAAGAGACAGTGACCGCATGTTCCCACACCCTACAACTTAGCACACATAACACCTGGGTTTTTAAGTCAAGTGAACATTTGTTATGCCACTTTGTATTTTCATTTTTGATAAACTAATAAAATATAATGCTAACTGAAGGAACTCTGCTCCTTTTAGAGTAATTCCAGTGAGCAGTTACTAGCCATTATATACTTAGGAATTGTCCCAACTATAAAAATTTGAAGTTTACAGATATACAGATTTGAATCAAGGGTACAGGTCCATTTTATGTTTTCTTATATTCAAGCTTCAAATCACGGTCACAGATTTACCTTAAAGGGATGGTAATGAATCAATTTTACAGACTTTAATATTGTCAGTATTAAATAAAGAAATTGATGGAAGCAAATTCAATCTCTCAAATTATACATGTTCGAGAGATATAAGGTTATAAACTTCCCCCCATCTTCCCCTTTCATAGAAGTCCGCGCCCTATGAGACAGCAGCAGATTCCGATCATATGACAGGCCGGCAGCTCTTCAGTGGAGCCAAAATAGTGCGATCTGCAAATAAATACTTATTGATCCATTACTATCCCTTTAAAAGGTACTCTACAACTAAACAATGTTCAGTGCTTGTGAGGATGAAAATGCAATGAATCACTGAATGTCAGTGTGTGTGGAGGAGTTAAAGAAGGCCCTTCATCTTCATCATGGGTCCTTATGGGAAGTTTACCCATGACAGTCCTGGCACATCATGGGTCTTTAAAGGGGTTAAGACCTTCCAACAGTGAATGTTTTCAGGATATTACTAAACAAGCACAGGTAGACCAATTAAAGTAACCGAGCCACCAGTTTAGTCCACCTGTGATCCAGCTGGGATATCCCAAAAACATGCACTGTCTTAGTCCTTGAAGACCAGGGATGGGTACCTCTGTTCTACTGCTAGCCTCTGCTAGGGGTTTACCGTTTAATTATTGAATATGAGCTAGTGTTAAACAAATTAAGGAGGAAATTATTTTATAGCTGCTCTAAAACTAAGCACCCTGCCACTGATATACCAACAAATTCTAGGGCAAATCAAATCACCATAACAATTCACATTGAATTAACTGGGACATTTTTAACCCTTTGAATGCAGGATATTTCTTCAACACTTTACTTCCCAATGCTCTGGAGGCTTCTGGCGTTCAAAGGGATAAAAGCCCCATCAAAATCAATGTGAATTTGGGATTTATTTGGACCCTATGGGGCTCTAGAATTGCCCAAGTCGTCCTCAGTATATCAGCCTTCCCTACGCTCTGCTTTACACACGTTACTCCTCATATAACAAGCACTTCTGGTGCAGAATCTTTTCAGTTCCTAATGTAGATAGCTTCTTGGTAACCAACTCAAATTCTCTGTAACAACAAACATACTTTTAATTTCTGAGTCAGCCTTTGGAGCTCTTCTTGAAATAATTTACTTTCCACTTGTGCGTCACTGACTTTCTTCTTCTCGGACACCAACTGCCTCTGGAAACTGCTTTGAGTCAGTTCAAGGTTCTTCTCCAAGTCCTGCAAGATACCAGGAGAGCTATGCTTAGACAAAGGGGCAAAAGAACTTGGCTTTAAATAAGACATGTCCAAAATGTGATCTGAATGATTTCAGATCAGTGGGTACAGTCCTTCTATCCAAATTTTTGTTAATCAGGAGTGAATAGATCAGTCCCTATTTTAATGATATCCTTGAGGAAATACGGATGTCAGTCAGTGGATACATCACTTTGAACCTCCTGAGCTAACCAGAGATAGGGGTTAAATGATGATCTGTTATCACTGAGTGATATAGTTTACTACAGAAAGCATAAAAAACCCAAGAAACAAAACTTAATTGTCTAGCAAAGGTTCCAAAAGGGCATTAGAAGACTTTAAGAGATAAATACTGGGATTTTTCCAGTAATTAAGTACTGGGAATGGAGTGCATATTCCTGTTGTATATTTATATTATGTTAACAGGTGTGTGGCATGGCCTTGCCCATGCAGCATGACTTTATTTATTTATTTTTAACCCTTTCAGTGCCAGAGAGATATCCAATGCATTACCTCTCTGTCACAGAAAGGGATAAACTGTATTAAAAGTCACACCTCGTAGTGGAGCATCAAGAAACTTCCTGACGCCCCTGACGCTACTGAATTCCCCCAGCCAGTTTGGTTGGGACATCAACAGAGATGACACAGGGGAGCAAGAGAGCTCCCCTGCATTCAATGTACCCTTACTACAGAGTAGGAGTGGAAGGGGATCAGGAAACCCTTTAATATCAATGAGGGAGGCTTTATCTCACTGATTTGAGAGGGTTTGTAGATCCTGCCCACTCCTACCCGGCTCCAGGTAGAGTGGAACAGGGAAGCTCTCTTGCTAGGGGCATCAGGAAGGGTCCTGATGCCCCAACAGGAGGTCTGACTTTTTTTTATTATTATTTTTTTTTTTATGTAGTTGGCTGAGAAGTCAGGGGGCGATCAATGAGTAATGCTTTTTTTTTTTTTTTTTTTTTATTAAACTGAGCGGTGTCAGTGATTGGTTGAGGAAGCAGGGAGCACTCCTCCTCAACCAATCATAACTTTCCAGCCATGGCCCCTGACAGTGAACCAGATTAACTTAGATTATGATATTATACCAGCAAAATAAACACAGCATTGTCCCATGCAATAAGAGGAAGGGGGAGGGAAAGAGATGTGAATGGAGAAGCATGGAGAGAGAAAAAAAAAAAAAAAAAAAAAAAAAAAAAAAGCACTTAATGCAAATCCCGGCCACCAGAACCACATTCTAACCCCTTGATCAGCACCTTAATGAACTACCAATAACCCAGCCATGTGCCACCATCCACTGGTAGCCTTTGAACATATACACCATCAACCCAGCCTTCTTCCTCTGGCCAGTGGTAATCAATTAATCACACACAGATGGACATTGCAGCCTTGTTCCACTGCAGAGTGATAATGAGAGAATCTCACATACACTATGTGATACCTCAGCCTTGTTACACTGTATTTGTCACAGATTTATATATCTTAATAATTTGAGCAATGAAATCTGCCATTATAAATTTGTAGTGGTAATTGTCCTGTTTGTAGAAGTTCAACTTCATCAGCACTGTGGCTACTTGTAGGGGCATCAACTTGAATGATCTGAAGAACATAGTGACTGTTTAGTTTGATAAACAGGAGGCAGTTCTTTCAGAGATACTTTCTACTTTTACAATGGAATCTGTCAGTCTTTTGTAAATCAAAAGCGATAATGTCCTTATTCTGTTTTTGTGCTAGTTCTTGTAAGCATGAAACTGTACTCCTGCACCGAATGTTAATCATTCTACAGTTTAAACAAAGCCTGATAAAACCCTGGTGATTCTTAGACTCTGCCATTGAGATGGACTTCCCTCAACCACAGATAGTAGCTTGCGAGACTACTGGGAGTGAGGGCCAGTTAATTTTGTTGAGAAGCCATACTGAGGGAATGGATCATAATTTGCACCACTGGTCCAGTGCGGCTTTTGCAGATTTTGTATCAGCCGAGTCCTGTGTCTTAGCTTTGATCTGTCCAACATGGGTGACCCTGCCAAGAGTATATGCTGCTGATGGCATAGTTCTCAGCTTCATTGATAAATGCAAACACTCCCACCACATTAATGCATTGATCCATGGGAAACATGAAAGAAAATGATCAAGGTAACAATCGCTAAGATCAAAAGTTGTCAGCTATTGAAATCTCATGAGAAATCACTTCAGTGTGCTGCAAGACCTTCCAAACACACACAATTCAACCCACAATGACAAAGTTATTCAGACAATTGAAGACACTGCCCATGCCCTTGCACCTACTGTGAAACAAGAAAAAACAACCAGAATATCAAAAGAAACAGTTGCCATGATGAAAAAGAAATTAAGCAAAACAGGATAGAAAGGCCACACGGAAGAACATAAAAAAGAAAATTCAATGCTGAGCTCATCAAAAGGACACTGGAAGAAAATCAAGGGCTAAAGAAAGCAAAACGAAAGATGGCCACACAGGATGCAAATGTTTGCATTAAAGCTTGAAGATGGTAAAACAGGAAAAACTCAATAACAAATACTAAAATTAGTGGAAGAATTGTGTTCATAGCTTTATAAGGAAGAATGACAACAACTGAATCCTGAGCCAGAGGCTTAAGCTATGCCAGACACTTTGGTAGAAGCTGAAAAAAAAACAAAAAACAACAAACAAAAAAAAATCATCAATGAAAAATGTCAAAGTAGCTGGACCTGAACGCTGGAGGACAACCCTTAATCCAGTGGTTCTCAACCAGGGTGCCATGGCACTTTGGTGTGCCATGGACACCAACTTAGGGTGCCCTGTGTTTTCTATGAAGACTTCCACAAAAATGTGAATTTTGAATTTTAAATGTTTATTTATGGAAATTGTTCTGCACAAAATGTTTATTTGTGTGAGACCTAATATTAACTGTATATTTTTGGATTGTACCTAACCTTCATTATGCTCTTAATAAATTATATTACATGTGCTAGAGGTGCCCCGAAAGTTCTAGATTCAGTGTTAGGGGTGCCTTGAGCAAAAAAAAAAAAAAAAAAAAAAAAAAGATTGAGAACCACTGCCTTAATCAATGCCCTAGCTAAAATATTTTCAAAATACCTGCTACTCAACGAAGTGCCTGAAACACTGAAAAATGCAGAAGTCATCCTACTGCACACAAAAAAGGTGATTAGGTGGATGTAAAAAAAAAAAAACTACCAACCATTCAGCCTATTGCCAGTCAACTGAAAGGTTTTCACAAAGGTACTATCAAGCAGAATGTACATATATTTGATGAAGCACAACATAAAAAGCAGTAGACTACAGAAGCCATTTCAGTACAATGGACAACATCCAGATACTGCAAAAATTATATAGTGGCATAATGAATACAACTTTCCCTTATGGACAGCCTTCACGGACTATGAAAAGGCCTGATCATCCAAGGAATAGATAGAGCTTACATCAATATATGAAAATGCAACCGCATCAATACAGGTCAACAATGATAAATTTCAGATCATCATAGATAGAGAAAAGGTGTCCAACAAGGAGATGCATCTCCTCAAAACTATTTTCTGCTTGTTAGAAGAACTTTTCCTGAAATAAACTGGGACAAAAAAAAGAACTTAAGATAAATAAGATCAATACCAAGATGAATATCCACAAAATGCAAGTACTATTTAACATATTTACCATACCATGAAAAATCACACACTCGATAGACAAAAACACTATAAGAAATGGACAAGTATGTTTAATTTGGACAGGAAATGTCAACAGATGGAAACGCCAAGATGACATTTGAGTGACAAATAAAATTATCTTTAAGCTAAATCTGCCACTTAGCCTGAAGTGAAATGTTTTTGGCCAATGTATCATCTTACCAATGGCTGTGAAACATGCAAAAAGGCAGGTCACCTGATGCAAAAGGGACTGACAGCGCAGGCGCACGGACGTCACTGTGAAGAGACGTCCGTGCTTCCTGCTCCTGTCACCATCGGCAAAAAGCCGATATCTGAAGAACCGGGTAATATTGCTGGCGACTAGCGCTACTAAGCAGCTAGTCGCCAGGTGAGCAACAAGTGAACGTTAAGTTATTGCGGGGTGAAAGTTCCCCTTTAAATAATAATACAACAATTCTGAGGAAGCAGGATGTTTAACCCTTTGAGTGCCAGAGGGGAACACAATGCATTGCTTTGAAATACGTTGAATACTCCTCTGGTACTCAAGGGGATAAACCTGCCGAACACGTACAACTGTATCGTCCACTGGTTTGCTTTACTGGGAGAATACTTTCCCCTCAGTACATTGATGATCCTCTGCAAGTTGCTATCCAATCAAAACTGGTACCACATTGCAACAATTGCATAATGGAGCTGGAGGGAGAATGCTGAACAGGATCCCCTTCATTGTGCTGCATGGTTCACTACACAGAACTGGTTAGTCCTAGTGCTCTAAATCCTGGAGGACCGTGAAATAGGACAGTATTCGACCCATGCGGGACTCTATTGTAGGAATGGCCCTGTCCAGACCAAATGCATGCAATAATGTACCTTCACAACAAATTCTCAGCTGCAAAGCTTAACATGGTAATCTCTGTCTCATCATGCTGGTCTCCCTTATAATTTATATCGGTGCACACTTTACTGCACTTTTAAATCTTTATTGCTCTCCGCTTTGCAGAGGATTTTAAAGCGCAGTTCTAACATGTGCATAGACATAAATTGTAAGACTGGCATCATCCACAAGGGATTAACTCATTAACTTCTACAGAAGAGGATTCAGTGAACAACATTAGCGCTGTTCCATATGTCTGGAACAGATGGTGAAGTGTATTCAAACTCACAGCAAACAAACTGTGCATGAAACAAAAACAAATTCACAGGGATTTAACCCTTTCAGTGGTGGGGGACCACAGACACAATGCTCTGGCAGTGAACGGGTTCAATGGTACTTTAAGTCCATACAATACTAACCCCATTTAAATCAAACAAACATTTATATGGTCCCTGTGGTTCAACAAAACTACATAAACCACCAACATAACAGTGTGTGTGTGTGTGTCTCAATGAATATATACAAGCAAAACTGTAGCTTTTTGCTTGTGTTTTATAAAAATAAAGCGTATAATTACCTTGACTCTTCTTTCCCGTTCCTCCAATTTTGTTTCTAAAAGTTCTACTTTTTTGGATAGTTCTTCGCGCTCAGCGAGGTGTCTGTTTTCAGATAGCAGTTTTAGCTTCTTTAAGGCATTGTTTGTCTTGTACAGCTCATCCTCTGTGTCCTTCAGTCTCTTCTCAGTGGCACGTTCCCTCTCCTGGGATTTCCGCAAGTGCTCTCTTAGTGTTCTTATCTCATTGTTGTGCCGGGATATAAGCTGAGAGATCTCATTTTCTGTGTCTTCAAACTTATTCAATGCCTTCTCCTGCCTGAACTGCAGCCTCTTCAAAGTTTTGTTTTCTTTTTGGAGCTCTTCCAGTTTGATCTGATGCTCTGTCAACTCATTTCTTAGCTCATTTATTTTCAGAAGACGAGCAGAAAGGACTCTCTTGGCAACAAGATCAATATCCTTTGGAGGAGACTCTTTATTAAGGCTCTGGGAGCGAAATCCCCACTTAGGTGCCTTTTTACTTGATGAAAACTTAGAGACAGCTTTTTTTAAACCTGCAAATATAAGGAAAAGGATTTTTACAGTCACTAGCTTCATGCTTATCAGTAGCATTGACTAATCTATCATTTTTCAATCAAAACTAGACTTGACGGGTTGGTGAGATTCATCTTGGCTGACATAAGAGTTCAAATTTAATGGACTTCCCTGATAGTATATGGGCTGCTAAGCGCTAAACAGATTTTACTCTTGGGGCCTTAAATTCAGAGGAAATGTGGAGTAATTCTGAGGCAAAACAACTGCAGCATGGGGAAAAAAAATATTCCCACTGATTTAAATGGAACTTTTTACCACCTGAAAGCTAGAGAGGCATCCATTGCATTGCATGAGCAACTAAAAAGAAGACATTAATAAAAAGGCCAAATGGCTACTAACATTTAAAACTCAATATTTTATACATACAGACCCCCTTTGGGGTCCCAGGGCACAGTTCCAACTATGTGTGCTGATCTGGCATGGCAAAGCCCATGAAAACCCCACAGTGTTTCACTGGCTGACAGCCAGCTCCATCTGGAGATATATGTAAGTGGCCATTTGGCCTGGTTATTGTCTTTTATAAAGGAACACTAGTGTCACAATATAAATTAATTTTCGATTAGCCTTTATACTTTTTAACCCTTAAGGACCCTTGATGGTCCTGGCAAATCATGGGTTGGCGTGCGATAAGGACCCATGTCGTGCCAGGACTGGCATGGATTACAGGGCTCCCTGTGCTGCTGCATGCCATTATAAGTGCCGGCCATGTGTGAGCGTGCGGCTGGTCCTTAAGGGGTTAATAATGCTCTGTACCTTCCAATCTGTCCATTCTGCACAGTTTTATAAGTTTCCCTCTCCCACCCATCACTCTTCTTCCTGCAGATCTGAAAGCCGGTCTTTATGTATAGCAACAAGGGACAATTTTGAGCAGCATAAGGAAAACTCTGCTCCTCTGTCCGGTCAAGCGACAGGCTTTCAGACCTGTAGGGAAGAAGAGTGACGGGGGGGGGGGGGGGGGGGGGACTTTATATATGTATAGTTTTATCATAATTTTATTGTAGACAGATTGGAAGGTAGAGAACATTATTAAAAAGATAAAGAGTAATCGAAGATTCATTTAGATTGTGATATTATCTCTTTAAACTGACCTTACACATAGTTGTGCACTCTATATTCTTTTTGCTTTGCAGTCTTCTTTAATACAAAGTGAAGATCACATTACATTGTGGGAGTGGCAATGTCAGATACATTGCAAGATTGGACTGTGCTTTGTAATTAATTTTGGAGGATTTACTTCCTTACAGAAAGGAGATTCTCATTTGGGACTTATGGTCAGGAGCAACAGTCATTAACTGTATATAAGCTATAGCTTGATTAATAACTCCATTTATTGGAGACACATATAAGATACACAATTATAGACAATACAATAAAACAATATATACAATTTGAAGTAACTATCACCATACGTGTTTTGTCACATATGTATACCCCCGATGAAGTCACATATGTTGTATATGTCTATAGATCCCATAATAACTTGTTATAATTACCCTTCGATTATACAAATGCAGTTTATGGAGAGATAATAAGTGTACCTACCTCTGTTCTGTACAGGTGTAATGGATCTCAGTTTGTGGTCCAACTTTTTGACATGAGGAGATCTGGACTTGGAGCTTGGAGTAGGTGACCGGTCAGAACCATATGTAGTGTTCTCATAATCATCAGAATAATATGAGTCGCTATTCTTCTCTTCATCTGAGCTCCTGTTCTGGTCAGGATCATGCCTACTCCTTGTTCTTACTCTGTCTCCCATGGCCATTTCTCGCTTTTCCTTCATTTTTCTGTGTGTACCTTTTTTAGTAACATAGGTCTGTGTGCTGGTAGATTCCCGTGGAGATTGAGGACTCTGTCCAGTCTGCTTGTTAATACTGTCGTACCTAGAGTATGAAATAGGGTAAGTGACTAGGTCATGGTCCCAAAGGTTACAGTAAATAGTATACTTTCATAAGTTAATAAAGGCCCAAAAATATAATTTATAAGGATGTGGAGGAATCGAAGATAAAAATGTAAAAACTAAGCAGTTTTGGGGCAAACAAACTGCACCAATGGGAACACAAACACTTCCCAAAGACCCACTGTTTTAAATGGGGATTTTAATAAACTGATTGCTAGAGAAGTCTCCATGCACTGCAAATCAGTGTTGGAGACCTCACTAACATTCAAGGGGATAAAAGCTCCAGTTAAAGCCATGGTAAGTTTTATTTGTTCCCCATGCTGCACTTGGTTTACTCCCACAATTGCTCCATTTTTATTTTGTGAAAGAGGTCCTTAATGGGGCACTATGTGACTGTTGTTGGCATTATTAAGACTTACATTTTAATACACACTCACAAACACTTCCTAAAATTACCTGGAGTATGGGCTGCTGGTGTTCATGTCAGGGTCCTAAGCATTTCTGTATAAAACAAAATGTTTAAGATTTCAACTTTATTTCTGATGAATATGTATTGACCACCACAAAAGGACCAGTTAAGTCAATAATCATCAAGGACAAATGCATATAAAGAAGAGTCATGCACTGTTTAGATATTCACTACAGACCACGAATATTCAGTTGAAGCACAATTTAAATTAATGGTAATTTTATAACAGCCATTTATTTGCAACATAAATAGATTTATAAAAAAGGGGAAAAAAACAAACAAACAACAAATCACTTGACTCTCAGTTTCAATGTATAGCAAAGTAGCATAAAGAAACAAAAGCGAGAGGAAATAGGTAAATCCTTTGAACAAAGACCCATAGAGGACCCCTCTGCCCGGGGATGTATTTTCTCTGGGTGGGAGTCCTGTGATCCATATGGATTAAGAGAAAAGGATTTAAAGGGGAACTTTCACCCCGCAATAACTTAACGTTCACTTGTTGCTCACCTGGCGACTAGCTGCTTAGTAGCGCTAGTCGCCAGCAATATTACCCGGTTCTTCAGATATCGGCTTTTTGCCGATGGTGACAGGAGCAGGAAGCACGGACGTCTCTTCACAGTGACGTCCATGCGCCTGTGCTGTCAGTCCCTTTTGCACCGCGCTACTAAGCAGCTAGTCGCCAGGTGAGCAACAAGTGAACGTTAAGTTATTGCGGGGTGAAAGTTCCCCTTTAACACTAAATTCACTAAAATCCTCTTTTCTCTTATGTTCAGTGTGAAACACAGGAACCTTGGGGATATACCAAAGCATCCACCAAGATTCCTGGAAGAAAAAACCCTCCACTGTAGATCAGTATTTCACACAAATCTCAGGTGTCGTCAACCGGCACCAAAACTTGCTCACCAAGCAACTGAACAAGAACCAACAGGGTTAGAAACTCTGCATGAAGAAAGAGGAGAAGCCTGAAGGAATATCTGTCCAAAACTGGCCTCAGCTGAGGCAAGGACCCTGACACGAAAGTGATGAATTATTTTATACACTGGAATATTTGAGAGACAGACACAGAGAGAGTGTGTGGGTGTTGCTGAAAGCGGAACTTTCAGATAACAGCAAGTCGCCATACATTCATTAAATGCATGGCGACTAGCTTGAAAATAGATGTGTCTAAAGGAATTTGTCCCGTTTTGGCGCTGACGGGCAGGTCAGTGCGGTCTGTGCCGTCAGTCCCTTCTGGTGACCATATGGTGCAAAACAGTCTACTCAATGGAGCAGTGACTGACGGCGCAGGTGTACAGACAAGATGTCTGTGCTCTAGCCTCAGTTCCGGTCTCCAAACGGGATGGATTACTTTAGACACATCTATTTTTTTTACGGTAAGACACCTATTTTCAAGCTAGTCACCATGCATTTAATGAATGCATGGCGACTTGCTATTATCTAAAAGTTCTGCTTGAAGTGAGCTCATACTGCTGGAATGTTTCCATATAAGGAATTGTGCTTATATTGCTCTTTACTGTCCACATATGTCCAGAATGTATAGATGGGAGTGGCGATAATGCAATCCTTTGTGTAGAAAGAGTATAAAGGATTCTCCCTCTGTCCTAATATTTGTATCCTGATGCAAGTCTCTACACTGAATAAATGCTGATATGATGCAGAAATGCTGCCTGATACCACAGACTAAACTTCTATAAAGGAAGAAGTGTTCTGTTATGCTTCCAGTTGAAATTACTAGAAGAAAGCAATTTCTAACGGGTAGTGTTTGGTGAAGGTGTGCAGGAACTACCACACTGCTGCCTTACACAGCTGTTCAGCAGATGCCAGATTCTTGTAGGCCCCAAGAGGCACCCACTGATCTGATGGGAGTGTGCCGGGACTTGGAAAAGAGCAGGTTACTTCCTGAGCACATAGCCTTGATCCAAGAAGCAATGGTAACTCTGAATGCAGCCTGACCTGCTGCAAAGCCCTGAGGAATGACAAAGAGAGTTAGATTTCCTAACAGGCTACGTGTGATGAACATGAAAATCTGAGATGACCTTGGACAAAAAACCTCTGGGAGTAAGAAGAATAAACTGGTCTTGATGAAATATAAGGAAAGGGGGTGTTTACAAGACAGAGCCTGTAGTTTGACAACACTGTGAAAAGATACTATAGCCAAAAGGAAACCATCTTAAGCATCAGGAGACACAAGAAAACAGATAAATGAGGCTCAAAAGGAGGCATCTGGAGAAATGTTTACACCATGTTCAGATCCCACAGAGAAGTGGGATTTCTGAAGGTAGGGTAGGCATGAGCCACCCCTGAACAAAGATTTTGAGGTCAAGTAGAAAAGCAATATGCTTCTGAAAAAGACCAGAGAGGTCTGAGATATATGAACCTTAAAACAAATTCAGAGGGGAGGGTACTTGAAAAAAGGCAGGGACTCTGAGGCAGAGACTCCCCTCTAACTTTACCCCCACTTACTCAGTTTCAGTGTATAGCAACATGGAGAAAAATAAGCAGCAAGAGAAAAGGAAATCTCCTGAACAAAGAGACCCCAAGAGGATTCCTTTGCCTGGGGTCTTAAATAACATGTTTTTTTCAGGTCGTTCCACATGGACTAAGTGAAAAGGATTTATCAGTTAGTTTTCTTATATCATCTTACCTCCAATGTGGAACACTGAAGGACCATCTGGCCAAAACTGGCCTGAGTAGTGACCAGGACATTCATCTGGTAGTGTTGGGTTAAAGTGTGCAAAAACTACCTAATCAACGTCTTGCACTGCTGTTCAGTAGTGACCTGACTCTTGTAGGCCCAAGAGGCACCCACTGATCTGGTGGAATGTGCCATGACTTGAAAGACACAGGTTTCTTTCTGAAGACATGTGCCTGCTGGATGGTCATATTGGTCCAGGGAGAAATGTTAACCTTAGACATAAGTGGGTCATCAGGGATGCCAAACAGAAAATCTGATTTCTGAAACAGGTGTGTGCAGTGAAAGCAGTTTTTGTAAGAACCTGGACAGGAAGAAGGAAGAACAATTTCCTGGTTGAAGTGAAACTCTGAGAAGACCTTGAGCACAAAAAACACACCCTAGGAATACACAAGACTGCCTTATCCTGATGAAAAACCATGAAGTGGGGTTTACAGGACAAAGCCTAAAATTTGTCTAGCCGGCAAACAGGCACAATGAGCAGAAAAAAGGCCATCTTGAGCTTCAGATGATGTAAGGAAGCAGCTGAAAGAGGTTAAAGTGGAAGCTTCTGAAGAACTCCTATATCAAAATCAAATCCCATGGAGGAGCAGGATCTCTAACGACAGGGTAGGTATCAGCCACCCTCTGAACAAAGGTCTTCACATCAGGGAGCAAAGCAATACATTGCTAGAAATAAAACAGGGAGAGCTGAAATCTGAACCTTGATAGAGCTAAGGCTGAGACCTTTGTTGACACCATCTTGAAAAAAGTCCAGAACCACAGGAAGACTGAAAGGCCATGGAAGAACATTACAATCAGCACATGACTGATAGAATAGAGACCAGACCCTATGATAGGCCTTGGGCGAGACCAGCTTCCTAGACTGGATCATGGCAGAAAAGATTGCATCTGAAAAACCCTCTCACTTCAAGATGTCTACTTCAAAAGCCAGGCCATTCAAGCCAATCTCTCCCCCTGAGAATGAGAGACTGGGCTTGGATCAAAAGATCCGGTCTCGGAGGAAGGTGAAATTGCTCTTTGATGGACAAATTGAGAAGATCCAAGAACCGGACCCATCTGAACCAGAAGGGAGCAATCATGATAACATGAGCTCTCTATATCCTGACCTCTCTCAAGGTGGTAGGAGGAAGGAGATGGAAGTTCTTTGAGTGCGCTTCAAAGGTGGAGGAAGGTGTAACTTTGGCGATACAAGTGTAACGTGTGTAAGGTGATTTGATTGTGGACAAAGAAGTGAAGAGGAGCTGTTGGTAACAGGAGGCTGTGTGGACGGAACAGACAGCGAATGGGTAACTGATATGTAGAAGCAAACGTTAAAGACAACAGATGGGCAACTTGTGAGTAGCGGTAAGTTCTGAGGACAGGGCGGACAGGTACTTGCTGTTTATATTCTGACAGATGGTATGATTATGTGTATTACTTTACCCATGTTCACGGGTCCGCTAGACTCAGTTGCTGAACATACACACACATATACACACACACACACACACACACACACACACACACACACATCTCAAAATTTCCACTCGCCACTAGTAAATGGCGAGTGAAAATTTAGCCCTGGCGAGTAGAAATTCAGCCCTGGTGGGTATGTTATGGCTTGCAGTGGCGAGTAAATTTTCATGTCTGGCTAGTAGCAAAAGCTTTATATTATATTATATACACACACAAACACACACACCCACAACTGGTTACCCTATATTCATTCCGTTGAGCCCAGTTACTGAAGATTCATTAGCATGTGTTGTCTTATGGATGAACTGTTTTGTTTATATGAAATGACAATTATATTATTGTAATCTTCAAGTTGACATCTGTCTGTTATCACCATTCATATATAGGTTACCTCCATCCACCTATATGTCATCAATTTGCCTCAGCTTTACTTTGTAGACTGGAGTTAATGCACTAACATATAAATGACTATACTAATAACATCATATCATCCTCCTACTGTGAATGAATGATTTTCCATCACTATTTTTTTTTTTTTTTTTTTACTTTTTTCATATACTGACGCCAGTGTTTATTATTTTTATGGAGGGTGAAGGTGAAAAAAGGAAGGGGTTTGTTGGTTTGGGGCAGTATACGTCATGGACTCAGTGAGTTACATTTGGTCCATGCTCTCATCTCTATATATAGATGTATTCATCTAGGGTTATTAATAAATATTTTTGTAATTTCTTAACTGAGTGATATTCATATATTTGGTTTGAGTGCCTATTTAGGCACCTATTTTTTTTTTTTTGTTAATGACCACTCTCAACAACCTGGGAATTAGGGAAATTGGACAAAACATACACGCTAGATGAAAGTTCCATGTAGTGGACATCACATCGATCCCTCTGGCACAGAACAGAAGGACTTTGTGATTCTCACAGGAAGCCATGAATTCCATTGATGGTAATCCCCAGGGGCAGACAAGTCAAACACGTTCTGTGATACCAGATTCCGGGGTCCAGATGTTGGCAACTTAGACCACGTTTTCCACTTCTGGAATGTGAAACGGCAGAGATGACATAGACATGAGTTTTGTCCCACTAGATGATCTCTACACAAGCCGATGTGCTTATATTTTCTCCCTGGCAACTGATGTATGCGACTGATGTCATGTTGTCCAATTGGACTCTGACTGGAGTCCGTGTCAGGAGATGGGACCAGTGGCGAAGCACCAAGTAAATAGCCTATATATACAGGACATTAATTGGAAGAAGATTTTTCTCAGGTCTAGAGACCCTGAGCTGTCAGGGGACCCTGTCAGACTGGCATCCATAGTGATCACCACCCATTCCAGGATGACAAAAGGACATCCTAGGGTCAGATGAGAACGTTGGAGTCACCAGTGAAGATCATCCTTCATCCATGGAGATAAAGACATGGCATGAGACAGGTGAGATTGTTGTCTTGATCAACTCCTTAGTATGTTCAACTGCAATTCCCTCATGTAGAACTGAGCGAAGGGGACTGCTTCCAAAGCAGAACTGAGGCAGCCAGGTGCGCTCATGTATTCCCATACTGTCGCCAACATCCAGGATAGAGCTTGAGTCACCTGATGGGACTGGATCTTGTCCTTCGGCAGAAACACCTTCACTTGAAGGGTAACAAGTTTCATGTCTAAGAAACATAGAACTTGGGAAGGTTCTAATGAGGATTTCTTGAGGTTGAGCACCCCATCATGTAGCTCCAGGATATGGACATACTCCTTAATGTGGAAGCGTAAATCGACTCCAAAGGATCCTTGAGTAAAAGGTAGTCTAGATAGTGAGTCAAGGAGATTGCTTTAGAGTGGATGTGAGCTTACAAAGTGGCCATTATCTTCGTAAAGATTCATGGAGCAGATGCCAAAGCAAAAGGCAGTAAATGCTGATGGTACAAATGAATGGAAATGTGCAGTGTCAAATCCAGAATGGGAAGGCAGCCACTGTAACTTTTTTGGGAACTACAAAAAGATTAAAGTAGAATCCGGTGAAGGCTCCTGTTCCAGGTCAGAAAATCAACACCTGCTTCTCTATCAGGGAGGATACCTCATCTATGAACATGCCCCCGAACTGGATATCAAGGAAAGATATGGTGAAGAGGAAGAGATTAAGTCTATGTGGTACCCTGTTGGAATGACCTGCAAAACCCACTGATCCATCATTGAAGTTTCCCACACTTCTCGAAAGAGAGAAAGGCAACCCCCAACTGGCAGAGACGGACCAGGACCCCACGAGTCATGTGGAGGTGAGCTCACCAGTTTTAAGCTTCTGAGCAGACTTCTTATTTTGCCAAGCTTGTTTGGGCTTTGGGAAGGGGCTGGACAGGCTTGAAAACCAGATGGGGTTAAACCGTAGGTTCCCCATACTGGCGGGAGAAACAGAAACCACACGGCTTCTTCAGGAAAAAGGCATGTTTTGGAGGAATTTGAGGCAACAGGGTGCTCCAGTAGTTTTGTAACTTTAGGTAAGGACCAAAAAGTTCTCTCCCCATAAAGGGAAGGAACACAAAGGACTTTTTGAAAGATCAGATGACAAGATCTTCAGCCACAAAATGTGACGTGCAGATAGAGAGAAGGCTGAGGCTTTTCAAGAAAAACAGGATTTTAGTAATATCTGTTAAATCCTTTTCTCTTACTCCATACAGGTTACTGGTCTCCCACCCTGTCAAGGGACCATGCTTGGCCCTCCTGTGGCAGAACGTGGGGGACCACTTTTGGGTTCGTGCTCACAGGAGTCTTCCGTTTCCCTGCTGACTACTTGTTGTAGTTAGTTCCAAATCTTACTGAAGTTAACAGGAAGCTGCAGCTAAGGTTAAGGGGTAGGCTCCACCCCTGCACTCACTTCTCAGAATTGTTCCTGCCTGCTTAAAGGGGTGGATCACCTACCCAAAGTTACCAGTAACCTGTTTGGACTAAGAGAAAAGGATTTAACAGGTAAGACTCAAATCCTATTTCTCTGTCGTCCAATACAGGTTACTGGTAACTTTGGGATGTCCAACCATTAAGTTCCCCAGGGCGGGAAGAAAAGCAAGGACCAGGAGCAGGCCACTAAAGTCACCAGAGCACCAATGAACCTACAGATCATAAATAGCTCAACACTAACCGCAAATGTCAACTAACACTGAACAGGGGTAAAACAAACCCCAGGAACTGTTACACAGCACACTGAACTAGAGCCAACAGGCCTCAAAAGTGAAAGAGTACTGAGAGACTAAAGAGATCCTAGACAGGCAAGGCTGCCTCCAGGATCTTCCTGCCAAGACTGGCATCAGCCGATGCCAGCACATCCACACAATGTTTAGAAAAAGTGTGCACAGACAACCAAGTGGCCACCTTGCACAACTGATCAGCTGAGGCCTGGTTCTTGTAGGCCCAAGAAGCCCCAATAGACCTTGCAGAATGAGCAGTGACCCTGAAGGGCACAGGATTCTTCCTTGTTCATAAACCTTACGAATAGTGGACTTAATCCAAGAAGCAATGGTCACCTTAGACGCTGGCTTCCCAGCCCTGGGGCCCTCTGGAATGATGAAAAGAGCGTCAGAGTGACGCAAGGACTCAGTACGGTGCACATAGAACTTGAGGCAGAGCACAACATCCAACAAGTGAAGATCCCTTTCCTTGTCAGAAGGGGGGGGGTCAGGGCAGAGGGAAGGAACCACAGTTTCCTGATTGATATGGAACTCAGATACAACCTTCGTAAGAAAAGCTTGCAAAGTGCGAAACACGGCTTTATCTTTGTGAAACACCAAAAAAGGTGGTTTGCAAGACAAGGCCTGGAGCTCCGCCACACTGTGAACAGACACTATCGCTTGAAGAATATCCATTGTCGACGTCAACAGGCGTAGAGGAATAGTAGCCAACAACTCAAAGGGAGGGCGCTGAAGGATGCCCAAAACCAATTTAAGATCCAACTGAGGAGCAGGGAACATAAACACAGGACAGGTATGAGCAACACCCTGGAAGAACACTGACATCAGGAAGAATTGCAATGCGCCTCTGGAAGAAAACAGAGAGAGCAGTCTGAACATTAAGGGAGCTCAAACTGAGACTCTTATCCACACCATCCTGAAGGAAGGAAAGGACTGTAGGGAGATGAAACTCCTGAGAAAGATCCTTATCAGCACACCAACAGAGAAATGTAGACCAGACTCTGTGGTAGGCCTCGGAAGAAACAGGCTTACAGGCACTAAGCATAGCAGCCACCACACCAGATGAAAAACCTTTCTTCCTCAAAACTGAGGATTCAACCTCCATGCCAGACGATGAATGTCCTCCTTCCACAGGTATCCCTGTAAGAGAAGATGCAGATGAGGAGGAAGCCTGAAGGGGTCTGACAGACAGATCCAGAAGCTATGGGAATCAAGATTGGCGAGGCCAAAACGGAGCAAGCAGAATGACTGGACAACGCTCCAGACGTAACTTCCGCAAAACCCTGTTCAGCATTGGAACAGGAGGGAAGATGTACACCAGAGGAAACATCCAAGGTATTGATAGAGCATCCATAGCAAGAGCTAGAGGGTCTGTCCAGCGAGAGGAGAACACTGGAACCTTCCTGTTGTGTCTCATTGCCATCAGATAGATGCATGGGAGACCCATCTTCTGAAAAATCAGACTGAACACCTCAGGGTGAAGCGCCCAGCCTCTGCTGTCCACCGTATGTCGATTGAGGAAGTCTTCCAAGACACTGTTGACACCTGGTATATGAACTGTGGAGATGGCAGGGGACATGGTCCTCTGACCAGGACAAAATAGCCTAGACCACTAACCAAGCTGTGAGACTTCTTGTGCCACCTTGCTTGTTCATGTAAGTTACCACCGTGGCGTTGTCTGACTGGACTCAGACAGGACAATCTTCCAACTGGATGGGAAGAAGAGATTCTTCCTGAGACCACCGGCCCTGAGCATTCAGGTACCCCAGAACAGCCCTTCCATCTGAAGAGGCTGGCATCTGTAGTCACCGTCGTCCAGTACGGGATCAGGAAAGGCTTGCCAGTCAGCAGGTTGTCAAGGTTGAGCTACAACGAGACTCAACTGCACATGCAGAGGGAGAGACAGATTTCTCCAGACGATCCGTTTGACCTTTGCATGCCAAGATCAGAAACCTCTGAAGTTCCCTGGTATGAGGACTGCTTCTATTGTGGTGATGAACTTCCCCACTACAGAGGACAATTTCTTGGCAGGGATTGGATCCTGGCTCAGAACCGTAGAGACCTTCAGAGCCAGCTGATGAGCCACCTCATCCATGAGAAAGACCATCCCTCTCTGAGTGTCGAAGAGAAGGTCCAAGAAAACCATCTTCTGGGAGGGAACAAGGTCCGACTTGTCCAGGTGGATGATCCACCAGTGAGTGGACAGGATCTGAATGCAGGTCTGAACCTGTTGGTAAAGAAGGTCTGGAGATGAGGCCTTCAGAAGAAAGTCGTCCATGTATGGAGTGACCCTGATGCCTTCTCAATGGAGAAAGGAGATTAAAGCTCCCAGAACTCGATTGAAGACTTGAGGAGCGGTGGTCAGGCCGAAAGGCAGGGCAGAAACCTGGATGTGACCCCTGTAGCAGGCAAATCAGAGATACTGTTAGCTCTCTGAATGAATGGAGATGTGCAAATACACATCTTGAAGCTCCAGAAAGGCTAGGAACTCTGCAGGAGATATGGGCGCAATCACTGTTCGCAAGGACTCCTGACAGTGAGATTTGACCACAAATTGGTTGAGATCCTTCAGATTCAGAATAGGACGACAACCTCCGCCCTTCTTGGAGACCACAAAGAGGTTGGAAGAAAACCCCATTCTTGTCTCCAGAGAAGGAACTGGCTCCAAGACCCCTTTGTCCAGAAGAGCTTAGATAGCATCCTCGAACAGGCAATGCTTTTCTGCGCCCAGAGGTGAGTAAGAGGAAAAGGTGCAGGGAGGAGGAAGAGATGTAAAGTGAATCCTGTACCCTTCCGCCACCACCTGTAAGACCCACGGTTCCACCACAGATTTTTTCCCAGACGGAAAGGTAGTGTTGCAAGTGCACCCCCCACCTGAGTCATGCGGAAGGAGGTTTGGAAGCCTTGGGCTTGGTGGAGGACTTGGGCCTCCACTGCTGTTTGGGCGTTGAGGAGGAGCGCGATTCCTGTTGATAAGCGCTTTCTTCTTGTTGACCCTGGAAGTAGAGTACTTTTACCTCCAGTGGTTTCGCTGATGAAGTCTTTAAGTTCAGGCCCAAATAGGGAAGAACCTTGAAAAGGCAAGGATAAGAGAGTCGTTTTAGATGTAGTATCATCAGACCAGAGCTTGACCCAAAGAGCCCGTCTGGCAACCACATACATAGTAGAAGCCCTGGCAATCATAAGGATGGTGTCAAACAGGACATCAGAGACATAATGTTGCACTTTAGCAATGATGGTGACAAGTCTCAGCATTTCAGAAGTAGAAGCTCCCTGGCGAATAGCCAAATTAATCTGTTCAGTCCAGACAGCCACGGTCCTATTCACCCACGCTGCGGCATACGCCGGATGCAAGGCAGAACCAGCTGAGGCAAAAATAGCTTTGAGAGAAGTCTCAAGCTTTTTATCAGTCCAGTCCTTCATAGCAGAAGCATCTGCTACAGGCAAAGCAGTAGACTTGGACAAACTGGACACAGGAGCGTCCAGCGTCCACCTTGGGTGGATAGACCCATTGAGCTAAAGATGCTTTGGAAAATGGGTAAAGCTTAGCAAATTCCTTAGAGAGATGGCTTTCTATCTGAAAACTGCCAATCATCAGAGACCAGGCGGTCAAGAGTAGGATTAGGTGGGAAACATGTATAAGGGTGCTGAGGCTCCTGAAACACATCTGAGGGGTCCGAAGAGGTCTCCTTACCAAGGGAATATTCAGGGTGGTCAATACAGCCCTAATTAGGCCCTCAGCAAAGGGGACAGGATCAGCTTCAAAGGGATCCCCAAAAACCTGAGAAAGTACTGCAGAACAGCTTTCATCATCAGAATCCACCAACAGTTCCTCCTCAGAGGAATCAGACAAATCAGGGACACCTGGCGGTTCAGGCAGGGAAGACCTGATGGGAGCGGGGGCTTGCCATGAGTGAAAGACCCCCTGTAAAGTGGATGGAAGGAGTTGTAAGGTAGACCGAAGGTCCCTGGTAGCCTTAAACTCTTGCATCCAGACTGGCTGTAGTGCATGGCTGGAGGTACCTGCAGGAGATTCAGAGGTAACAGTGCATGCTGGGCAAACATGACCTGAGAATTCTCTAGGTAACCCTGCATGACATGAGGAGCAGTGAGCAATGGGGGACACAGGAACCCCAGATTCCTTAGTCTTAGGTCTAAGTCCTAGCCCCAGTGTCTAGTGGAATAGACATTCTCACAGAAATCAACTGGTCAATAAGTACAGTAAATCACCCACAAATTTGTGTTTAAAAGTGATTAAATAGCTCAGAAAAAGTTATTAAAAACTTATCTGGCAATTAAAGTGTTAAGCAGCTGAGGAGAGAAGGAGAGTCTAAGCCCTGCGTAGGATACTTGTTCACAGAAAGGCACAAAATGGCTCCCGTGACAGGAGCCAATCAGACAAGCGAATGAAGCAAGCGCTCATGGGAATTGTAGTTTTTCTGTTAAAAGTTCCCCACCAGTGCCCGAAGCCCCCCCCCCCCCCAACACGTTCAGAACGTTGACCGGATGACAGAGCAAGGGCAGACAAGTAAAATGAGCCATCTCTGACCTTGCTGCAATAAGCGGTTGGAGAGGTATGTCCCAAACTGTACAGTCCCACTGAAGTGAATGAAGCAATGGCATCTATGTGGTAAAAGCACGCCTTAAAGGCTCAGTACATAATTTCATCAAAAAAGGCATGAAAATAAAAATCAAGTTAAAAACATACTAGAACATGTAATTAAAGAATATAAACACTAGACCCAGTAGGGAAAGTGCCCTAAACATGCCAAGCCAGCAGTGAAAGAGTTAATTTACCACAGGAACCTGCTCCAAACACCCAGACATACAGATAGACCCAATGAGTGCTAGAGTATGCAATAGGAACTCAGTGATAAAGACCCCTGTGCGGAGGGGTTCCATGGGACATGTGGACCTCAGCACTCATAGGGTTGCTCACCTTTTTAGCAGTACTTCTTTCTTCAGATAACCATATTCTCAAGAAGAAGCATCAGTGGGCAACTCCTGAGGAAAGAACTTGCAGCCAAGATTTTGCCCCTAGGGCTTAGGTCCACAAATAAGCACCTGGTAAACTGAGCTATCCACATTTGGGTGATAGGCGGATTACCATCACTGACAATTCCTAATGGTGGTATTCCATATCTAGCAGAAAATAATAAAAATCTAAAAATAAACAGAACTGTTCTCTTGCCTTATTGCTTGCAACGAGGAACAAATCTTACTGAAGTTAACTGGACGCTGTGGCCAAGGTTAAGGGGTAGGCGCCACCCCTGCACTCACTTCTCAAAACTGTTCCTGCCTACTTAAAGGGCCGGAGCACCTACCCAAAGTTACCAGTAACTTGTATTGGACGACAGAGAAAACCTAGCAGTATCAAAGGCTGCGTCTTTAAGGTATGCATTTGCCTAAAGGATTTTGGCCTGTATCCTCAGCAGTTCCTCCTTAAGAATATGCACCTTAGATAGCATATGAAAGATGCTCACCCCAGATAGCCATCTCTCTAGTGGGGGTCACAAGGATGTCTCTGTGGCTACAAAATTCACCTTCATTAAGGAAGTGTTTATCTTCTGAAAAAGGATAGAGATTGGAGATGAGCTTGTTAAAAAATAGCTTTCTATCAGGAGTCTTCCACTGTTCCAGGAGTACCTGGTTCAAAAGAGTGATGAGGAGAAAAAAATAGGTACCTCCTTTTTCGTGTCCCTGTAAGATGTCTTGAGAAGAGGATACAAAATCAGCGCCTCAGACACCTGAAGTGTCTCTAGGACCACCCTAATGAGCCCCTCAGTCAAGCCGCAAGGGTCCTCCTCATAGGCATTACCAAGAGACAAGGAGGAATCCAGATCATCCCCATCAGTACAGCAAATAGTAGAAATACAACAGGTGCAAAATTCACATGCTGTGTACACAACCTAAGGTGCGCTAAAAAGACTTATAGTAATGCAACAAATAGATATTTAAAAAAAAAAAAAAAAAAAAAAAAAAAAAACTTAGCTCTGTGCCAAGAGAAAAAAGTTCTTATAAATTGTCAGTTCTTTCCAGTCTTCTCCTGGTTTCTCCGCTCTATGATTGGTGTGCAGCAGCTGGATCCTGGTCACTTGGTCCCCTGACCTCCAAAAGTTCATACTGCTGTATACACAAAAATAGACAAAGAGAAACAGAGCCTCTAAGAGGGATCTTTTTGGGCAATACAGTCCCTCGATATCCCACAATATATCCTGCCCCTTTAGATGGGTACTTGCTAGGGGCGGAGGCTACACCAGCCTCTGAGTATATCGGCTCATCAAATGATTGTCCTCCAAACTGTCTCCTCACCCCCCCTCAAAACTTCTTGGAGAATACCGTATCTATATATATATAAAAGAAGACTTTGTGCCTGCCAAAACACACCCAGGGGAGGCATAAAGCAGGAGTTACTACTCCTATTGGGTGATTCAGTCATGCAGGGAGTTGGCCCGCCCCCACTATGCAGCCCGCCCACCACTATCAAATTCAGAAAAAAATAAAATGGCCGCCACTTGCTCCTACACCACAGACAAACACACGTCCCACTCACATAGCACCAAACACACATGCCCCCACTCACACACACAGCACCACATACACCACATACACACACAAAGCCAGAAATAAATATGGCTGACACACACACACAGTCACTCACCCTGACTCCCAGTGGCCTCAGCAGGACCTGTAGTGCAGCACCAGGGGAACAAAATGGCACTCAAAGGGTTAAGGTAGGCCCTCTGCTGAATTATTTCTTCACTGTCATCATTTGCCATGCAAGACACAGGACAGACAACCATCAGGTACACACTTAACCCACTGACTGCCACAGGGTTAGGTATCAAGTTTAACCCCTCAGGGAGTGTGTTCAAACCCCTCACACTGTAAACTTACATTCCCCTCCCACTTCTCCTCCTTCCCCAGCCTATTACTAACACTTTTCCACATTTATGTTAAGCCCCGCCCCCTACTCGCGATTAAGCCCCGCCCACTTTTAACCCAGATTGCCCCATTTGTCTCTCCACATCAGCACCACATCAGTCCCCTCTAGGGACTCCACAAATCAATGTTCCTAGGTATGAATACACTTCCCACTGCTATTTAACTCTCACATGCCTCTCTATACCTTAACCATTTGAGTGCCAGAGGGGTACACAACTCATGCACGCTTGTGTTTCTGCTCATATATGCTGTGTGTGTGTGTACATCTCTGTTACATATGTGTGTCCATCTCCAGTGTGTCTGTGTGTGTGCGTGTCTTTTGCATGTCTCTGCCTGTCACTGTGTGTATGTGCATACCTCCCAACATTTCACATGGCCAAAGAGGGGCACTTTACTTTTAGGTGATATTTTGGGGGGCGTGGCTGGTGGGCAGGGCATTAGTAAGAATTTTTAGGTTATTTCATGACCTATTACTGGCTATTTATGTAACTGAATAAATGATTTAGTGCAACACCAAAGTATTTTATTTGCACAGACTAATGTATAAACACATATACTGAAGTTTATTGCTTTATTGCTGTAGAGCAAAGTAAAACACACCACACAGTCAGGGCTGGTGCAAGGATTTTTGCCACCCTAGGCAAAACCTAATTTTGCCGCCCATTTATCTCCGCCCCTTGTGTCCCACCCCTTTATACCCCGCCTACTTATACCCCACCTCTTTTCATGATTGTCCTCTCTCTGCCCCCTGGGCCAGTCTGCCCCTGGTCTGGAGATGCCCCCCACCAGCTCCAACTTGCCCCTTATCAGCTCCACTTTGGCCCTATCAGCTGCACTTTGCCCCCCATCAACTCCAACTTGCCCCCATCAACTCCAAATTGCCCCCATCAGCTCCACTTTGCCCCCATCAACTCCAACTTGCCCCCATCAGCTCCACTTTGCCCCCCAGCAGCTCCACTTTGCCCCCCACCAGCTCCACTTTTTCCCCACCAGCTCCACTTTTTCCCCACCAGCTCCACTTTGCCCCCCATCCGCTCAAACTTGCCCCCACCGGCTCGACTTTGCCCCCCATCAGCTCCACTATGCCCCCAGCAGCTCCACTTTGCCCCCATCAGCTCCACTTTGCCCACCATCCGCTCCAACTTGCCCCCATCAGCTCCACTTTGCTCCCCATCCACTCTAACTTGCCCCCACCACCTCCACTTTTGCCCCCCCTCAGCTCCACTATGCCCCCTCAGGTCCAACTTGCCCCTATCAGCTCCAACTTACCCCCCTCGGCACCACTTTGCCCCCCAGCAGCTCCACTATGTCCCCGGCAGCTACACTTTGCCCCCCCATCCGCTCCAACTTGCCCCCATCAGCTCCACTTTGGCCCCCATCCGCTCCAACTTGCCCCCACCAGCTCCACTTTGCCCCCCCTTCAGCTCCACTTTGCCCCCCCTTCAGCTCCACTTTGACCCCCATCAGCTCTACTTTGACCTCCATCCGCTCCAACTTACCCCTATCAGCTCCAACTTGCCCCCAACAGCTCCACTATGCCCCCTCAGCTCCAACTTGCCCCTATCATCTCCACTTTGCCCCCCATCCTCTCCAACTTGCCCCCAGCGGCTCCACTATGCCCCCTCAGCTCCAACTTGCCCCTATCATCTCCACTTTGCCCCCCATCCTCTCCAACTTGCCCCCAGCACCTCCACTATGCCCCCTCAGCTCCAACTTGCCCCCCATCACATACCTGTAGCTCCCGCGCAGTCTTCTCTTCAGTAATGCAGAGCGAGGCGGGAGATCATGACTCCCAGCGCGCTCTGCATTACTAAAGATCCGACCCGATGAGGGAGCGCAGTAGCGACACAGACCTGACTGTGTTGTGGTTCCCGGTGTGGTGTGTGCGGGCGCAGCTCTTCTCCGCTGCATACCCGCGCCCCCAGTACCTGTGCGCCCTAGGCCGGCGCCTACCTCGCCTATAGGTGGAGCCGGCCCTGCACGCAGTCTGAACTCCTAAAAAGAGGGACAACAGGGTGGGAAAGAGGGACAGAGGGATTTGGCCCTCAAAGAGGGACTGTCCCTCCTAAAGAGGGACACTTGGGATGTATAGTATGTGTCTGCCTGTGTGTTGCATATGTCTGTGTTTATCAGTGTGTCTGCATTTCACACACGTGCGCCCAACGATCATAACATGACGGGCAACGCTGTCCCACATTGCTAGTATTATATATATACACACACACATACATACATACATACACATACAGTACTACCTGGGCTTTTAATGGTAGTCACAGTTAAAAAAAAAAAAAAAAAACACACACACAACACTCAATAAAATATAATAAAATTAAAATAAACAGAGATAATTAATACCCACAATGTATACTGTATGCTGTATGCTCTCCCAATGAGTTTCGTCACACAGGTAACTTCATCAGGGGTCTAATCTTCTACAGTATCAATAAAACAATTTATACCTTTCCAATGTGATGCATAGCCGTTGGCCCTTCTACTTTCAGTTATTCAAAAGTTAGCCCGTGGTGCAGTCCTGTTTCACAACACTTCCCCCCGGCTTCTGGGCTTACCAGGCCTCATTTCCATATTTTATTTCAGAAGGAAAGTCTCTGCGTAAACTGCCTACCTCACTTCTAGATTCAGGAACCGCCAGACATCAGACACCATGCCGTCCATCTCACTGCGTGACCGCTTTCACGATGAGACATCCTAAATAGCGTCAAAGTGTCTTCCAGTTTCAGGTGTAGTGTCGAAGATGGTTGCTGATGGTAACCCGTCGGCTTTGCTATCCGTCACGCCCAGGAGGCGGGACCTGTCACTAAGGTCTGCCCGCTAGGCGTGGAAAGCCGCTTCACGCTCTGCCCCGCTTGTTTGACTTCTTCAATGTGCACGAGCAGGTAGTCCTGCTCAGGGGTGCGTGCACAGCAATGCGTCGAAGATGGTATTACCGAAGATAGTAACTAAGCCCAGCTTAGTTTACTATCGAAGATAGTACCATCGAAGATGGTAACCAGGTCCCCTTAGCACAATCCATTCTTATAGAGGCATAGAGCGCACACATCCATTTAGTCCTACAAGTTAACCCTTTGAATGCCAGAGAGGTATCCAATGCACTGGATACCTGTCTGGCACTCATAGGGTTAAGCTTTCCAGGTTACCCCCTTTTTACAACAGGCAGACTTTCATTGTTTCCTACATATTAACCCCTTGAGTGCCAGAGCGGTATCCAATGCACTGGCTACCTCTCTGGCACTCAGAGGGTTAAGTCTTCCAGGTTGCCCCCTTTTGACAATACGCGCACTTCCCTTTAATACTACGTATTAACCCTTTGAGTGCCAGAGCGGTATCCAATGCACTGGATACTTCTCTGGCACTCAGAGGGTTAAGTCTTCCAGGTTGCCCCCTTTTGACAATACGCAGACTTCCCTTTATTACTATGTATTAACCCTTTGAGTGCCAGAGCGGTATCCAATGCACTGGATACCTTTCTGGCACTCAGAGGGTTAAGGCTTTTAGGTTACTATCTTCGACACTACATTTGAACCCTCTGGGTGCCAGAGAGGTATCCCTCTCTGGCACTCAAAGCTTTAAGGCTTTCAGGTTACCATCTTTGACACTACATGTTAACCCTCTGGGTGCCAGAGAGGTATCCAATACATTGCATCACAATGCATTGGATACCTCTCTGAAACTCAGAGTGTTAGTGTTTATAGGTTACCATCTTCGACACCACACAGTAACTCTTCGAATGCCAGAGGTATTCAATGCATTGCAACTGAATGCATTGGATACCTCTCTGGCACTCAAAGTTTTAAAGGGAATGTATCACCTAAGCATAAGTTTGCTTTAATATCTTTATTATACTTATTTTAACAGTGCTGTGTTTTTTTGTTTTTTTTTAAATGCGATAGAAATACAGTTTGAATATGAGGGAAAAAGTAAACCCTCATTCTGATGAAAATACAGGAGAGATCCTCCTCCCCGCTTGTCTGTCAGCAAGATGGAGCACTCATTGGCTAGATATTCATCTCTGCCAATGAGAGTGCTCCAGCTTACTGACAGACCAGCGGCAGTTACTGAGAGACCAGCGAGTTGATTACTGATGCATTTTGTTAGAGATATATAATTCATCAGTCGGTATCTCCCTCCTCATCCAACCAAGTTACTGCATCGGGTCTAAACTCATTATTGACACCGTTTTCCTGCTAGCAAACCCAGTCAAAAACCCATCTGATCCATATACAGTGCCATTTTTAGGTCAGTGCCAATGGTGCAGTGCACCTGGCTCTGTGTCATCACTGGCCCCACCAACAGATCTCCTATTGGAGGATAAGACGTACCTCTACAACAGTGCCATAAAGGTCTGTGTCGCCTACGGAACAGACCTTTCTATATCCAGCTTCAGCATATTAAAATAATGGCAGAACGCTGGGATATGTTGACATCATGACATCATATCTCTGCGTTCTGTATTATTAGGCAGATTGAAAGGTGGGGAAACTTGAGGGGAAGAGTGGGAGAAAGAGGAAAAGAAGAGGGGAAAAGACTGGAGTAGGGAGAGATACGGGCTTGAAAGATGGAGCTTGAATGGGAGACAGAGGAGGGGAAGTAAGGGAAAACTGCTGGAGTGGGGAGAGAAAGTGGGTTGAAAAACTAGTGTGGCTCGAGGGGGTGGAAGAGTAGAGGAAAGGAGAAAAAATAGGGTAAAAGACTGGAGGAGGGAGGGAGCTTGAGAAGGGGAGAGAGGAGAAAAAAATGGCAAAAGGACGGAGAAGTGAAGGAAAGAGGTTATTGAAAAACTAGGGGCACTTCAAGGGGTGAAAGAGTGGCAGAGAAAAACAAGGAAAATACTGGAGGAGCGCGAGAGAGAGAGGAGATTTGAATGACTGCAGGAAAAGGAGGTGGTTTGAAAGACTGGGGGTAGAGAGGGGGTGAGAAAAGGCAGGAAAAAAAGAAACCACAAAGACTGGAGGAGACTCGTGATTAACAGTAGAGCAAGACTGGGGTATCAGACAGTGTATATGGGTCTGAGTCTACCAGTGCACAGTGGAACAAGACTGGGATCTCAATGTATATGTGGGTCTGTGACTACCAGTGGACAGTAGAACAAGACTGGGATCTCAACGTATATGTGGACAGGCTGGGGATTGAGGTGGTAATGGTGTCGTGTAATGGTGTTTCACCCTGCTGGATTCCTATAATGATATAGTGTCCTGCTCTGTCTTCTATAATGGTGTATTACTCTGCTCTGTCCCCTGTAATGGTGTGTGTGTGTGGGGGGGGAGTGGATGTGGGTGGGTGGGTGAGTGTTTGTGTGTGTGTGTGTGTGTGTACGTGCGTGGGTGATTGTGTTCATGGGTGATTGTGTGCTTGTTTGCGTGTGTATGGGTCAGTCAATATGTGTTGGTGTGTGCTCTTGTATTTCTAATTAAGTAAATTGCAAGAGAGGGAAAAATAATCTATAACCTGCCCTGTCCATATTGGTCCAACCATGGTACTGACCCAAGCTTTTTTGCCATCTGCTCCCATTTTAGCAGAATTAATAAATCCATTGTTTTCAGAAGAACGTATAAAACGAATTGTCCTTCATACCGAAGTTGATTATTTTTATCTACTGATTTTATTCTATAACACAATAGTTGATTATACAATCTCATTAAAACGAGTCTTGAATTATCAATCATTATATGAGTGAAACTGAAGATATGATGTGAAAATACACAGATATATCTGACTGCCATAAGAAGGGCACCTACCTAAGCAAATTCATCTCTTAAGAGCCAATTAGTTTAGTTGCCCTATAGTGTATAGCAGGACTCAAAATTTCAAGTCCTGAGCTACTAGCCAGGCCTGAAGAGTTACTCGCCACCAGTTTCCACTCCTAGACCCACACATATCCCTTTTAACCCCACCAAAATATCTCGGCCTTTAACCCCACCCATCTCAAGTTCTCTTTGCTGAAATTACACTGTTGTTCTGTGTTTTATTCAGCAAATGGGACAAAAACTGTGCAAAATTCCAACTGTTTTAACCCCCTGAATGCTAGAAAGGTGACAGTGCATTAGCCTCTCAAGCATTATAGCAGTTAAATGCTTCATTTAAATAATGTTAAAGTGTTTTCAGGACCCACTGCTTCTCCCCACAACATGGTACAGTTGATTTGCACTTTGTCTTTATACATAAATGCCATAGTAAGGAACACAATGCGTAACTTTTTAAAGGCCATAGGATGAGCTAACACCACTGTAAAAGATCAGGCTATAGAGGTACTTCTAACAAAAAATTCAAGTTCCAGGTGCAATAACTTGTGACTGAAACATCTATCAGCAGTTGTAGTTTCCATGTTTTAATCAGTAGGATAAAATTATATTTTTTCATTATTAAGCTTTAAAATTATTTTAAAGCACAGGGCATCTGATGATTGAACATAATTCTGAGGCACATTAATTGCACCATATGAAACAAGTAAAAAATTCCAAAGTTACCACTGATTTTAAAGGGATAGTAAAGTCCGATTTTATTAAACTCTGATACTGTAGCTATTACAATAATAAACGAAGCGATAAAAGTTCCATCTCTCAAAACTTTATGGTTTGAGAGATATAGAAAGATAAAGTTTCCCCCTCCCTCGAAGATGGTATCCATGCTATCGAAGATGGCAGACGGTATAGTTAATATAACTTTTATTATGAGAATAATACAGTAATGCAATATAATATTTACACACACAGTGGGTGATCGAAAAGGCGTGTACTGTATCAGGAATAGCAGTCTCCCAATATCACTACCATACTGTCCGAGACTAGGCCTCAGCCTGCTGGAGTCTCGTGGTACGATAACACCCAGGAGTGATACTGACTCAGCCTGCAGTCAGTAGCTGGGAGTCTGATGGCCCCAGGTCAATAGTAGGAAGGATGTCTGAATAACAGAAACAACCCTAGGAGCGAACAGACAGGGCCTTCTAGTAAGCACCAGATAGGATAGTCAGACGAGCCAAAGTCATACACGGAGTGGGTAGTCAGCCAGAGCCACGGGTTTGCACCAGATAGGATATCCACTGAAGCGATGGAATGCTGGATGCGCAGTGGACAGAGCCCCAGGTCAACACCAGAGTGGGTAGTCAGAGAAGCCTAGGTCATACACAGAGCAGGTAGTCAGCCACAGCCACGGGTTTGCACCAGAAAGGATATCTGAGCCAAATCGGAACGCACAAGGAGAATAGTCAGACAGAGGCACAGGTCAACACCAGAATGGATGGACAGGCAAGCCGGATCATACACAGGAATCAGGAATACTAGGTAATGAACTGCTCAGAACACCAACGTAAGGGTAACTGATGCACAGGCCCATAGAGGTTTATAAAGGTGTAGGAGAAGGCAGGGCCAATTAGGTCCCCCAGGCTGGGCCTATAACAGGCGTCAAGGCAAGTGCCTGATTCAATGCTGCCAGTAACCAGGAACCAGACTAGGCCTCAGGCAGAGGAATGCTGCTAGTGATGAGGAGCATCCGTCCAGAACCCTACTCCTGGCTGAACGGCACAGGCCAGGGGCAGACTGACAGCACCTAGGGCCCCTGGGCAAATGGAGGTCATGGGCCCCCTTTACCCTGCCCCTTGTTACACCTTACCCACATTTATGCCCCTCCCCCAAGGTAACACTACAGCCCACCCCCTTTTGCCAATTTTATAACTGGCATTAATGTTCTAAGATAAAGCAAGTGATACCTCAGAGCTTACAATTGAAATGTAGCTACACTAGAAATACCACCAAGCTTACAATTGAAATTGAACTACAATTCTAGTGTAGCTCCATTTTGGCTGTAAACTCTTTGGTATCACTTGTGTAGCTCTATTTCAATTGTAATACCACATAGCCTACTACTGAAATGTACCTACAATAGTGAAACCACAGAGCTTACAATTGATATCAAGCTACACAAGTTGAATCTTCGAGTTTACAAATGAAATGGAGCACCAAAAGTAATACCATAGAGCTTACAGTTGAAATGGAGCTACATTTGTGATAGCACAGAGCTTACAACTGAAATGGAGCAACACAGGTGATACTACAGAGCTTACAACTGAAATGGAGCTACACTAGTGATACCACAAAGCTTACAAATAAAATGGAGCTACAGTTCTACTGTAGCTCCATTTTAATTGTAAGCTCAGTCATATCACTTGTGTAGCTCTAATTCAATTGTAAGCGCTGTTGTATCACTTATATAGCATCATTTAAATAGTAAGCTGTAGTATCATTTAGATGCAATTCAGTTGTAAGGTACTATAAACCAATACATCACGTGGCTGGCAAATTCAGACATTGCCACCTGCTAGATACATAGGCTTTTCTGCCATTAGTACAATTATTCATAAAGCTACAGAAGTGCAATTCTGGAGCAAATTAACCATGGTGTTGAAATTCTTTATATTGCCATTAATTTAAATGGATGTTTAACCATTTGAATGCTACAGATCTCCAACCCAATTCAAACCAATGTGCAGGAGACCTCACTAGCATAAAAAAATGTTAAACAGCATTTATATTATTGGAAATATTAATTTAATCCTATGGTGCCATTGGTTTGCTCCAGAATTGCAATTCTATAGCATCATGAATAAATCCCTTAAGGTCTTATGTCAAATTAATGCTTTTCTGGAGAAAATCTACTGCATTAGAATAGGAAATAAAAGCCAACACCTTGGTTTAAACTGGGATTTTAATCCTTTGAATGCTAGAGGGTTTCCAGTGGATTGTAAAGCTAAAGGGGTTAAAATGCCTAATTAACTCATGATGC
The DNA here is from genome assembly GCA_037306005.1 of Rhinophrynus dorsalis. Lineage (NCBI taxonomy): Eukaryota > Metazoa > Chordata > Amphibia > Anura > Rhinophrynidae > Rhinophrynus > Rhinophrynus dorsalis. The sequence goes on along the minus strand of CM074720.1, from coordinate 321,991,443 downwards.
AGGGTTACACTTAGGAGACCCCAGTAGAACTGAATGGGTGAAACACCCCATTTATATTAATGGGCATTTTGAGAAGATTTATTCGTCCACTATATTGCAGTTAGTTTGCTCCTGAATTGCTGAATTTTACATTACATACAGTAAAGCTCCTTGGCCTCATTGGCAGCCTAGTTATGCCTCAGCATTGTGCCACTGCAATGTTAGCCACAGACCCACACACACTGACCCCATAAAATTGTACTAATTCACTGGTAGTCATAGAACTGCACATACTGACCCCAAGATACCTGTGGGGCTAGGTACAGAATAAGTTATGGCCTGTTTTATTGGGGGGAAACCCCCAAACACAATTAAAATGTTTGACATCTCCCTTACACATTACTTAACCCTTTGAGTGCCAGAGGGCTACGGAACGCATTGTTTGCAATGCGTCCCGTACCCCTCTGGCACTCAAAGAGTTAAACATATGTGTATATACACAAACACTTTCCCTCCCAGTCCCCCTCCTCCCTCTTGCCTACTTTAAGACTCAGGAAGAGGGTATTGCCATGATCCCTGGTGGTCCAACAGTGTTTGTTTGTGTGTTTTTTAAGCAAGGGATCTGTGCCTCCTTTGACACAGACCTCTACATCCAACATCTTCATGCTACTCGATGTGCCCAATAATACAGCGCGCCAGGATATGACATCATAGCCTAGCGCGCTGCATTATTTGAGCGTGCAGAAGCTGAATGTAGAAGTCTGTGTCGGTCGGAGAAGGCACAGACCTGTATCGGCAAGTGAGGGAAGGGAATAAGATTCTTCCCAACCGGCTAGAGGTTGTGGGGCCACTGAAGTAGCAGGCACTCACTAAAGCCAGGCCTGCTTGAGGACCCATTCACTCTCTGATAATTTATTGCAAGGCAAGCCCTGATGAGCGGGCCCCCCCTGGCAGTGGGCCCTCGGTCCATGACCGAATGCCCGACTGCTCAGTCCGCCCCTGGCACAGGCCGAGGTAAGGCACTATGACACTAGGCTATTGAAGATGGTATCCATGCTGTCGAAGATGGTATCCATGCTGTCAAAGATGGTATCTATATGTAATTTACACAACAAAAGCTTTCTATCGAAGATGATATCTACTGTACATGTATTTTATCAAAGATGGTAACCTCTTGTCTTTATTCCTACATTTTACCCTTTGATTGCCAGAGAGGTATCTGTACTTCTCTGGCACTCAGAGGGTTAAGTCTTTCAGGTTACCATCTTTGACATTGCATTTTAACCCTCTGAGTGCCAGAGAGTCATTGGATACCTCTTTGCCAGTCAAAGGGTTAAGGCTTACAGGTTACCATCTTTGACACTACATTTTATCCTTTTGAGTGCCACGTGCATTGGATACCGCTTTGGCACTCAAGGGGTTAAAATGTAATGTCAAAGATGGTAACCTGAAAGACTTAACTCTCTGAGTGCCAGAGAAGTATGGATACCTCTCTGGCATTCAAAGGGTAAAATGTAGGAATAAAGAAAAGAGGTTACCATCTTTGATAAAAATAGGATTTTAGTCTTACCTGTTAAATCCTTTTCTCTTAGTCCATACAGGTTACTGGTAACTCTGGGAGGCGATCCGCACCTTTAAGTAGGCAGGAACATTTCTCTAAATTTATGCAGGGGGTGGAGCCTCCCTTCCCTCCTCGGCTACAGCTAGCCAACCAGCTCCAGAATGATTTGAGACACTAACTAGGACTAGATAGTAGAAGGGAAGAAGACTCCTGTGAGCATGACCCTGAAGGACCCCCATGGTCTGCCACAGGAGAGCCAAGCATGGCATCTTGACAGGGTGGGAGACCAGTAACCTGCACAGACTAAGAGAAAAGGATTTAACAGGTAAGACTAAAATCCTCTTTTCTCTGTCACCCAATACAGGTTACTGGTAACTCTGGGATGTCCAACCACTGAGTTCCCCAGAGGTGGGAAGAAGGCAAGGACCAGGCGCGAGGCCCCCAAAGTCACCAGAACAGCTATGAACCAACAGGTCAGAGATAGCCCAACAAAACTGAAGTGCCAAATGACATTGAACAGGGGCAAAAACAATAGGAACTGTTACACAGCACAAAAAAAAAAAGCCAATAGGGCTCAACAGTAAGGAAGCACTAAGAACCTAAGAAGAAGATCCTAGACAGGCAAGACTTCCTCCAGGACCTTCCTCCCAAAGCTGGTGTCAGCCGAAGCTAGCACATCCACACGGCAGTGCTTCGAAAAAGTGTGCACAGAGGACCAATTGGCCGCCTTGCACAGCTGATCAGCAGAAGCCTGATTCTTATAGGCCCAAGAGTCCCCAATAAACCTGGTGGAATGAGCCGTGACCTGAAAGGGAACATGCTTATTCCTCAACTCATAGGCCCTATGAATAGTGGACTTGATCCATGACGCAATAGTCACTTTGGACGCCGGTCTTCCTGCTCTAGGACCCTCAGGAATGACAAACAGAGCATCTGATTTCCTGACAGATTTGGTGCGATGGACATAAAACTTGAGACAACGCACCACATCCAACAAGTGGAGATCTCTCTCCTTGTCAGAGGAGGGGTTAGGGCAGAAAGAGGGCACCACAATCTCCTGATTGATGTGACACTCAGAGACCAGCTTAGGCAAAAACTCCTTGGAGGTGCGAAGCACTGCCTTATCCTTGTGAAACACCAGATATGGTGGTTTACAGGAAAGAGCTTGTAACTCTGCAACTGTAACGGTTTTCAGACACTCAGACAGCAGGTTTGAATAAAACACAGTTTTATTAAAACAAAAAATAATGAACAAGGTCGCCCTCAATAGGCCACACAGTATATAGCAAAAGATAGACACAGAGACCTTCACAGGACCAGTATACAGGAGTACAAATAATACATATACTGTCACAGGACAGGCTCAGAATAATGACTGGCAATCAATAGTTAAATACATAGAACTCGTCAGTCTCTGTTGTGGTGTTTGGCACGCCCAAGGTGAATAAGAAGCAGCAATAGGTGCTAGGTAGCACAGCACCTTAAGTCCAATGATGTTGTTAGCTGCTTGGGTAATGCAGAGACTGAGACAGAACGCTGCAGAGCAGTTAGCGGATAGCCCCCACTGGCGTATAACGGAGACAACTTATAATGCAGAAGCTTGAGCCGCTAGCCCCCACGGGCATATAATGGAGACTATTGATGCTGCAAGAGCGTGAATCGCTAGCCCCCACGGGCGTGTAATAGAGACCAACCGTACAGTGATAGCTTGAGCCAGGTAGCCCCCACGGGTGTATGACAAGACACTTTGCACTGCAAGAGCGTGACTCGCTAGCCCCCACGGGCGTATAAGGAGACCAACCGTACAGCGATTGCTTGAGCCAATAGCCCCACCGGGCGTATAACGGGAACCACCGGTGCGAAGGTGCTAGAGCCAATAGCGCCTCACCGGCACATAACCGGATACCGACTGCTCTGCTTTGGATGACAATATGAGCCGCCGTCTACTAAGGCCCAAACGCGGCCGGCTCAGCAGGAGCAGCGGGAGTATAACGGCTCTGCAAGAGTTAACCACAGCACCCGGTTGGATATAGAGCACATCAAGTATAATCGGAGGCTCAGCGTATAATGGTATCGCCCTGCAAGTGCCAAGGAAGACTCAGCTTAGGGTAGTACAGCTCTGCAAGCGTAACCGGAGACTCGGCTTAGTAGTACAGCTCTGCAAGCGTAACCGGAGACTCAGCTAGTACTACAGCTCTGCAAGCGTAACTGGCAACTCAGCTGAACAGGAGTTAATGGATACAGTCTCGATCAACCAGACGCGAACTCAGCAGGAATCAGAATGTCGCCCAGGCGACAACAGCAGCAGGAACGTCAGCCAGGTCGGGTCAGATCACGGAGGAAATTCTCAGACAATCCAGATCAGCAACGAACAGAAACGTCAGCCAGGCCGGGTCAGATCACAGAGCAGGAACACAGGAGAATCGTCAGTACAGGCCAAATCGGTACACCGGAAATCAGGAACACAGGAACTCAGCAACAGCAACACTGGCTCTTGAACACCACGAAAGGGCACCTGACAGGTGCCACTAGTCTGGTATAAAAAGGGTCACCAGGGGCGGGCCAAACAGGCTCAACCAATAAGGTAGCAGCACAAGAGAGAGTGACAGAGGGAGATCACAGGAACCGTGATAGCAACACAGCGGACAGACACAATCGCCAAGAGGAATGCCATTTTCCACGTCAAGAGACGTAGAGGGAGGGCGTTCAAGAATGCCCAAGGCCAAATTAAGATCCCACTGAGGAGCAGGACTCCGGAAGGCAGGACGTACATGAGCAATGCCCTGGAAGAAAACCTTGATATCAGGAAGGACAGTGATGTGCTTCTGAAAGAAGACAGAAACGCGGAAGTCTGAACCTTAAGAGAACTCAAACTGAGTCCCTTATCCACACCGTCCTGCAAAATAGCCAGGACAGTAGGTAGATCAAATACAAGGTACAGATCTCTGTCAGCACACCAAGAAACAAAAGTCGACCAGACACGGTGATAGATCTTGGACGAAACAGGCTTACGGGCACTAAGCATAGTAGTCACCAAAGCAGAAGAGAAACCCTTCGAGGATTCAACCTCCAGGCCATCAAATTGAGCCGATGAACATCTTCCTTCAACAGGTAACCCTGCAGAAGAAGATCCGGACAGGAGGGGAGCGGAAAGGGCTCCGCCACAGATAGAGCCAGAAGCTCTGGGAACCAGGATTGGCGAGGCCAATACGAAGCAAGCAGGATGACTGGACAGCGGTCCATCTTCAACTTCCGTAACACCCTTGTCAAACTGAGAAGGGGGGAAAGATGTAAGCCAGCTGAAACATCCAAGGGATGGACATCACATCTACAGCTAGAGCCAGAGAGTCTCTCCACCGAGGGCAGAGCACCTGAACTTTCCCGTTGTGTCTTTTCGCCATCAGGTCCATGTGAGGCATCCCCCACCTGTGAACGACGAGCTGGAACACCTCGGGGTGTAACTCCCACTCTCCGCTGTCCACTGTTTGACGACTAAGGAAGTCTGCCATGACGTTGTCTATGCCTGGGATGTGCACTGCGGATATGGCAGGAACATGATCTTCTGCCCAGGACAAAACAGCCTTGACCTCTAACCAAGCAGCAGGACTTCTTGTTCCGCCTTGCTAGTTGATGTAGGCCACTGCCGTGGCATTTTCGGACTCCACTCGGACTGGACAATCCTCCAGCTAAGACATCCAATGACGCAGGGCATGAAATATCACCCGAAGTTCCAAGCTGTTGATCAGAAGTAGGGACTCATCCATGGACCATTTCTCCTGAGCGCTGATTTGACCCAGGACAGTCCCCCAGCCCTAGAGGCTGGCGTCCGTTGTCACCGTGGTCCAGTAGGGAATCAGAAAGGATCACTCCTTGAGCAGGTTGGAAAGGTCCAGCCACCACTCCAAGCTCAGTTCCACATGAAGAGAAAGGGAAACTGACATCCTCTGATGATCTGGTCGAGTCTTGCACACCTGGATCACAAACCTCTGGAGTTGTCTGGTGTGCGCTATGGCGAATGGGACCGCTTCTATCGTGGATATGAACTTCCCCACCAGAGAAGACAGCCTCTGAACTGGAACCGGATCCTGAGACAGAATCGCTGAAACCCTGTGGGCGATCTGGTGAGCCACCTCGTCCGGGAGAAACACAATGCTCCTCTGAGTATCGAATAGAAGGCCCAGGATGGGACAAGATCCGACTTGTCCAAGTTGACAATCCAGCCGTGATGGGTAAGAGCTTGGATGCAGGTCTGAACTTGCTGATGAAGAAGATCCGCTGAGGTGGCTTTCAATAGCAAGTCATCCATGAATGGAGACACTCTGATGCCGTCAAGGTGGAGGATAGATATCAAGGCCCCCAGAACCCGTTGGAAAACCTGAGGAGCCGTCGTCAGCCCAAATGGAAGAGCTGAGAACTGAAAATGCCCTCTGTCGCAGGCAAACCAAAGGTACTGCCTGCTCTCCGGATGAATTGAGATGTGTAAATAAGCATCCTGTAGATCCAGAGAAGCAAGGAACTCTCCCGGAGACATGGCAGCAATCACTGTACGCAGAGATTCTTGGCGATAGTGAGTCCTGATCACAAAGGAGTATAGATCCTTCAAATCCAAAATAGGGCGACATCCGCCATCCTTTTTGGCGACCACAATGAGGTTTGAATAGAACCCCGAACCCCTGTCTGGAAGGGGCATCATCTCCAGGACATCCTCGTCCAGTAGAGCCTGAACAGCTCCGTTGAACAGACGACGTTTCTCGGTACCCTGAGGAGTATGATAAAGACAAAAACGAATGGAAGGAATAGAATAAAAAGGGATCCTGTATCCATCTTTTACCACTTGTAAAACCCATGGGTCCGACACAGAATCCTCCCAAATGCTGTGAAAGAGTTGCAGACGACCACCCACAGCAGGGTGCGGACCCGGGTTCGGCAAGTCATGCCAAAGCAGTCTTGGAAGCCTTGGGCTTGGAGGAGACCTTGGGCTTCCATTGCTGTTTGGGCTTGGAGGAGGCACGCGGAGCTGAGGGAACCGCCTGGTTCACCGGACGTGTCTCATTTTGAAAGGAAAGAAAATACCGGTTACGCTTAAGCAGCATTTTCTTCTTAGGGATCAAGGGTAGAAGAGTACTTTTACCCCCAGTATCGTCGCTGATCAATTCCTTAAGATCCGGCCCAAACAAGGAGGAACACTGAAAAAGCAAAGAAAGCAGGGCTTTCTTGCAAGCAGTGTAAGCAGACCAGATCTTGAGCCAAAGGGCTCGCCTGGCTACCACAGACATAGTAGAAACCCTAGCCATCATGTGGACAGCATCAAAGGCGGCAGCAAGAAACATAGTGTTGCGCTTCAGAGATATTGGCAAGAAGACGCAATTTCTCTGAAGTAGGAACATCCTGACGGACAGCCGTAGTAAGCTGCTCAGTCCAGACTGCAATAGCCCAATTAACACATGCAATAGCAAAAGCTGGGAGCATAGCAGTACCAACAGTGGCGAAAATGGACTTAAGAGAAATCTCAAGTTTCTTGTCAGTCCAGTCCTTCAGAGCAGAAGCATCAGATACTGATAAGGCAGTAGACTTAGATAACCTGGAGATAGGTGCATCCACCTTGGGGGGATGAACCCACTTAGCAAGCGCAGCTTCAGAAAAGGGGGTAAAGCTTGGCAAATTTCCTGGACACAGAAGCAGTCTTGTCCAGTGATTGACACTCTTCAGAAACCAGACGGTCAAGAGTGGGATTAGGAGGAAAAGAAGTAAGGGGCTTTGCGGGCTCCTGAAACACATCAGAGGGATCAGAAGGAACTTCTTGAACCAAGGGAACATTGAGGTTGGTTAAGACGGCTGTGATCAGACCCTCAGCAGAGAGGTCAGGATCAGCTTCAAACGGGTCCCCAAGACACATAGTAGAGTCCAGAACTGAACCATCCTCAATATCTGAATCCAACAGCAGTTCCTCCTCAGAGGAATCTGATACATCTGGTGCCCCCTGAGGTTTAGACAGGGAAGATCTGATAGTGGAGGGGGTCTGCCATGTCTGTAGGGCTCCCTGTATCTGGGATGGAAAGAGCTGTAAAGTGGACCAAAGGTCCCTAGTCGCAGCCTGAAACTCTTGCACCCAAGCTGGCTCAATAGCATGGCTGGAGGTCCCTGGGTTGCTGTCAGGAACTTCCGAACATGCTAGGCATAAGTGACCAGAGAACTCTCTAGGTAGCCCTGAATGACAGGAAGAGCAATGTGCAATGGGGGATACTGAGACCCCAGCCTCCTTAGTCTTAGGTCTAGCCCCTAGCTCCAGCAGTATAGACATACTCACAGTGTCAAAATAACCAACTTGTACAGTAAATCACCCCAGAAATGCTAAATACAGACTTATCTGGCAGGCGAAGGGTTAATCTGCAGAAGAGAGAAGGAGAGTCCAAGTCCTGCCCAAAGCCCCCTGAGCCCCCCAACACACTTAAACTATAAACCGGATGATAGAGCAAGGGTAGACAAGTAAAATGAGCCATCTCTGAAGTCGCTAGGTTAACCCAAACTGTACAGTCCCAATGAGGTGAATGGAGCAATGGCATCTATGTGGTAAAGCACGCCTTCAGTACATAATTTTTACCCAAGTTAAAGTAAACCATGAAAATGAGTAAAACATCAAGGTAACATGTGTAGACCCTCAGAAAACACTAGTCCAGTAGGAAAAGTGCCATAAACCCCCCCAATAAAATGCCAAACCAGCAGTGAAAGGGTTAAGTTACCACATAAACCTGCTCCAAACATCCAACAGACGTACAGATATACCCAAGGAGTGCTGGAGTATACAATAGGAACTCCAGAATACACCTCTGTGCGGAGGGGCACTGTGGGACAAGTGGACCTGCAGCACTCAAAGGGTAGCTCACCTTTCCAGCAGATCTTCTGTCTTCAGATTACCATGCACCAAGAAGTACCTCAGTGGGTGACTCCTGGGGAAGCACTTGAAATAAACATTTTCCCCCTCAGGGCTTCAGATCCACAAAAAAGCACCTGGATACTGAGCTAGCCACGTTGAAGGGCATTTGACAGTCATGGTAATCCGCCTAATGGTGGTATTCCATTTCTGACAGTAAATAAAAAAGAAACTAAAACTATAGCAGAATGTTCTCCACCTGGTGTTGTCGCACCAAGGAACAAATCATTCTGGAGCTGGTTGGCTAGCTGCAGCCAAGGAGGAAAGGGAGGCTCCACCCCCTGCATACATTTAGAGAAATGTTCCTGTCTACTTAAAAGGGCGGATCACCTCCTAGAGTTACCAGTAACCTGTATTGGACGACAGAGAAATACATGTATAGTAGATACCATCTTCGATAGAAAGCTTTTGTTGTGTAAATTACATATAGATACCATAGCATGGATACCATCTTCGACAGCCTGGATACCATCTTCAACAGCATGGATACCATCTTTGATAGCATGGATACCTATCACGGTGCCCGTGCTATGCTGGCGACATTTTGACAATTGCTACTTCCTGATATCTTTTTATTGGCTAACGTTAGGTTGCTCCTCCCAGTGACAGCCCTTAAATACTCAGCCCTGTCACTTCTGCAGTGCCCTTTCGTGGTGGTCCCGTTGCTAGCGTTTGTTCCGTTATTTCGTATGATTCGTGTGTATGACCCGGACTGCCTGACTACTCTGCCTGTTTACGTTCCTGCTCTGTGTACCGACCCGGATTGGCTGATGCTCCTGCTCTGTATACTGACCCGGACAGGCTGACGCTCCTGCTCTGTGTGTCTCAGCCCGGTTCGCATTCCTTCTGGTGATCCGGTTTGTTGTCTGCTGCTCTCTCTCTGTCTTGTACAGACCTCCATTTGCCTCGGTTACTGCTCAGACAGTTCTATACTGTGACCCGGTCACCTCATAGTGCCTTGTCCTCTCTCACTCCTGTGTGGAGATATTTCTGATTGCACCATGGTACGCTTGGCCTGTTTACTGCCTTTAATCTGAGGTTGGGTTTCTCTTGGGCGCCTCAGTCTGTCTATATGATCTGGCAGTTATCTTTAGGTCGGAGCGTTCATTAACCCCTTCCAGGGCGGTGCTGTGCACTTGGGTCACAGACTATTGCAGTCTCGGTTTGGCGTTACACTGCACCTCCGGTTGCAGTCTACCTCTGTTGTTCCAGTATCCAGTCATGTATCCAGGGCTCCTTTGTGGCTATACTCGCTATTGTGTCACTCTCTGCGTAGAGAGTGTCCTGTGGGCCTTCCGCTATTAGGACCTATCTGCCATTCCTGGCCTAATAGTACCATTCTGCCATTGTCTCACTGAATCATATGAACTTTACCCTGACCTGTGTCAGTACTGTATATTGTTTCACATACTGGACCCGTGTGGGTTATTGACATCACTGCAACTTGTCCTGTGTCAGTATTATAATTGTAATTTAATCCTACTGATTAAAACATGGAAACTACAACTGCTGATAGATGTTTCAGTCACAAGTTATTGCACCTGGAACTTAAATTTTTTGTTAGAAGTACCTCTATAGCCTGATATTTTACAGTGGTGTTAGCTCATCCTATGGCCTTTAAAAGGTTACGCATTATGTTGCTTACTATGGCCTTTATGTATAAAGACAAAGTTCAAATCAACTGTACCATGTTGTGGGGAGAAGTAGTGGGTCCTGAAAACACTTTAACATTATTTAAATGAAGCATTTAACTGCTATAATGCTTGAGAGGTTAATGCACTGTCACCTTTCTAGCATTAAAACAGTTGGAATTAAAACAGTTGGAATTTTGCACAGTTTTTGTCCCATTTGCTGAATAAAACACAGAACAACAGTGTAATTTCAGCAAAGAGAACTTGAGATGGGTGGGGTTAAAGGCCGAGATATTTTGGTGGGGTTAAAAGGGATATGGGTGGGTCTAGGTGTGGAAACTGGTGGCGAGTAACTTTTCAGGCCTGGCTAGTAGCTCAGGACTTGAAATTTTGAGTCCTGCTATACACTATAGGGCAACTATACTAATTGGCTCTTAAGAGATGAATTTGCTTAGGTAGGTGCCCTTCTTATGGCAGTCAGATATATCTGTGTATTTTCACATCATATCTTCAGTTTCATTCATATAATGATTCATAATTCAAGACTCGTTTTAATGAGATTGTATAATCAACTAATGTGTTATAGAATAAAATCAGTAGATAAAAATAATCAACTTCGGTATGAAGGACAATTCGTTTTGTACGTTCTTCTGAAAACAATGGATTTATTAATGAACACAATCACCCACACACGTACACACACACACACACAAACACCCACCCACATCCACTCCCCCCCACACACACACACCATTACAGGGGACAGAGCAGAGTAATACACCATTATAGAAGACAGAGCAGGACACTATATCATTATAGGAATCCAGCAGGGTGAAACACCATTACACGACACCATTACCACCTCAATCCCCAGCCTTTTACCCTCTCCCGAAGTCTTTTATCCCCTCTTTACCTCCGCTGTCTTTTATCCTCTCTTTCCCTTCCTGGTCTTTTGTCCCCCTTTTTTCTCTTCCCCAGTCTTTTATCCCCTTTTTCCATCCCTCGATCTTTCCCCTCCCCCTTTCTATATCCTCCAACCTTTAACCTATCTTTCACCCACTATTTTCCTCCTCGGCCCACTAGTTCCCCTTCTCTTCTCCCACTCTCCTCTAGTCCTTGATCCTCTGTCTCTCCCTCAGTCCCCCTACTTCTCCTTATGCCAGTATCCCACTGGAGAATGCTGTATGACCTCCTTGTTTCACTGTCCACATATACGTTGAGATCCCAGTCTTGTTCTACTGTCCACTGGTAGTCACAGACCCACATATACATTGAGATCCCAGTCTTGTTCCACTGTGCACTGGTAGACTCAGACCCATATACACTGTCTGATACCCCAGTCTTGCTCTACTGTTAATCACGAGTCTCCTCCAGTCTTTGTGGTTTCTTTTTTTCCTGCCTTTTCTCACCCCCTCTCTACCCCCAGTCTTTCAAACCACCTCCTTTTCCTGCAGTCATTCAAATCTCCTCTCTCTCTCGCGCTCCTCCAGTATTTTCCTTGTTTTTCTCTGCCACTCTTTCACCCCTTGAAGTGCCCCTAGTTTTTCAATAACCTCTTTCCTTCACTTCTCCGTCCTTTTGCCATTTTTTTCTCCTCTCTCCCCTTCTCAAGCTCCCTCCCTCCTCCAGTCTTTTACCCTATTTTTTCTCCTTTCCTCTACTCTTCCACCCCCTCGAGCCACACTAGTTTTTCAACCCACTTTCTCTCCCCACTCCAGCAGTTTTCCCTTACTTCCCCTCCTCTGTCTCCCATTCAAGCTCCATCTTTCAAGCCCGTATCTCTCCCTAATCCAGTCTTTTCCCCTCTTCTTTACCTCTTTCTCCCACTCTTTCATCCCCTCAAGTTTCCCCACCTTTCAATCTGCCTAATAATACAGAACGCAGAGATATGATGTCATGATGTCAACATATCCCAGCGTTCTGCCATTATTTTAATATGCTGAAGCTGGATATAGAAAGGTCTGTTCCGTAGGCGACACAGACCTTTATGGCACTGTTGTAGAGGTACGTCTTATCCTCCAATAGGAGATCTGTTGGTGGGGCCAGTGATGACACAGAGTCAGGTGCACTGCACCATTGGCACTGACCTAAAAATGGCACTGTATATGGATCAGATGGGTTTTTGACTGGGTTTGCTAGCAGGAAAACGGTGTCAATAATGAGTTTAGACCCGATGCAGTAACTTGGTTGGATGAGGAGGGAGATACCGACTGATGAATTATATATCTCTAACAAAATGCATCAGTAATCAACTCGCTGGTCTCTCAGTAACTGCCGCTGGTCTGTCAGTAAGCTGGAGCACTCTCATTGGCAGAGATGAATATCTAGCCAATGAGTGCTCCATCTTGCTGACAGACAAGCGGGGAGGAGGATCTCTCCTGTATTTTCATCAGAATGAGGGTTTACTTTTTCCCTCATATTCAAACTGTATTTCTATCGCATTTAAAAAAAAACAAAACAAAACAAAACACAGTACTGTTAAAAGTATAATAAAGATATTATAGCAAACTTATGCTTAGGTGATACATTCCCTTTAAACCTTTGAGTGCCAGAGAGGTATCCAATGCATTCAGTTGCAATGCATTGAATACCTCTGGCATTCGAAGAGTTACTGTGTGGTGTCGAAGATGATAACCGGTAAACCCTAACACTCTAAGTTTCAGAGAGGTATCCAATGCATTGTGATTTAATGTATAGGATACCTCTCTGGCACCCAGAGGGTTAACATGTAGTATCAAAGATGGTAACCTGAAAGCCTTAAAGCTTTGAGTGCCAGAGAGGGATACCTTTCTGGCACCCAGGGGGTTCAAATGTAGTGTCGAAGATAGTAACCTAAAAGCCTTAACCCTCTGAGTGCCAGAAAGGTATCCAGTGCATTGGATACCGCTCTGGCACTCAAGGGGTTAATATGTAGGAAGCAATGAAAGTCTGCCTATTGTAAAAAGGGGGGTAATCTGGAAGGCTTAACCCTTTGAGTGCCAGACAGGTATCCAGTGCATTGGATACTTCTCTGGCATTCAAAGGGTTAACTTGTAGGACTAAATGGATGTGTGCGTTCTATGCCTCTATAAGAATGGATTGTGCTAAGGGGGACCTGGTTACCATCTTCAATAGTAAACTAAGCTGGGCTTAGTTACTATCTTCGATGATACCATCTTCGATGCAGTGCTGTACACGCACCCCTGAGCAGGACTGCCTGCTCGTGCACATTGAAGAAGTCAAACAAGCGGGGCAGAGCGTGAATCGGCTTTCCACGCCTAGCGGGCAGACTTTAGTGACAGGTCCCGACTCCTGGGCGTGACGGATACCAAAGCCGACAGGTTACCATCTTCGACACTACACCTGCCCCCAAGTGAGCCAAGCCTCACTTTCAGACAGAAACTCTGGAACGTATGCCTACTTGCCCAGTGTTCTGAGAACCATGGAGCAGTCAGAAGCCAGACGTATCACATATAATAATTGGGTCGCCTCCGGATCTCCATCGCTAATCACAGGCACAATTACATATATATAGTAAATAAAAGATACAAATAAATAAAATTCTGGCCTTATGTCCATCAATATATAAATACACTGCAGGAAATAATCAAAAGAGGGAGGTTCACCCTCTGGCACTCATGATGCTTGAAGTTCAAATATAAAACCACATACAACAGGATCCAGGGATATGAAGCTAGAACCAGGGCCTGTGCATCTGGGGCAGTTATATTAATTTATAACATTGCCTTACATTGCCACCTGTGCACTGGGGGAGCTCTTTAGTTCTGTCCAGAAGAGGGCTTTGTTAGTTCCAGCAAAGAAGGGGAAAACTGCAATGTTCCTCTCTGAGTTCTCTCGTTTTATAGGCTGGAGAAACACAAGGGCTGGCTTATATGAACCACTACTAGGAAGAAGGGGGGCTGCCCAGATGCACCCAATTCTGACATTCGAGGAAAGCTCACTCTATCTAAAGTAGACGGTCATGTCATGTCATGTCAAAGAAATGGTGGACTTCCCCAGGAACTTTGGCACCAGAATGTAACACCTTCTCTTATGGAAATTGGTAGGCCAGAAAAGCAGCAAGCAGACGCCTTGATTTTGATTAAGGCCCGAGACACAAAAAGGATCCAGTCACACGCTGGAACTGTGGGATGGCAAGATGGAAGGAGCTACCTCAAATCCTTGATCTAACTCTATGGACTACACCAGTCAGATAAGGAGAACCCCACTAGGCCCCCTAAAATAATGAAGGGATGCAGACCCTAGAGAACAGTTTCCTCCTTCTAGATAGTAAAAACACTGGGGATAGCGGTGTCGGAAGTCTTTTTAAAGGGATAGTTATGTGGCTTTAAAAGTTGCTCACTGAGTCTTCTGTATGTTAAAAGTAACTGATTGTGCTATGTCCAATGCCTTACTTGTTTGTAGTTTGTGGTTCAAAAGTTATGAGGTGATAAAGATACCACTCCCGCCCTTTCTGACCAACTCCCGCTGAATCTCATATCAGGTCATGAGACTTGACAGCTGCAGCAAGGGAACAACTTCAGTAAGTAAGTATAAGGGAACTCTTGCCCCCCTTGACAAAGGAGGGTAGGACTTGCAGCTGTTCCCACCAGCCTACATCTTCAGCGTGAAGTGTCAAAAAGGGGTGGGCGGGGATCTTTATCACCTCATAACTTTTCAGCTGCAAATGATTAAACATAGCGCGATTGGTTACTTTTAACATGCAGAAGACTCGGCGAGCAACTTTTAAAGCCCCATTACTATCCCATTAAAGTCTTTCCTACTGAGGCTGAACTGTCAGGTGTGCTACTTGGTACCCTGGGGAGAATTAATTCAGGCAAACACTTATACACTAGTTGAAGAACCCGTGTACACGGGCCACAGTGCCACCCAGCAATGGCCACAGTGCAGTCATGCACAGCAGAGACTGCCCACGCTACGGCTGATACGCAGAGGGGCGCTCCGAATTTAGACTATAGTCGTTATCAGTTGTGGAGTGGGCAGTCTGTAGTGCGCATGACTGCAGTTCACGCAACTGTCTCTACTGTGCATGATGGCTTCTGACAAACACACACTTAGCGAATTATTATATAGGATGAAGTAGGCAGAGGGCAGAGAAGCTGCATATCAGGTGGAAAGAGCAAACTTAATTATCAGATATGTCTCAACAATACATTTTTTCATTAAAGGGATAGTAATGTTTCATAATAAAAGCAGCTCTAATTAATCATCATAGTATTTGGACTTTGGAGAGTGTTATTTCAATTCTGTCAGAGTTGTAGTTCAAGAGTAATTCAATGACAAAGTGTCCCCCTCTCGCCCCTTTTACTGCTGTAACACTTTTCAGCCAGAGCAGAAGGTAGGTGCCCAGGTAGATTGCAGAGAGGGACAATCTTCAATTAAGATAAGGGAAAAACCTGAAAAACTTGTCAAGGGGGGCAGGGCTTTCATTGTTTTCATTGTAAGAAGATTGTCCCCTGCTGTTATCTGTCTGGTCTTACAACCAGATCCCCATCTGAGAAGAGATGGCTTACACTAGGTAAAAGTGGCGGGAGGGTGAAACTTTGCTTGTGAATATCTCTTAAACCATAAAGGTTTGAGAGATAAGACTTATATCATTCTTCATATTTTTTTAATGCCTACAAAATAAATTAAAGTTAAAACGAAGTATTACTATCCCTTTAATAAGAAAAACTCTCTTCTAAAGATATTTTTAATAAATAAACGTCATAGCTAAAAATATACCATTGAAAAAAAGACTGTAAACTGTATTTCTATAGTATGATGCAATGAGACACACCAATTGCACATTAGGGAATAAATACAAATTACCATCGATTTAAATGGTGTATTTAAAGGGATAGTAATGTTTCATAATAAAAGCAGCTCTAATTAATCATCATAGTATTTGGACTTTGGAGAGTGTTATTTCAATTCTGTCAGAGTTGTAGTTCAAGAGTAATTCAATGACAAAGTGTCCCCCTCTCGCCCCTTTTACTGCTGTAACACTTTTCAGCCAGAGCAGAAGGTAGGTGCCCAGGTAGATTGCAGAGAGGGACAATCTTCAATTAAGATAAGGGAAAAACCTGAAAAACTTGTCAAGGGGGGCAGGGCTTTCATTGTTTTCATTGTAAGAAGATTGTCCCTGCTGTTATCTGTCTGGTCTTACAACCAGATCCCCATCTGAGAAGAGATGGCTTACACTAGGTAAAAGTGGCGGGAGGGTGAAACTTTGCTTGTGAATATCTCTTAAACCATAAAGGTTTGAGAGATAAGACTTATATCATTCTTCATATTTTTTTAATGCCTACAAAATAAATTAAAGTTAAAACGAAGTATTACTATCCCTTTAATAAGAAAAACTCTCTTCTAAAGATATTTTTAATAAATAAACGTCATAGCTAAAAATATACCATTGAAAAAAAGACTGTAAACTGTATTTCTATAGTATGATGCAATGAGACACACCAATTGCACATTAGGGAATAAATACAAATTACCATCGATTTAAATGGTGTATTTAAAGGGATAGTAATGTTTCATAATAAAAGCAGCTCTAATTAATCATCATAGTATTTGGACTTTGGAGAGTGTTATTTCAGTTCTGTCAGAGTTGTAGTTCAAGAGTAATTCAATGACAAAGTATCCCCCTCCCACCCCTTTTACTGATGTAACACTGTTCCGCCAAATCAGAAGGGAGGTGCCCAGGTAGACTGCAATCTACAATCTTCAATTAAAATGAGGGAAAAACCTGAAAAACTTGTCAAGGGGGCAGGGCTTTCATTGTTCTCATAGGAAGAAGATTGTCCCCTGCTGTTATCTGTCTGGTCTATGGACTGCATTCCACATCTGAGAAGCGATGGCTTACACTAGGTAAAAGGGGCGGGAGGGGAAACTTTGCTTGTGAATATCTCTTAAACCATAAAGGTTTGAGAGATAAGACTTATATCGTTCTTCATGTTTTTTTAATGCCTACAAAATAAAATAAAGATAAAAGTATTACTATCCCTTTAACCCCATTAATGCCTGAATAGTCTCCAAAGCATTACATAGAATGTGAGGGAGAACACTTTAGCATTCAATGGGTTAATCCATTTAAAATCTATGGTGTTAGTATTTGCTACTCTATGGTGCACATGGTGTGCTCCAGTTGTGCTTAGTACATCAGCTTCAAAATATTAAAATAATGTTTAAATTAATTTGTAGTAGTCAAGATTCAGTAATATAAAGATATAAGCCCTGTGGTATTTGGTGATACCTTTTTATTTGGACTAACAGTTTAGATTTTAAGACAAACTTTCAAAAGATGAACTCTCAGGTACTGCTTGACCTGAGGATAAGAGTTGTTGTCTCAAAAACTTGTTTTAAAACATAAATGGTTAGTCCAAGTAAAAAAAGGTATCAAATACCACAGTAACAACCTTTTGTAATGTTTAAAGGGATAGTAATACTTAAAATGTAAATTAAAAAAAAATTTGAAGGGTTTATCCCCCTGAGTCAAACAAGTGTAGTCGCACTGCTGAAAGGTGTTTTATTCAAAAGTTTATTACCGCTCAAACGAGAATTTTTTTTTTTATGTGCAGTGGTCTGAAATTGTACAATGGCACTGTTGCTACACTATCTTATGGAGATTTATGGTCCCGGGACCAGAGCTATCCATAGGATGGTGTAGCAAGAACCCCCACTGTACAATTTCAGGCCACTGAGATATTGCACCTAAAAAAATTCAAGTTTGAGCTGTAATAACTGTTGAATAAAACACTGTTCAGCAGTGGGAGTACCCTTATTTTACTCAAGGGGATAAAACATACAATATATATTTTTTTACATTTTAAATATTACTATCCCTTTAAGAAAAGTTTCAAGTCAAAATAATTGACTGATTAAAGCTGCTCTACAGATTAATTAGGTTAATTCTTCTCACACTTGATTTGTGTCTAGAGATAACATATACATACATACATACTTTTTTATCCAGCATATGTTGTTTTAAATTAAAGAAAATTATTTCAATGTCTGTCCAGTAATGTTCTTCTCCAAAGTCAGAATAGTAAATAAATAAAACATTTCAAATATTAATGATTTACAGGTTGAACTGGAGATAGTTCACCTCCTAATGACTTCATAAAGACCTGCTTCAGTTAGTTTTGGTAGTTATGAGTTAATCCAAGCAACCAGCCTAGGAATGCACACACCACTTAATGATAAACCTTACATATCTTAAAGGGACACTAACAACTTAAAATTAAATGAGGCTATAATATTTTCAATAGTATGTGTATCCAGCCAGCATCTGTAAAAATGTGTTATTTTTGTTAGATCCCTAAAAATTATTCTAATCCTAAACCTGCATTTTTATGCATGGATAGATTATTCTATATAGATGTTGATTGTGCCTCTTCATGCTCTTTTTAAATTACATAAAACCAATTCAATGATATTAGTACCCACAGTTATTCACAATGAATATGCTAAGGAATCATGGCTGGATTCTCAACCTGAAATGAAAAATTATTCTGTCTCGAAAGACAGAGCATGACTTTTTCTTTAGAGGCGCCTCTGTCTCTTTTTTGTTTTTAATTATAACCATAAACTTATAGGAACAGTAATGTCCAGAAAAAAATCTTTATAGTTTTGTAGTGCTTAAAAGTGAAACTCTATGCAACAAATTGTATCTCTCAAACTGCTATGGTTTGAGAGATATTCACATTCAAAGTTCCCCCTCCTTCCCCTTCTCGTGATGTCAGATGTAAAGCTGACAGCAGGAGATCAGTGTCGGCTGACACGAGGAGGCTCTTCAGCAGAGCCCAATTTGTATTATTTAACCCTTTGACTGCCAGAGTGGTACAGAATAAATTGCAAAGCAATGCATTTCATACCACTCTGGCACACAAAGGGTTAAAACAAATTACTTCATTGTAATAGTCTACAAAGTGTGCTTGCAAACCAGGCACACTTTGTAGACCTTTCCAATGAAGTAATTATTTTCCAGTAACGCAATTTCAGCTCTGCTGCAGAGCCGCTGGTTGGTCCCTGGACAGGATTCCCCTGCTGTCAGCACAGCACTGACGTCAGGGAAAGGGGAGGGAGAGGTGAGCTTTAGTGCAGAATATCTCTCTAACCGTTGCGGTTTAAGAGAGAGGATTTGTTGCTGAGTTTGAGTACTTTATAGCTTCAATAATCAAGCTTTCACTATTAACTAGCAAGAGAAGGAGCTGGTTTAGTCTGGCTAGTCATTAGTGAGCAGTATATTGGGTAGTTGATACTTTCATAAGCTAGCCTGAGGCTCTGGTTGTAAGACTGCATGACCGCACGAATGCATGTTAGATGTACCCAGGTGGTAGAATGCGGCTGACAGCGATATGAGCAATAGCCGAGTTTCTTCTATTTCAAGTAACAGCTACAATACTAGATTTCTTCTATTTGTATGTATCTTTAATTGCACTTGAAGTCCTGTTAGGATTGCCGTTCTGTTGTGGTTGAATTCCTGGCATCTTGTTCGGAATCATCTCATAGCTTTAACTTATATGAGGTTCTTTTACACTCTTTTGATTAGTATTTGATTTTGAAAGGACTTATGATTGTTTTTAAGAGCTGTTGTCACTACGTACACTACCGGTCAAAAGTTTTAGAACACCTCAATTTTTGCTACTTTTAGTTTACTACTAGGTAACAAAAGCATCCAGGAATTAAGATAAATATTGCAACCCTATCAATGACTCCTGTCCCACATTATATCTTTTAATCAACAATCTTTACTTTTGGCAAAAGTCACGTATAAGGAATTGGTTTTGTATATATAAGAACCCCAACCCTACAAAAGTGTACTGTCCCTTAATTCTTCATATACACTGCTGGTCAAAAGTTTTAGAACACCTCAATTTTTGCTACTTTTAATTATTGCCATATAACTTGGCAAAAATATTAGAAAACCATGTAGACACTGGGTATTTCTAAATTCAAGACAAATATTATAATCTGTTTAGCAGGGTTTTTTTTAGCGTTAGAAGATGTGTAAAAGCTAAAAGTGATTTTGTTACTTTTTTCCATCATATTTTATAATTCATTGTATGATATGGATGAAAATAATGGTATCTTTAGAAAGTCCATCTTATGGCAAGAAAAACAGTATATAATATATGTGGGTATATTAAATGAGCAAGAGAAAAATTAGGTGTAATTTCCCTCTTACTCATTTAACCCCTTAACGGCCCTGGAATGTCATGGGTTGTTTTGCGTTAATGACCCATGACGTGCCAGGACTGTCATAGAATTTCGGGCTCCCTGCGCAGCTGCATGTCGTTCGAGGAGCCCGGAAACGGGGGGAAAAAAAAAGAAAAAAAAGAAAGGTACAAGGTCCTTAAAGGGTTAATGGCCTTTCTAAAGATACCATTATTTTCATCATATCATATAATTTAGTATAAAAAGAATTATAAAATAGGATAAAAAAAAATTAACAAAAGCACTTTTTAGCTTTTACACAAAAAATCTTTTACACATCTACAAACGCTCAAAAAAAAAAACTGCTAAATAGATTATAATATTTGTCTTGAGTTTAGAAATACACAATGTTTACATGCTTTTCTAATGTTTTTGCCAAGTTATATGGCAATAACTAAAAGTAACAAAAACTGAGGGACAGTATACTTTTGTAGGGTTGGGTTTCTTGCATATACACAACCAATTCTTTATACGTGACTGTTGCCGAAAGTAAAGATTGTTGATTAAAAGAGGGCTCTTAAAGTATTATCATTTGGGACAGGAGTCATTGATAGGGTTGTAATATTTATCTTAACAATTCCTGGATGCTTTTGTTTCCTAGTCACATTGATAACAATCAGATCTAGGTTCCGCAGTGAGTGGAGAGTGAGAATAAAGGATCATCACTATAGAGCCTGCTAACAACATGTGTGTTGAAAATTAAAGGTACAGTGTACAATTATAGGGTTGGCGTTTATCCATCTATAACTAACTCCTCATTAGTCATTGCTGTTGAAGCAGTGGCTCATTTTTAAGGATGATTCCAATAGTGATTAAATATTGGACAGAATTATGGAGAATGATTATAGAATCTCAGGATACTCTTGTTACCTAATCACATTGAGAATAAAATATACCTAGATTCAAATGTAGACAGTTGAATATTGACTTAATTTGATGGAATGCAGATCTGTGCACCATTTATCTGATAGCAGTGTATGAGTTTATGTGTTGCACACATTTAGGGTAAACACACAACATTTATCCCTAATATTTTGTGTATAATAAAACTTTTACGTTCTCCTACTCATTTTAATAATTATTTCTAATAAAGATTTATTTTATTTTAATATTTCAATGTAGGCATTATGGGATGGGTCTTATTGAAGGTATGCCATCTAATATAATGATATAAAATGGGAATAAGGTGTGCCTTCATAGGTGGTTTCTGTATCTTTCTTTGTTTGTATTTTCTGCTTATTACCACTTGGCATCCTCACCAATACGTTTTGGTGTTACTTCTCTCAATTACTAGATGGTGGTGCATTTAATTTCTTGCTTCATTTTTTGGCCTTACAGAATGGCACGGTCCATCTTCTTCAGGTCTTGTTATAACATGTTTTTCTCCTGTTTCCATGCTTTTGGCATTCCTTGCCAGGCCTTCTATTGTGTTTCCCCTGGTTTTGTTTTGTATTCCTAGTCTTGTTGTTGTGATGAGCTTTCTGAGTCTTAATATAGCACTGACACGATAAAGGGATAGTAATACTTAAAATGTAAAAAAAATATGTTGTAGGGTTTATCCCCCTGAGTAAAACAAGAGTACTCCCACTGCTGAAAGGTGTTTCATTCAAAAGTTATTAATTTTCAAAGTTGAATTTTTAGGTGCAATATCACAGTGGCCTGAAATTGTACAGTGGAGCTGTTGCTACACCATCCTATGGAGATTTATGGTCCCGGGACCAGAGCTGTCCATAGGATCGTGTAGCAACAGCGCCACTGTACAATTTCAGGCCACTGTGATATTGAACCTAAAAATTCAACTTTGAAAATTAATAACTTTTGAATGAAACACCTTTCAGTAGTGGGAGTACTCTTGTTTTACTCAGGGAGATAAACCCTACAACATATATTTTTTTACATTTTAAGTATTACTATCCCTTTAAGTCAGTGAGCAATCAAAGCGTCTCTGTTGTTACCAGAGTTCAAGCCTTGTTCCAGTGACTGTGTATTGGACTGGCTTTCCTTCGACTCTCCTTCTGTTATTTGATTTGGCTTTGTGTTCGAGTTACCCAGGATCTGACCTTGGCTCCACTCCTATGACTTTTCTTCTGTCTGTTCAAAGCAAAATATCAATATTTGCAGATGATACTAAATTATGCAAGGTCATTAATTCAGAATAGGATATTTTCTCTCTAGAGAGGGACTTACATACAATGTCAGATTGGGCAAACATGTAGAATATGAAGTTTAATGTGGGGAAGTGTAAAGTCGTGCATTTGGGAGGAAACAATCCCAAGGCTACTTATAAATTTAATGGAATAATTTTAGGGGACTCATTGCTAGAAAAAGACCTGGGTATCCTTGTCAACTACAACTTGGAAACAATGACCAGTGTCAAACAGCAGTAGCAAAGGAAAACAAAATCCTGTCTTGCATAAAAAGAGGTATCGAAGCAAGAGTGGATAACATTATTTTGCCATTATACAAATCATTGGTAAGACCTCACCTTGAGTACGCAGTACAAATTTTGGGCACCGGTTCTGAAAAAGTATATACTAGAACTAGAGAGGGTACAGCGGAGAGCAACAAAATTAATTAAGGGAATGGAGGACTTGACATATGAGGAACGACTAAACAAACTTGGTTTATTTACTCTAGAGAAAAGACGACTAAGAGGAGACCTTATCACATTGTACAAGTATATGAGAGGTCAATACAAGGATCTCTGCGGTGAGCTATTTATTCCAAGGCCTGATAAGGTGACCAAGGGACACCCCTTGAGATTAGGAAAGGAGGTTTAAACTTCAGCAGAGGAAGGGTTTTTTTACGGTAAGGTCTGTTAAATTGTGGAATTCATTGCCCAGAGAGGAAGTTATGGCAGATACAATGGATACATTTAAGAGAAGATTAGATACATTTCTTTCAAAATGGAACATACAGAGTTATACTGTTTATCAGTAGGCTGATCAGGAAGGTCTGATAAAGACTAATTTAATTGGTAGCAGGAAAGCTATAAAATTCTCAGTTACTGGGGTATGAGGTGAAGGTTGACTTGATGGACTTGTGTCTTTTTTAAACCTAATTTTTACTATGTTACTATGTTCACTGTGCTGTCTCTGCCTGACTGGATTGCGATCTTGGCTTGTTTGACTACTCTTCGTCTCCTTTCCCTTGGTTCTGCAGCAAAAAACGAACAATGAACCAGCATGCCACCCTGTTTTCTTCTGCCCTTTTGGGTCTCCTTTCTGAACTCTCTAGCACCCCTCGACCACCTCCACCACTAGTCGAGTTTCGACCACTAGTCCAGCCTCGACCCCCTCGACCCCCTCGTTCACTAGTTAAGCCTCGACTTTTAGTGGTTCTTGGTTACCAGTTCAGTCCTTGTTCCAGTCTGTCAACAGTGACAACTATACTGCTGCTAGGTTCCAGCTTACCCTGTTTCCAGTGAGTAGCTGCTGTTTCTCGGGTTGTCAGCTGGTGTGCGGGCTGGCTCCTCCTGTCGGCACTACTCTGGCCTTGCGGTGAGCACCTTTAATCTGGCTTAGGCTGCAAGAGCAACCACCGCCAGCCAGCTACAATCCCAATCTAGCATACTCCAGCATCTTGATCACTAAGGCCTACTTAGCAGTATTTTCGGAATGGTTTCCTGTTGTCTCTGTTATCATATCAAATAGCAGTCTGTACTCTCTTTGTCGAAATATCTCTATGAAAGTATAATCCAGGCAGCTTACATTGGGCACTTCCCAATTTGATCCTCACATTTTGATTGCGCCATGACAACTGATCCCGTGGAGGTCTCCTGAGCTGTAGCCCAACATAGCCTGACGCAATGTCCTCCCAGCATAAGACCTCTGCTTCTCCTCCAGAGCCTATAGTCTCCCCCGGTCAGATTGTTCCTATCTGTCTACTACCTTTCTGTCATGGTTTGCAAAAGATTGGCGGACAAGTACTTAGAGTAAAAATTCACTTCATTGAGAGAGGCAAACAGATAATGGAATATACGAAAATAAACACAGGATAAGATACAGAAGATCCTACCACGGAGCAAGATAGTCCTATGAGAAGTAGGAGACTACATCCAGGTATATCTCACATAGACTAGGAGACCACGTGATTATGTGAAGAGTCTGCCAGAGCCACAGGTCTGCAGCAGATAGGGTATCTGACTAAGTAGGGCAACACAGACAGAATAGTCAGAGAGAGCCACAGGTCAGCACCAGAATGGGTAGTGAGACAAGCCTAGGTCAAGGCACGGAGCGGGTAATCAGCCAAAGCCACAAGTCTGCAAGTGGATGGATGGGTAGCCAAGCCTAAGTCATACATGAAGCAGGTAGTCAGCCAGTGCCACAGGCCTGCACCAGACTGGGTATCCAACTATCCCAGAAATGATACGGAGAGGATAGTCAGACAGAGCCACAGGACAGCACCAGATAGGATGGTCAGACAATGCCAAGGTCATACACTGAGTGCAACTAAGAGAAAAGCGACTGTAACTGACAGCAATGTAAGGGCTACTGAACACAGGCTCCTCCAGCCATTATATACCAAGCCAGGAAGTATTAAGGAGGAGTTAAGCCACGGCCCATGGTATAAAGACGTGGGTGCGTCACTCCCACAGGCACGCTTCAGGAAATGTCGCAACAACCCACACGTGCATCGAACCCTGTGTCACCTGGAATATGAAATCCAGCAGCGCTGCCCCGGGAGAGGGCACGGCTGATCGCAGGAGGCACCAGATGCGGCTAGGCCACAAGCGGAGAGAGACACTGGGAGCAGGGAAGGAGCATTAATACTGGCCCCAGCAAGTAACCGCCAACACGATGCCGGCCAAGATGTACAGCAGGCTGTACCACCTTCTCACTTGCCTCAGGAAAGCCTAGTCTGACTGTCCATCTGGAGTCTCTTACCGTATTTTGTACCTGAACAGTAGGTACCATTCATATATCATTGGGGCATTGTTCTGTGAGAGACGGTCATCCTGGCCTTCTTCATACCCAAGACCTTATTTCTAGGCATTTTTGGTGGCCTGATCTTAAGTCCGATGTTTCCTCCTTTGTGCCTTTCTGTTCAGTATGTGGATGAAGATACCTAGAGCTACACCTGTGGCTTTTACAACCTCTATCTGTGCCAGCTCTTCCGTGGACTCAGATCTTCATGGATTTTGTGGTAGATCTGCCCTCCTCCTATGGAAACACTCTTATTTGGATCATAGTGGATAGGTTTTCCAAGCAGAGGCACTTTGTTCCAATACCCAAACTCCGTACTTTTGTTGAACTATCTGACCTATTCATCTGTGACATCTACCATCTTCGTGGGATACCGCAACACATTACTTGTCTAAATTTGTGTCCTGTTTTTGGAGGGGGTTTTGCTCCAGACTTGGTATCTGTCTGCAGCATTCATCTGCATACCATCCATACACAAACAAATGGACAGACAGGGGACTTAGAGGAAAGATGGCTATCACCTTGCAGTATTTATTGCCTGTCCAAATGGATAGGCCATCAACGACAAGGGGGGGAGGGGGGAATTCGTAGGGGTCCCAATGACCGCCAAAGAGGTCCAATTTTTTTTTTTATTGCTCAAGAGATCCTGCGCTATGTGCGTTTTTTAATGTAGAGGATTGTACATAATTTAAAGTGTTTAAACGTACCCTGCAGTGTAGGAAAGCTGTTTCCCTACATGCAGGGCAAGTTTGTAGGGCACCTGGCACCAATTCTAGGCATCATGGTGACCTAGAGCCTGGGATTCGTCGAACCCTGGAATATTTTTCTATCTTGGTTGTGTGGGGGAGCAGTATGGCTGGAAGTAGAGAAGATTCTGAAATGGGTAAAACAAAGTTTTAGTATAAACAATTTATATTCTAGGATCACAAAAAAGGGAATCAGATTATCTCAGCAGGAAGACAATCAATCCAGGTGAAAAGGAATTAAAATCAGGTGATCTCCCAGAAATAGATCTAATGCCATCCAGATACTATGCAAAACTACTAATGTTTTGTGCAAATGCTAAAACAGATGCATTGATAGTTAGATGGGCTCAATGCTTTTTAATTTTTTTATTAATTACTTAGAAGTGGGAATTGAACGTAATGTCTCAATCTTTGCTGATGAAACTAAGCTGTATAAAAAAGCACACAGAGCAGGATGTGTTGTACCTGTAGAATGATTTAAATAAACTAAGTGAATGGTCAGAAAAGTGGTAGATGCCATTAAATTTAGAGGCATGTAAGGGCATACATTTGGCCTGTAGAAACAAACATTTTACATATACACTAAATGGTAAACTACTTGGCAAATCCTTGTTAGAGAAAAATTTAGGACTACATAGACTATAGACTGCACAGCAGTGTGCAGAGTCACTCAGATGCTGCAAGAACAAATATGGTACTATCTTTCATAAAATTGGTATACATGCACAGGATGCATATATTATTATAACTATATAAATCCTCATCTAGGATATGGAGTACAGTTTTGGGAAACAGTTCTTAAAAAAAGATAATATTGAACTGGAAAAAGTGCAGAGATGTGCAACAAATCTGATAAAGGAACTGGAGGATCAGAGTTATAAAGAGAGACTAGCCAAATTGGGTTTGTTTACATAACAGAATAGATGTCTAAAGGGTGATATGTTACCATTAACAAATATATTCAAGGTGACTACAAAGAACTCTCCTATGAACTATTTACTCAAAGAGCCGAGCTAAGAGGTCATCCATTAAGACTAGAGGAAATGTGCTTTCAACTAAAATAAAGGCAGGGATTTTTTTACAGTAAGGGCAGTAAAGTTATAGAATTCCTTGCCTCTGGATTCTGTGCTTGCAGATACTGTAACTGTTTTAAAAAAGTAAAGGATACCTATCTAGCACAAAACAATACTGAGAATTATGACAGTTAGCTTCACAGCAGATAATGGAAAATTATTTCAGCTTACCGATATTTTCCTTTCCTGGTCCAGAAGAGGCAGCGTTCACTCACGGGTTTTAGCTTCCGTCCCAGCCGAGAAACAGGAAACACCCTCCAAAAATTCAATAAAGGAGCTCCCATCCCCCTCCAGGATGTCTCCGTGACTAGCCGAGGCAGTACTAAGATAGAAATAAGGGGGGGAATCTTGTGAACGCTGCCTCTTCTGGACCAGGACAGGAAAATATCGGTAAGCTGAAATAATTCCAGAATGTTTGCCAAGGATGGGGAAGATGCTGAAAGTTTCTTTCGAGTTGCCCAAAGCGAGAAGGTTGACCAGACTTTATAATAGGAGTTTGAAGTCGAAAATTTATGAGACTTCAGAAGTAGAGTAATGGTGGAGCTGGAAAGACCATGGGCTGTCAGAGCTTGCCGCTCAATCGCCAAGCCGCTAGATGAAGCCTGTTCGGGTCCGGATGAAGAACTGGACCCTGAAAGAGCAGATCCGCTCGATAGGGCAGGATCCATGGTTCGCAGATTGCCATCCTCTGTAACTCCGGGAACCATGGTCTGCGAGGCCAGAAAGGAATAATTTTCACCAAAGAGCATGGTGCCAGTAAAAGGTAGGCCACATAGATTAAGCTTAGAAATGCTGTCTGCATTCCAGGGGCGAAGCCAATGAGCCCTTCTGGCGGAGACGGCTAGAAGCATAGCTCTTGATTGAAGACGTACGAGATCCGTTGAAGAGTCCAAAATAAAATCAGTAGCTGCTTTAATATTATTTAGCGACTCAGCGATAGAGGAACGAGATCCACCTTGAAGTAGAGCTTGCTCAATCTGCTCTAGCCAGATCCTCATTGCCCTAGAGACTGATGTTAGGGCTACTGCTGGTCTGGATGCCATGCCTATAGAGAGGAAGGTTCGTTTTAAGTCATTCTCCAGACGCCTGTCAAGAGGGTCTTTGAATGAAGCTGCATTGTCTAACGGAAGGGTAGATTTGCGGGCTAAGCAAACTACAGCTGCATCTACCTTAGGGGGAGAATTCCAGAGTTGAGAATCTGCCGAGGTAAAAGGATACATCTTGAGAAATCATGGAGTGGGCTTGCATCTTCTATCAGATTTTCACCATTTCTCTAAAATAAGGTCCTTGATCACTGGATGAAGGGGAAAGGAGGAAGATTTCTTGTTTAGACGAGAAAACATCTTGTCAGCAGGCTGAGGGTCTAGTTGTACCTGCAGATTAAGAGTATGGCGAACT